>OW799234.1:19840000-20440000 GCA_941918925.1 Phyto melanocephala | reverse complement strand
TTATTTAAATTTAAAATTTTTTGTCACTCATTTCGTTGGCATTATTTCTTTAAAATATTGAAATTATTTTGCACATTTTATTTTTCCAATGTTTGTCTTCATTTTGTGTGCATTTTCAATCCATTTATGGTTTAATTTTGTATTTTAATGGTTTTGTGCATTAAAATGTATTTTCCTTTTTTATTTTATTTTCCCTTTTTTTTTTCTTTTAACACCGCTTTTTAGGCGTAACGTTGTTATCACTAGGCCACCACTTTAAACAATGAAACACTCTTTTACAGTTTTAAAACCATCTTGGCCGCAATAAGTTTTGGGTTTCTAAGCGAGCGTTACGTGTTATTCATAAAAATGCAACACAAATACACCACCATCATCATTATCATCTTTATTAACATCATTACTAGCATTATAACCGTCATTAACATGATTATTGGCTTATTATGATGTTATTTGGTAACAAAAGTTTATGAGCCAAAGAGCCGAAAATGTCTCATCGCTTGAAGATCAACAAGAGCGAAAGTTGTGTGGCAAGTTGTGAATTGGTGGATGGTAAACGTGAGTGCCAAAATAAGAAAGCTTTACTTTGCTGAGGCTTAGCCAAAAGAAGAGTTACCAGATGGTGGCATTGTATTCAGCTCTTTAAAACTATTTTTAATTAATAAATGTTTGTTCATCGTTATTTCAGACTAGCCAAGCCCGGCGCGCGTTGCTACGCTCCTAAATGAATAAAAATGCGTTCTGAATTTAAATTGAATATCAAGTGCAAGAAGCTAAAAATTATAACTTTTTTATGGGAATGGCATTACCCACTTTTCTAATCACGAAACTATATAGTAATGGCAGCCCAATATGTGTGCAAAGCTTCAGAAAAATCGGTGAAGTTTAAGTAGCTGAAAATTAAAACTTTTTTTGTGGGCGTGACACTGCCCACTTTTCTATTCACGAAATTATATAGTCATGAAAGCTCAATATGTGTGCAAAGTTTCAGAATAATCGGTCAAGTGCAAGTAGCTAAAAATGATAACTAATTTTTTATGGGCGTGGCACTCCCTAAAATGTGTACAACAGCTTGCTAAAGTTTGAGTCGGATCGGTTTTACTGTTTCGGAGTCTATAGCTAACACACAGACAGAGTTTCACTTTTATAAATATAGATAGATTAGCTTCACTTTAAGAATTATAATGATATTCGGTCATTTTATGTAAAACATGTTTTAAATGCGCAGAGAAAAATTCAACTAAACCTTTAAACTCTATTTCTTTAGTATGGCAAATTGTTATAAGCACAATAACTAGAAGTTTCACTGCTGCAGTCTTGAGTCTAGGTCATCAGCTCTATTCGTTGACCTTTAAGTCTCTTACAAGAGCAATTTATTTAGCCTGTGTTTCCCTGTGTGACTTTAATAATGTTACGTTTAACGTAGAAGTTTACCACACCCTTTTTTAGATTTAATATACGATAGGTGCTAAATCTAACCCATATTCATGAGAAATCTCAGTAGATTACTAAGTCCTTATCAATTTATTTATATCACGCAAATCAAAGAGTATATGGTGGTACAGAAATCTATTTCTCCTAGTCCTCTTTTACAGTTAAGAAATTAAAGGAAGATATTTTTTAATACTTTTTTTGTATTTGCCTAAAGCTGAAAGTCCACAACACGCTTTCTACGCTTTTTGTGTCGTACACCTCTCTCAAAGAAGTTGAATCAATGCAGTTATACGTTGTAAGTTAGAAAGCACAAAGCGTAGGACGCTTTGACGCATACAACGCAAAAAGTAGGTTTACTTTCTACTTTTTTAAGCGTCATGATGCGGCAAGAGAACAACTAAACTGAGTTGGAGTGCCAGGGATAACTAATTATATTTTTTTTATTTTAAATTGTATCAATAATTATGTTTGTATTGTGTATTTATTTGCGTGGTATGTAACTTGAAATGCAGAAAGTGTATAAGATATAAAAGGCATAGAATGCGTTGACGCGAGAACTTTCAGCTTACAGTTTTCACACTTAAGAAATTAGAATGCAGACAGAATTTTCCTTTTTCTTTAATTTTTTTAAAACAAACGGCAGCTTTGATAAGAGCGGAGAATTAAAAAAAATGTAAAGGGAAATGGAAAATATTTTCAGAATGTACTACACACTCTACCTCTTACTTCCCTTGCGTACAAACCTCCTTCGTCTGCTACACTTAATTGATTAAGGTATCTTAGCAAACAAAATGAAAAGCTGTCTTCTCTTTTTCTATATCCCCACATCTTGACAGTGGCTATTAATAGGGGTTGCAAGTCGACCCACTTGTCTTCCAAAAGCCTAGTGATCCACAAATACCGCCAAATGAAGTAAATATTTCAACGACTGCTTTTCAAAAATTGTAAGCTGAGTTCGATGTCAAATAAGGGTCATGTTAATTTGTCAACCCATATGAATATGTCACATGAATATGACCCCAACTTCTAGAGAAGATATCTGAGGATACTACTTTTAATAATTTTTAATAATAGTAACTGATGGCGCATTGAATATTTTAAAAACAGGGGACAAATAACGGCATTCGAACGTGATCGAAATTTGAAAATTCTTACTAGAATCTCTATACCTAAAGCACACCGAACTCGATCGTTCGAGTAAAATTTCGGTCGTGATCGAATGCCGTAATTTGATCTCAGATCCAGCTCTGGCTAGCTCGTCTACGTGTTTATTACCATAGTGATTTCTATTCGCAGTCACCCTTACTTATATGATGACATAAAGTTGCACCAACCTTGCCATACCTTTCCTACATAAACTAACCAGCTAAGGTTGTGTAGGAGTTCTGTGACAGAAGTGCGCCTTTAAAATCGACAAAGAAAATATTAACATTTCAAATCATCGAAGAAGACCCTTAATCTAACACCATAGTCTATCTAAGAAACTACCGTGAATATTTTAATGATACATAGTGTTCGAAAACTGTGGATACTAAACGTATACTGTATGTAACTTTACAGCTTCAAACGTTCAATTTAAAAAAATTACATCTAAATTAATTGCTGTTGTTTTTGGTGTCCAGCAGGGAAGTCATCATGGTTCTTTGCTGTTTTCATATCTTCCAAATACATTTAAATTCTCGGATGTCATAATGTATGCTGACGACGTAAAAATATTCGTTAATTATAATCCTCATGATGTTTGCCAAAGATCTTAGATGCTTTAAGGTCTTATTAGACTGAGATCCGTTTGTCACCATGAAGGTTAATTAGATCGATCCTAAACTAAATTGTGTACTCTGTTACTGTTAGCAAAGCACATGCACTACTTGGATTGATGAAACGCTGATCGTAGGAGTTTACTGACCCATATCTAACAAAACTGATGCTTAAGTCTCTGTTCTACTCTACGAAATGGTTCAATAATTTTTGATCCAATGGATACAATGTTAACAGCAGCATCGAATCTATGAATTCCTATCATTTTGTCTTCAAGGGTGATAGTGGAATTCGTTAAATCTGCCGATTTATGCCAGTAGACTTGCTTTTATAAAGCTGCTAATGCTAAAAAGTCGATGAACGATGCTAAATGTCACGTTTGTTCTCAATGCATGTACGGGGTGTTCCATTTGATATTTCTACTTTGAATGGGCTATAAAAAAAGTTCTGAATAATTTTTAAAATTCTAGATTATTGGGAATGTTGAATGAACTTTGTCATGTAAGAATGTGGAACACAGTATTGTTCATATGACTACCACGACTGACTCAGTAGTAGCCCACCGATCAAGCCAATTTTTCAGTACGTTATCTGTATGCAATATTCCTTTCAAAGATGTGCAAGAAATGTTCAGTTCCTGAGAACGATCACGAGTTGTTGTTGATGGATGTTCTTGCACATTCTCAGCAACAGCAGCAATGTTTTTGACTGAAAGCATTGGACGAGAACGTACATGGATTGCTTTGTCCAGTAACGATCACTTCACAAATTCGCGCACAAACTTAACTGAAGGCCGATCTCTTCTTAAAGTTAACGTAAAAGACTCACTACTTTGGGAGTAAATTTTTAAAAATTCCAAATTCTTTTCGAGCGTATAGCCTTCCATTTTGCAAATCTCGAACATAATTCTGAAAATAAAAATGAATGTATTATATTTAAATTTTAGGCTATAAGTTCAATGCGATTACGACAAGAATATCAAGGAAAAATGGGTCATCCGATACTAGCTGAGTGGAATGCATTTTCGAAACCAGCTACGGTTTCATCATCAGCACTTTTATTCTACCTTTTAAAGTCAAAGTAATCAGTAGGTTAAATTTTAAATAGCCCACCCGTTATGTAGCCTTTAGCGAATTCCTTTTCCAAAAAAGTCTTCAGTATCCAATTTTCTTGATTCCCATTCTATAAAGACAAGATCCTGATTTCACAGTAATTTTGCCCTAAATTGTCCCTAATTGCATAAAAAATCAACTGGTGTATAGTGTTCACTGACGCGCCATTTTATGTTTCTAATGAATGAGCAGATTAAGAACGTGAGATCCACTATTGAATGTGTTAACACTACCCCCGTTTGCCAGCACTAAGTCGTTGCTCGCGTAGGATTCTCCCTTTTTTATTAGTCGTTCGGCTTCTCCATTCAATGACCCAGGCATGTACGTATGTATGTATGTTTGTATACATGTAGACATGAAATGTAAGCTGTGATTTCTTAAATGCCAATATCTCTTTTAATATACCATCTCGTTTTACATGCTACGAATTATATCAATTCTAATCCGTTTTTAAGATTATGTACAAGTTATTCTCAAGTATTTTGTGTTGCTGTTTTACAATTATAATATGAAGACAAAGTTTTCATACTAATTTCTTATGAAATTTATAAAAAAGATTTAGCATGTCTTGGCTTTTAAAAACAAAGGATATCGCAGATACCTTAGCAGACTTAAAAGACGGTAACATTTTTGATGATGGTTTAGAGAATGACAATGATCATGAGGATCAATCTTATGCGATTTCCCAAGACATCATGCATGGTAATGCAGAAGAAGATGATGTAACAGACGAAGAAGCAACAACTAAAAGTGAACTTGAAATAGATAATGTTGCTCTTCTTTATAAAGATAATCCAGAATATATCACGAATGAAGGGCAATATAGCTTACGAATTTTTTGGATAAACAAAAGATGAATTGAATTTAGATCTAAAATAATAAAGAAGCCCACTACTTTAGATCCGAATAAAGCCCATTTAGATACGTCATACAGATGACTACTTCACTTCTGAATTCCTACAAAAAATTGTGGATGAAAATAATCTCTATACTTTTTAAACTAACCCGTCGTTCTCGTTCGTTACAGATATTTGTGATTTGAAAAATTTTATTGGAATTTCGCTTTTATGTCGGTCCAACATTTTCGTAGCGTGCGGTCTTGTTAGCACGAAATGTTTGGTTATAAGCCACTAAATACTGTAATGCCTGTTAATCGTTTTGAGGCCATAAGAAGAATGTTACACTTCAATAACAATGACAAACACCTTCCTAGAGATCATCCGAATCATGATCGTTTACACAAAATCAGGCCTGTCATAGATCACTTTAATGAGACATTTCCATCTATTTCTATTGATCAACGCCTCTCAATAGATGATTCTTGAACAATACTTGCGAAATAATCCACACAAGTGGGGCTGCAAGCTATTTGTATTCTGCAGTCGCATGGGATAAGCGTACTGTTTTGAAGTGTATTCTAAGCAAGAGGAGAGAAGAAATAGACAAGCACATGAATCAGATCTAGAAGTCACCAATAATGTCGTTGTGCGATTAGCCAGTATAATACCGAAAATGAAGAATCATATGCTATTTTTCGATCATTTTTGCACTTCATTGCCCTTGGACTACTATTTATTAAAGCGAGGAATCCTCACTTAAGCGTGGACTAATCAGTAGTGTGCTGGTCTGCTAGTTTGGGGGTTGTGGGTTCGATTCCCGTCAGAGACTCTGGACTTGTCTGCTTCTCTTTTCAATTGTATTCTTGCTTTTTTATTCGGGGATCAATATACTGGGCCCAAGTGAGCTGCACAAAAGCTGCCAATTCTACCTAAGCTAACCTAATCCTCACTTTATGCATGATGATGGAGATATACTTATATCAGAATGTTAAAAAAAATAAAAATAAAATATGTACCGTTCAAAAGTCTATAAGGATTTCGTATCCATTAACATACATGATTTTATTTTACGGTCCATTAAAGAACAATATTTGCCTGTAAGCTGGAAGAGAGAGAAGAAAATCTTTTAACACGAGGGAGGCATTATTTTTGTTAGAAAGTTTCTAATAAGAGGCATGATTTTTATATAATAAATTCCTTTTTGGCAAGCGCTATCTAATAAGCTTTCAGTAAGAAATATGTTATTCCTTAAGCTCTGCAATCTCAGCAAAATGCAAAAGTTAGCACATGCCTCTCTTTAGGATTGCTGCGAACAGAATTTTTTATATTTATTCAGGGGAGTTAATCTTTATAATTTTTACAATGTTCTTAAGATCCATTCAAGTAAAGATCTGCTGATAATACATTTTTTATTTCTTCTTATTAATTCTTTAAAATTTTTAATTGTGATTGATTATAAATTTTTAGTTCTCACTTTGTATAAATTTCGCAAAGAATAAGTCAAACTAAGGTTTTCTTATACCAAATGCAACTAACTGGTTCTGCAGTCTGGCAACATTTGAGTTTATTTACATCTTTATCAAAAAAAAAAAACATTTCTCTAGTACTTTCGCTTTCATTTCAAATCAACAAAAACATCAGTGCAAATAAATGAAATTAGTTCAGGGACATTTTTTAAGAGTTTGTTTTACCTCCCACTCTCTTACTCCGCAGAAATGTTTACTCCACACAAAGACAAATAGAAAAGCTTTAAGCTTTTTATCTAACTTTACAATGTCACTTAAGTTTGTTTGTTTGCTTAACTGATTCGGTGAGCGCAAGCGCAAATGACTACTTCAAATACGTGACTTTTTATTGATCTACCACCGTTCGTTTCGTGGAAAAAGAGTTTTGAAAATTGAAATTTAGTAAAAAATCACGTTGTCAATTATTATTTATTTTTAAACGATCTTGTTTTGTCATTTGCTTTTATCAATACTTTTGGCCGTAAATTATATATTTTTCGATTTTAATTACAATTGATTTTAATTTTATTTACATTGATGATTAGCGTACAGACGATTTAATAATTTTTAAGTTGTCAAACACATTAATAGAAAACGAGTAAAAAATATTAAATTTTTTCGACTTGCATGAGAAGAAATGTTGCAATAATTAGTTGTAAAATGTGTTTAAGTAAATATTTATTGGCAGATTTAACCACATTAAGTTAATACAAATCAATTTTATAAAAATGTGTTTTATAAAATATATTCAACTAGTTTGTAAAGCCACCCAATTTATGCATTTTTTCTCACTTTAGTTGTCTATTCGATTACGGTAATTGCTGTCCAAATGTCTGCGCTAATTTCAATAAACGAATTTCATTTTTTTGTGTTTAAAATTCGAGTTTTTCTCTTCAGTTGCTTGATGAGTATTAAATAATTAAATACAAGTATAGTTTGTATTTATTAGCAATATGTTAAATAAATATCTAACTAATTGATGAGCATTTTAAATAACATATTAAATATGTGTCTTAAATGGACATAAATTAGCTATGAAGAGATGAAAAGGTGCCAAAAAACTAATACTTCAACGTCGAACTGGTGAAGGAAACACTATCAATTGCTAAAGAATTAAAAATTCATTTTTAAATATAGCGTCTTTCAATAACAGGTTTCCACTAGTATTTTTAAGCGGAATCACTGGATGTTTAATTATTTGCAAAGAGGAGGGATTGCACACAGAAAAGAGATTCGTTGTGACAATCGAATTTGTTGCCAATCGAATTCCTTCGGTTCTACGTACCATCTTTCAATTCGTTCATAGCAATTAAAACTTTTGTTTCTTATTACCGCAGTTTTAGTATTAAAGCTAGACTATTAGTAATCTAATGGTTGTGATAGCAGATATTCCTAGTTAGTATTATGGATATTTAAGAAACATACTATATTTGTGTCTAAATATATGATTGATGCAACTGAAAGCAAATATATAATTTGGGTTCCCAAACGAATTATCAATTGTTTTCACCAATTATATTGGTTATTGAAAACAATATTGTTAATTTGACCCAAAAAAAATAATTAAAAAACACAAATTTTTTCGAATTTTTTATTTGAGTATTTTATACATATATATTTAAATTCATTAATAGAACTACTTAAAATATGAACGAATACTAATAATAAGTTTTAAAAATATTATATTATATTATATATATGTATATGTATATATACATACATATGTATATAAATTTAAAAATAATAATGTTAATAATAATATAATGTTTTAGAAATATTGGTTAGTAAACAATTTTTTATAAAAAAACAAAAAAGTGATCTCAAGCTTAAATAAAAATCAAATATAATCAATTAAAAAATATCAAGAAATTTAGACGATATATATAATAATAAAATAATAATAATAAATAAAGAAATTTAAAATCTTTTTATTTAAAATTGAAAAACTATTTTTTTTTAAATTCATTTTTATGACCTAAAGCCAAACAAAAATCAACAAAAGATATAAACTTTTTATTGATATTAAAATGTTTGGTATATAATGACAAAACGACACAGGCCTTTTTGTGAATACACCAAAAGTTAAAAGTTTGAATTTAATAAATTTTAGTGATTTAATTGGATTCAATACAAAAAACTTGAATTAATGATGAATATAATAAATATGTTTTGAAATAATTACATATGAATCGATAAAACTTGAAACTTTGGGAGTATTTTCTTCTGCCAAAACTTCTCCGACACATATTTTTGGTTCAATGACCTCAACACTTTCAACCAAAATTTCGTTCGAACTTAGCAAAAGTTCTTCTAATTCATATTGCTCGTTGTCATTAAAAGTTTTATCTGTAAAATAAATAAAATAACGTAGAAACTTGAGCTTTTTAAGATTTTTGTTTAAACCTTCTGCAATTTCTTCAATTTTTAGTCCCCACCCAGGTGTGCGATAATATTGTGCGACGTAGTCTTCCAAAATTTCATACGATATTTCATAGTGTTCGTCTTTAAACTTGATTTTTCCAGAAATTTGAAAGTGGTTTTTCACTATAAATTATTTTATAAACAAGTAAAAAAATAAGTAACATACTAGTTTCGAAGTATCATAAAACCGGATATGTCCAGTTTTACATTATTGCATCTTTTAAGTATTTTAATTATAACATCACCTACCATCTCTATGAATTACAGCCGCATCTGCTTTTCCGTCGCAATTTATTTTAACAATGGAGCTTGTATTGTTATGTGTTATATTTAATAATAACACCATGATTATTACTAGAAGAAATAATTTTTTTTTTTTCAAAGTTAATACTGTTATTTTTTTTTTATTGTGATTCTGAAAACTAACAGTATCCCAAAAAACAATCGTATAAAAATTATTAATTTATTTATATTTTTTGTTGCTGAAAGTAGTGTTCGCGGTTTTACACTTTTCTGGAGGTCAATAATATTTGAAGCAAAACATTTTTCTTCTCGAGGCAAAAATATCGATATATCAAAGTTTAATATCGGACTGTAAACAACAGATAAAACGAAAAAAATAAAAAGGCGACCGCTACGTTCGGCAAATCTACATATGTACATATATGTTCTATATAAGTATGTATATTAGGAATTGCTTTAACCAATATGCACCGAAAGTACTTACAAAACATTAATAGTGGAAATCACCCTTCGTTGTAAACAGATCATGTAAATGTTGCAGATGTTGCAGGTCTAGTATATGTTCTAAAGTTTACAACATCACAAAAAAAATATACACTAAAATTATATTTCCCACACAAGCACTTATGTATTTCCAATACTAAAAATAGTTGGAAACTTTCAAAAGCAACGTTTGCAATATAATATACTTACATATACTAGACTTGCAAGATCTGCAACATTTGCATGACCTGTTTACAACAAAGGGTGATTTCCGCTAATGTGTTTTGCAAATTTTCGAAATACAAATAAACATACATACATACATACATATGTATGATTGTCTTACATTCAGGAATACATTCTTTTTGAAATTTAATTTTACGGAATTACATAAAAAAAATTATGAAATAAATAATAAATGCGTGTCTTACCTAAATTGTTGAAATTGTTGTCTTTGTTTTTGCTTTTTGTTTTCTAATATTTTGTTTAATTTTTTATATATGTACGTATGTTTTTGTTCAAAATTTTTTTCATAAATAAAAAAGAATATTTTTTTGTGTATTTTTTTTTAAATGACAGGAAAATCAGTTGTATCAGAAAAATTGTTTTTTTTATTCAATGCTTATAACTAATAATTACTACATTCAACTCTTTTTCATTTGTAAATTTCAAACAAAGTTCACCTTAAAGTAGTTTTTTATTGTAATCGAATTTTAATGATACAAACTACCAATAATTGGTTACAACAACCGAAAACTTATCAATCTTTTGAAATAAGTTGACAGAGATGATTACTTTTATTACACGAATCAATATTTAGTATTGCACCCTAATACAGGTAATTATATTTGGTTGTGGTAGAAGCGATTTGGACACAAATGTGAGCAATGAGACAATTCAGTTAGGAAAATCGATTTTAGGGTTCTAAGTAATCAATTTTAATTACAGTTGTGTTTTTGCGTTTATGAATATATAAAAACGGTCCCATTTAGAAACTTTTAATACTAGCAGTAATATATTGTGCATCCTTAATAAATTTTTATTGTTTTTACCGTTTTCCAACCAATCCTTTTTCTGTGTGTGCCATTTGAAATGAAAGAAAACTAAATGTCCGCCACCGCTTTGCTTGCAGAACCGTACTCTTTTTCATTTAGTATTCCCAATTTCAACAATTCATATATTGCTGTATGTCCTTGATGAATTCACGAATTTCACCTTCCGGTATTTGTGAAAATAGTGGCGTGGGCACAAGTTAGTGATACAAAGAATCGAACTCATGCAAGTTACTCGATAACAACTAAAAATGTTGTTGTCTATGTTGAGCAACATCCAGTTTCGTCTCTTTGGACCTTCCACAAATGACATGTACAGCCGGAATTGGAATATAATTATGTGGATGATGTTTATTTTCAAAAAGACGGCGCACAGAGGGATTTGTTCATACAATATTTGGCAACAAATTTAAGGAGTGCTCGTAGAATGTTGAAATTTGGCACAGAGCCTTTGGTTAGCTTAATTAAAAAAAAAAATAAAAAGTCGCATCAAAATTGACAACGCCCTCTACCCACCGCCCATAGAACTCAAAATTTATTTTTGGCCCAAAGATTTTGAAATTTGGCACAGAGCCTTTGGTTAGCTTAATTAAAAAAAATATAAAGTTTCATCAAAATTGACCACGCCCTCTACCCACCGCCCATAGAACCGAAAAATTATTTTTGGCCCAAAGTTTTTGAAATTCGGCACAGAGCCTTTGGTTAGCTTTATTAAAAAAAAATATAAAGTTTCATCAAAATTGGCCACGCCCTCTAGCCACCGCCCATAGAACCCAAAATTTATTTTCGGCCCAAAGTTTTTAAAATTTGGCACAGAGCCTTTGGTTAGCTTAATTAAGAAAAATATAAAGTTTTATCAAAATTGACCACGCCCTCTACCCACCGCCCATAGAACCCAAAATTTATTTTCGGCCCAAAGTTTTTGAAATTTGGCACAGAGCCTTTGGTTAGCTTAATTAAGAAAAATATAAAGTTTTATCAAAATTGACCACGCCTTCTACCCACCGCCCATAGAACCCAAGATTTATTTTCGGCCCAAAGTTTTTTATCTCAATTAACGCCCACCACTCACTGCCCATACAACCCATATTATATTTTTTCCCACAACTTTTTGTTTGTTTACCAAAACTTATTAAATGAAAATTAAAAATGAAATTAAAAATTGCATGAATTTTGAGACAAATTTTATGATTTTATGAAAGATTATTAATTATTTAAACTTTTTTTTTTCATTGATAGTATGGAGTCTTACCTTTCATTTTATTATAGCGGGAGCACCTAGCACGACAATTCATATTCTTCTTAGGAAGTTTGCAATCACGGCACATTATAGAGCAAATTTTATTCTATCATATCTTTTAAACCATAGGAGCGGGTTTTTTAATTTTTTTAAAATACGCAGAAAAGGCTAAATTTGAAAAAATCACTATTTAAATCAGAGCAATAAAATTATCTAACGCACAAACACTATAGAAGTGCGTAAACAGTTTTCAATGTTTTGGGCCAAAATTTACATCTGACTTTTTACTTCATTATTTCGATTTTTTGGGATACAATTTATGGACTCTTCATACTGAATCAATTTTTTACAAAACTGCATCATTACATTTTTAAATTTTATGTGTCGAAAAAATTACTTATTGCCCAAAAAATCCCACTGTGCGGCGCTATGTCCCACACATACTTTTACAAACAATATACCTTGGGCCGAATTACGGCATTTGAACGTGATCGAAATTTGAAAATTCTTTTTAAAATCTCTATACCTAAGGCACAGCGAACTCGATCGTTCGAGTAAAATTTCGATCGTGATCGAATGCCGTAATTTGGCCACTGATCGAGAGATTTCTCCCAAATGTGACTACAATTGGCAATTGACATCTTGTCATTTAACTCCTTTAGACCTTTTCTTTTGGCTAATAGCCCACAATCGTTTTAAGACCTGAATGATAGAATTAGTGAAGTTTTCGAGGACATAAATCTGCAAATATTCGAATTGGAAAATTTCATAAAAATAACATGATCCTGAAAAAGCAGCAGTGGTGGCAACCATTTAGGTGATATTATTTTTCTATATAAATAGCGTAACCCCGTCTTTGTAATTAACTAAGCATTCAATAATTTCGCTAAAAAAAAATAGTTTTTTTACATGAAATCTCTTATTCGAATTCCCTACATTTTCTCTTGGTGTCGCCATAGTTACCCAATTTGCTTGAATGCGAAAGTCTTACTAAAACTAAATGAAATTATTTGAGGAAATATTCTAATTCTAATTTTTTTTAACTATTAGTTTATTTATTGAATCTTTCTTTGATAAGAAAATAACAATTAGTATTTAAATTTTAAAATAAATAATTTCTGGGGATATTGCCTTTGCAATAGAGGCTCCAATTTTTATTGCATAAAGGTCACCGTTCTAGCGGGTTTGCGAGGGTCAATGTATCGATCCTCCTGAGTCGAGTATGTCCATTATAATACAGTAGATTCTATGTGAGAGGACTTGGATGAAATTCCAGCTTTCGTACATATTTTGAGCAGAAGGTTTTTATGTCGTCGCGAACAAATGGAATATTAAGGTCGTTGTGAATATTTGCGTTACTAATGTACCACGGGTCTCCAGTAATAAGTCGCAATATTTTGTTTTGCCGTCTTTGTATTTTCTCTATATTAGAAGCAGAAGCTGTTCCCCATAGTTGGATTCCATAGGTCCATATTGTCTTAATGATAGCTTTGTAGAGTAGAACATTGTAGCTTAGGCTGAGAGCAGAATGAGAACAAAGAGGCCACTGAAGTTGTAGTGTTTTAAGTTTGAGTTGTATGGATTTGAATTCGATATGTTGAGACCAGGTAAGGCGTCGATCAAGGTGTATGCCAAGATATTTTATATGATTTTGAACTGGGATAGCGATGTTATTTATCTTCAGATTAGGACAGCTTCCCTTTCTCAAGGTGAAAGTGACATGTGCGCACTTTGCTGGGTTTACTTTTATTTTCCATTGGTTGAGCCATTTTTCGAGTTCTTTAATATGATCCTGCAGGCAATTAGAAGCAATTACTGGATTTTTATCTATGTTTATAAATGCTGTATCGTCTGCAAAAGTTGACGTGTCTATCAAGTTATTAGTGGGCATATCTGATGTATAGATTATATACATGAGAGGACCAAGTAAGTGCCTTCGGAAACTCGTACTGCGATTTTTCTTGGGTCTGAGATAAGATCTTTATAGTTTACTACAAATGAACGATTGAATAAATAATTTCGCAGTAATTTGTGGGTATTTTGGGGTAAGAAAGAACCCCATGGCCAGCATGCCAAACCTTGTCAAAAGCTTTAGAAACGTCTATGAAAAGTGATGAGCAATAGTGTTTGTCTCCAAAAGCCTGTCTGATAAGATTAACTATGCAATGAACCTGGTGCCATGCTCTTCGGAATCCAAATTGATGAACGGGGTCAAAGCATTTAAAAATATTTTTTCAAAGAGCTTTGATAAAATTGAGAGTAAGCTTATCGGGCGATAAGAAGACCCTTAGCTAGCGTCCTTACCTGGCTTAGGTATCATAGTTATTTCTAATATTTTCCATGATTTAGGGTAGAAACCGGCTTTAAAAATGGATTTGAACATGAATAACACCAGCGTAAGGGCAGATGTTGGTACTTCACGTAACATTTTTCCTGAAATTTTGTCCATGCCAGGGGATTTATTTGTTTCAGTTTTTTGACTGCTGAAGTTAGGGACGAGAAAAAAAAATTTAATGGGGAAACAACGCAGTGTTTCAGGCAGTGTTGTGTTAGTTAAACTTTTAAGCATGGAAATCTAGAAGCTTCGTAAGTCTAGCCTGCTCCATGAGGTCACAGTTAATTTCCTGTTTCTTAATCAACGTTCTCATGCACTGTTTTGCAAAGCATTAAATTTCTGAGATCACTTTTTGCCTACAGCGAGAGGTAAAATCCGAATCAAACAACCTGTTGTTGTCTCAGAGTAATCGCCAGAGTTGTCTTAGTGAAGGGGAATGAAACAGAAACAATTTTTAAAAAGTATGTCTCTAGGGAGAATTTATATATTATTGTCCGCAGCTGGAAGAGATAAACCTGACTCAAACTGTATTATAGAATACCAGAACTGATTTAAGCTCAAGTCTATATATCGCAAATAATAGATCCATAAAATCTTTGTCGTAGAAATATGCTTCTTCAGTAGTCTGTTAGCGACCAGGTTTCATAGAGAATTATTTCACAAGAAAATTACATTTTATTACTCAGTAAGCGTTGAGCAGTGATGTTTTACTTAGTTGGAAAACATTAATTTTTAAAATCAGTAACTCCATCGTACAGTTCCTATTAATTCGTGTAATATTGCTCCTACTCAAAACTTCTCATAGATCTTTTTATTTTTATTTAACTCTCATAAGAACGTCTAGAGCTGAAAGGATACCAGACCATCACGACATAATCAAAAACAAAGAAGCCGACAAATTATTCAAACTTGATCATTTTTGACTACCATCACCTTGGAAAATTCTAGACCCTTTTACAGGTTGAAAAATTATGTTAAAGTTTGGTCTTTTGAGGAACATGTCAGAACATGATTAACATACAATAGATTGACCTAAATCTTAAGAAATCGAAAAAGATTCTGAAACCAAGTAGACCAACACTTAGGAGATTAACTAGTCTAATAACAGGTCACAAGAGATAAGAGCTACTCTAGCTTGTTTGGGGTTGTCGGATAAAGCGACATGTGGATCATGCGAAGAAGAGGATGAGACTTTGGAATACTGTCTCTTTCAATGTCCTGTGTGTGGGTATATTAGATGCGAGAACTTAATGTGGACAATATACCAAACTTGGAATACCTAAGGAATTCAAATTGGAAATACCTAAGAAATTACAAGAAGGGGACTTTGTTTTTGATTTAATCGGAATATTAAGTGGATTTTAGATTATGGATTTAAAGGGGATTTTTCCTTTCCTTAGAGAGCTCAACAGGCCAATTGGAAATACGTGTATATCTGTTATGTGTTTGGGTCTTCAGTGTCCCTTTTTTCATCCGGACCTAACATGGAACTACATACTTTGTTATATAAGATTTATTTGGAGATAAGTCAACGACGCACTATGGGATTTCTGCTGCAAAAAAGGCATTTTTTTACTATTTGTTTTAAAGAATCTAATGATGCTTTTTTATAGAGAAGAGTCTGGCAAACAAAAATCTGCATTTCTTTTAAGATATATTTATATATTATTCTTAGAAAAGATCGGTTGAAATCAGGTTAATGTTGTGAAAGCGAAATATATAGTAATTTTGTTCAAATTCAGAGATTTATATATCGAACATGTTTCGAGCGGAAAAATCTGAGTGTCGATTTTATTTTAATCCGAATTTTTTAATTTAAAGGAAAAGAAAAAGTTATTGCGAACATAGTTTGGAAGATATGAGTGCATCTAAATTGTCCTTAAAAATTCATCATTGGCTGTTCTCGTTGGAGAAAAAGTCAGTTAGCTCGGCTTACCTTCGTGCTCTCAGTATAACGAAATGAAAGGTAAAAGGCTTTTCTTTCGAATTAGTCAAAAAAAATTCACCAACTTTTGTCAATCTTTAAAAAAAAATTCAAATTTAGTAAAAAAAAAAGTCACGAATATTGCACCCTAGTATTTGTAATAAAAAAGTTTTGCATGCCTTTAGGCTTAACGTTTTAGAGAAATTTGAGTTATCAATTATAACAAAAATTTGTAATTGAATTGTCGACAGCTGCTTTTAAAAGTGAATAAGAATAAAAAAAAGCAAGATCATATGTGTTAATAAAAGAAAATGTATAGAAGACAACCGCTGGTAGGGAATAACCAATTTTTAGCATTTGCTTAATTAAATATTACTGGTATTTTCAATGAGAATTATATTTAGACGAAATTTTTTTCATTCAGGTTACATATAAGACGACGCATTTCAACCAAAATTGTTAGTTTTTTCCTTTAACAATTAATAGGCGTGTTTCAAATTTAATCAAATTCTATTGAGAATTGCGCCCTATACATTGAAAAGAAAAATACGTTGAAAAATGGGGGTCCAAGCGAGGTACCCTAGCAGTAGACGGATTTCAATTAAAATTTGTAGTGCTCCTTATTAAATCAACTTATGGACATATGCTAAATATTAATAACATTCCGTTGTGAATTGCGGCCCATACGTTGAGAAGAAATATAAGCGAAAAAATGGGAGTCCAAGGGAACTAGCCCTAATAGTAGACAGATTCAAACCAAAATCAGTCGAGCTCTTTCTTAGATTAACTAATAGACGTGTGCCAAATTTCGTTAAATTCTATGAAGAATTGCTACCTATACATTGATTAGAAAAATTCGCAAAAAAAAAATTGGCGGTCTAAGGGAGGTAACCCTAGAAGTCGACGGATTTTACAAATTTTTTTAAATTTTCTTTTCTACTTAAAATTGAACATGTGTGCCAAATTTCATCGTTGTATGATCACTCCTTATATTTTTTGCAGTACGTTGTGCTAAACTTTAAAGATTGCCGGCCCTGCTCTTTTTCTCTACTTTCTGTGTCATCACTCTATTAACTGCGTTTTTTTTCTTATTGTATTTAATTTAGACTTACATACATGACCAATAATGCTTACATTAATGTGTAACGTGGTTTTGTGAAAGGCTGAGGTAGTTCAGTCATGTCCAAGGTTAACTTACGGATCCACGACCCTTAAGTATGATGAAAGACTGATTATTTACCCTTATTCGGGGTTGACAATAGAATTTACTTTATTTAAGGATACGTTTCGATGTATAAAATATTAAGTAGAACGATTTATTTGTGGCAATTTGTGTCGGAGTTGCTGGATGGATTGAGAGCAGCTACAATCGTTCGGCAGCAGGATCAGGTACGATGAGGTGTCGTGGGTTACTCGGTAAATGAGGTTGGTAATGGAGGACGGGTTTGGTAACGGTGATGATTCGTGAGTCGCCCGGTGAAGAAGGTCGGTAGCGGTGAAGTGGCGCACTCACTCGGTGAACGGGATCAGTAATGGTTCGTGCGTCGCCCGATGGATAAGATCGGTCGGTGATATGGTTATAGTTAGTACTTACAATATTATAATCGTCTTATCGCTACGATTTTTACGATACTACCATCGTTCTTATATCTAACTTAATAAAACAGTCAGCCGAAGCCGCTGTGTGTGTGAAACAGTCAGCCGAAGCCGCTGTGTGTGTGAAACAGTCAGCCGAAGCCGCTGTGTGTGAAACAGTCAGCCGAAGCCGCTATGTGTGAAACAGTCAGTCGAAGCCGCTGTGTGTGAAACAGTCAGCCAAAGCCGCTGTGTGTGAAACAGTCAGCCGAAGCCGCTATATATGTAAAACAGTCAGCCAATTTGGACAAATTCTTGTCTTGTCTGAACCGCCTCTACGCATGCTAACTAAGCATACTTATGCGTATCGATGCATAAACCAAATGAGAATTCTAAGCAAAAACAGAAACCAAATGGGCATTAAGGCTGTTCAATATAACCCGTAGTAGTAAGGGTATTCTTATCATATTTTAATCTACTATATGTATTATACAAATTTCCTTATCACTGTTAGTACATTATTTTATATATATTATACATGTATTATATGTGCGTGTTTACCAAGTAACCACATCACAAATGGCATTTTCACAAAGTTTATCAAAGTTAAGCTTTCGGCATAGTGATTTGCCTCTTGCAAACTATGCCAACTATGAGCATGTTTAAGTGGTTTAAAGGGTCATTGTGGAATTCGTACATCCATATTTCTACCCTGAACTAATTGGATTCAAAGATAATTATTGTTATTATGAGAGAAAAAATTATTAGCTTGAGTGAATTGAAATTAAATTTGCACATCATGCCCACCAGCCCACAATGTATGCGAACAAACAAATTTTAATGTTGTCGAAAATCTCACACTAACATCTAAATTTAAATTTTTATCAAAAAAAAAAAAATCCGGAAACATGTTTAACTGCGTGTACTTACTCATCGCTACAATCTTGTAAACATGTTCATTCGCAATTCAGTTTTTAACAAAGATTTTTATCAAGTCTTTGATTTATGCGGTGGCACAAAATTTGCATAAATACCGAATTTAATTTATTAAACAAATGCAACGTTTTGTAATTTTACAATTATTTCAGCCTCATTTTGTTGTTTTTTTTATTTTCAATTTTTTTATGTTGTAATTACTTCACAACTAGAAGCTTCAAAAGTGCCACACCATGCCGCAATGAAAACGAAAGTTGTAAAACCACCACTGCAACTACATCGTATCATTTACAGCAGCAGCTGGCCACAAAGTGTATCATTGCGCCAGAGCTATTTACAGCAAAAAAAAAAATTGGCGGCAAAGTGTTGCTAAAAATGTTTGCATAAAGAAACTGCAAAAGAAAAATAGTGAAAACAAGTAAGAGCGCTATATTCGGCCGTGCCGAATCTTATATACCCTTCACAACGTGAATTCATGCAATAACAGTGGTTTGTGTCACCATTCATCCCATATGAAATACGTACATACATATAAAAACATACATATATAAAAACGTCCCATAGTAAAATTATAAATTCACGTATGAATGTTAAAAAAAACCAAAAAAATAAAAAAATTTAAAAAAAAAAAAAATTTAAAAAAAAAAAATTTTTTAAAAAATTATTATGTATATAATATATACAAAACAAAAAAAAAATAAAAAAAAATTAAAAAAAAAAATTAAAAAAAAAAAAAATAATAGTAAAAATATAAATAATATATTAAATAAAAAATAAAAAAAAAATAAAAAAAAAAATTAAAAAAAAAATTTTTTTGGCTCAGCTGGGATTCGATGCCACGTTTTCTCTAACCAGTATACACGTTTGTATGTATGTATGTTGTTGTTGTAATGTTGCTTTTGTGAAAAAAAAATCGAGGTGGTCGTGGGTTTTTGCTCATATCTCAGTTGTTTATGTACCGATGTTTCTGATTTTCAATAGCGATCTACTCCCGAATATTTCTGATATTTTAATACCTCACCCGAGTCCAAGCGATGTCGGGGGGCTTCAAAAAGTTGATTTCAACATACACACGGACAGACGGTCAGACGGACAGACGGACAGACTGACAGCGCTTAATCGACTTCCCTATTCATAAGCTTTCAGAAAATATATACTTTATGGGGTCGGAAATCAAAATTGTAGAAATTTCACACGGAATGACAAACCTATATATACCCTTTTTCACTGTGTGAAGGGTATAAAAAAGACACGGTCGAGTTTGAAATTTATGCATTTCCAGAAGTAAAATAAAAGAAACTAATACATGCATACTCACACATACATACATTTTCGGTGGCAAGTATTTAGTTGCATGTATTTTTCTGTTTTTTTAATGTTTTGTTTATTTTTTGCTGAGTGATAGACAATAAGATGCAAACAAATTTGAACTTGTGTTAAAGACTCGACACTTTGGGTGTCTGGTTACTTTATAGAAATGTAACACTTGCAACAATAAATAAATACATTAAAGCTTAGTAGTTAATTTATTTAAATAAATGTTAACCATGTAAGGTCATTCCTACTTATTAGATATGTGACTTAAAAAAAAAATATGTTTCTTTCTGCTGTGATTCTGGCAGCTTGATTAATTGGCATCATCTTCTCAACTCATAAAAATACAGGGTGTAATTTATGCAATATTAATTTTCGACCCCATAAAGTACATATTTTCTGAAAGCTTAAGACCAGGGGAGTTGACTGAGCAATGGCCGTCTGCACGTGTATTGGTTGAAATCAACTTTTAAAAGGGACCTTATGCTGTACGTAGTCTCATTCTTAAGAAAATATTTCACAAAGAAGCGCTATTTGAAACCAGCACAATTTTCTTATAACTTTCTGAGATATAAGCAGATATACACGACCACCTCTGTTTTTTATACATATTTTTAACACTAAAATTTAAATTTTTTAGCCCTTCGAAAATGTATAGAAGCTTGTTTTGAATATAATATGCCTCTAGGGCTATTCGCAAGATATCTTGAACAAATCAGTTGCTAATCGTCAAAGTTATAGACAAAAAAAATATTTATAAAAATATATACAGGGTGTCCGCCGGGAAAGCATAATTTTTAAATAAATGAAAGAGAATGGATCTTATATTGATAATTGTTTTATTTAATGTCGGCAATTATGTACTAAATACAATATCAGATTAATTCCACCTGTGTTAGCCTCACAAATGCGAGTCCTTTTAAGGACATTTTTCATTACATTCTCATACAGGGTATTTCATTAATTTCATCACGAATATTTCGTTTGAGTTGCTCCAGCGTTTCTTGTTTGTTTTCATAAGCCTTGCTTTTCAGATGTCCCCACAAAAAGAAGTTCGGATCAGTCAAATCAGGCGACCGTGGAGGCAAATAAACATCACCACTCCACCACTCAAATTGCACACCAGGCTGTCACTTTAAATGGATACAAAGGTGACTGATGAAAAACCGACTATTCGGATTATTCATAATCCATTCAAATGAAAATGTGACTCGTCACTCATTTTGATTTTTTCATGAAAATCGGGGTTGCCATGCGTAAGCTGTAACATTACATTGGCATATGTACGGTAGCGTAAATGGTCTTCTGAAAGAAGCTTTTATGCCAACTCAATCTTAAATGGAAACAAATGCAAATTTCTGTGCAAAATTGTGGCCAAAGTTGTTGTTTGAAGACCAAGCTCCTGCGCACGGCGTCGAATTGAGATTGATGGTTGGTTTTGAACACTTCCTTGAACAGCAGTAATGTTTTTAGCCGATCTTTCAATACGTTGTGGTCCATGCTTGAGCCAATCGCTACAGTCCCTCTTCCTTCGACATCATTCACTACACGATAAATAGTGCGTCTTGTTGGCACGTTGTTTCTCCCAAAAATTTCACGTAACTTTCTCATCGTCACGGTAAACGATGATTGATTTAGATAAAATGTTTTAGCGATTAAAACACGTGGGTTGACCGAATATTTGTCCATAATAAATTTGCCACGTCTCTACTTCACGACTGCCAAATATGAACTGTCAAGACTAATGTTTACCCAAATGGTGACAAAAGAAAGTAGTATACCGGCGGAGACCCCATATTTTTCAACAAGTTCTTCAAGCTTCTAAATAATGTTTTAACTCACTAGTGACACTAAATTCCACGCTATAGCCTCGGATATTTAGCCAGAAAAAAACTAGCATATCGGTTTGAAACTAACTGATATATAAGCTAAAAAACTAAACTGATTCGGTGTTTATTTTCTAAAATTTACATACGAAAATAGATAACCGAGAGTGCTATTATGGGTATCAAATAAAACCGCTTGGCTAGCAGAATATAAAACACTATTAATAGCTTGAAAACTACTATGAACACCACTACACAATGGCGTACAATAAATTTATATATTGATCAAATCTATTAGTGTTTTGCTTCCTTCAGCCCCCTTAATATTGAGATCAAACGAAAGGCCTTGAACAGCAGAATACAATTGACTATAAAAAGGTTAAATTTAAGATGGCGAATTAAATAAAATAGCGAATATATATGTCTCTAATATAACAATTACGTATTTGTCAACCAAAAAAATAAAGGGCATGACCAGTAAAATACACTAAACCTTGAAAAAGTGTAAAATGCAATAGGGCGTCCAAACAAAGTTCGGATAATTTTTTTTCTCAATCCCATCAATATGGACATCAACCGAAAGGTCTTGACTTGTAGAATACAACTAACCAAGTAAAAAGTTTAAAATAAAAAATGCCGTAGGAAATATTAAAGTAAAATGGCGTACAACATTAAATTTGAAATGAAGGCTACGCTGTGATGTGGTTTTAAAACCTATGTACGATGGAGGAGTGTATTATGAAATTCGGTACCGTCGACGTGTTTTAACACTGTCTCTGTTAAATTTCTTTTACTGTTGTAGAGATTTTTCTATTTCAACACCTTTTGCTCCCAATCCAATTTTAGTTCCCGTGTCCTACAACCATATTTTTAGCTCTTTAAATAATTTACAAGCAATGCCTCTACAGTTATTCATATTTTTTGGCAAGTCAGTCACTAATCGACAAAGTTATAGGCCAAACTAATTTTAAAAAACATTTTTAGTTTTTATTATATGAAGCTTCTAACGTTAAGAGACGTTTAGACTACCAAAATGCAAGTCATAGTCTTGAAAATTATTTCACAAAAGAAATGGAAAACCCATCCGAAGCTGACTAAGATATAAGGAGGCTACAGTCTACAAACAGCTTTGGTATCATTCTTGAAACTAACAAACGCAAATCAATTTTGTTCAGCTTTGTGGCAACTGGATTTAATTTCGGTATCAAGTAAAAGGGCTTTAAGAAGACTATTAAAATACAATACACCTTGGAAAAAAATTTAATCCCAAATGGCATCCAAAACTAAATGCCGCTTTACATATTTTTATTAATTCTATGTACTTCGTGAATACAGTACATACTGAACTGTGTTAATTGGAAAGCACTTATAACCGATAAATTTATCTCTTCCAAAGATTTCTGAGCCCGCTGGTCCCGTTGCTGTGCAAGCTAAACTGCTGAAATATGGGGCTGAACTTGTTGCCATAACACTAACACCTCTTCTACAATCTGCTTGGCATATTCATACCAGAGAGCTGGAATGATTGTAACTAATCTTAAGAAAGTTGACCTCAGCTATTGCAAAAATTTGCGCGGAATAACTTTAATTAATGTCATCAGCAAAGTCTTCGCTCTACTCCTATTACAAAGTATCACACCAATTATGCAGGTTCTATTACGACGAGATCAAACCGGTTTTAGGCCCAGTGAAGCATAGGCTGACGACATTAACACCATCCGCATTACAATCGAACAGTCTAAAGAGTACAATAGTGACTTTTATATGCTATTTGTCGACTTTGAACGTAACTTTGACACCGTATACAGTCAAAGATGCTAAAGATTTTACATTAGGGGGGGAAGGATCCCAAATATCCTAAATGACATCTTCAATTTGACGTTAGGGTAAAAAGTCACTCAAGGCAAAAATAAAGCCATAGTCAAGCCATGAACATATCGTTGTTCGTTGATATGATGAGATGGGATTTTAAATGGCGGCGCTATATATAAAAAACAAAAAGTGCTGTATTTTAGGGGCGTGGCAAACATTTTTTTCCTGTTGAAGAAACTTCATTGACATATCTTTCATTCTAGGAGGTAAGTGACACAACTTTTTTTTGACCCGCCTTAGTATACAGACTTGCCATATAGATGGCCCTTAGGAGCCAAGGTAGGCTAGGCAACAGTTGACCTTATCCGTGAGCTATATAATGGAACTGAATCTAAAGTGTGGTTCGGTGGAAACGAGAGTCGCTAATTCGAATACAACGCAGGTATTAGACAAGGTTGCATTTTCTCTCCCACATTATTCCCTAAGCCTATAAGTACACGAAATGTAAAAAGCCACATGCACATGTCGGTCTGACGTCACTAAAATGTTTATTCATTTGGTTACACTTTTTCAAATAGTCATAGTGGCTGCATGCGGTAAGATGCAAATGAAACACATGTGGTCGAAGCGGATACATTTGTGCTTTATGATGACGTTAAAATTACGTCAAAGCCACCTGCGTATGTGGCTTTTTACATTTCGTATACAATAGACTTTATCCTCCTAGGTGGGGTAATAGAACAAACATGGTTTATTCTCATGGAATACAATGGAATCTAAGCGATCGTATAAACGATATAGTCTATGCGGATGGTACATGACTGTTTGCTCACTCATATGTGTTGATAGTTAATAGGAAGGAAAGTTTGTCTTAAGATTAACAAAAATAAAAGGAAACTCATACGGATTGGCAACATAATTAAGGACGGTGGCTATTTGTTATCTGGGTAATCGCATTTCGAACAAAGCCAGAGTCACATTTCACTCGCTAAATAAATTCTGGCGAGCGAACAATATTTCCTATTCCTGCACTACATGCAGCACAAAGCAAAACACACTCAGAAGGTTACAAATATTTGCAAATCGTTGCCTTAGACAAATTCTGCGCATACTCTGTCCACACGCCAAAAAGCGTCTTGGATTGATCATATCCTATGCAGGTCATGTAATGTAATCAGCAGAGATGATCTCGATTGGAATCCTCAAGTTCACCGCCTATCTAATCGTCTACGAAACTCATAGGTGAGGATGGTAAGAATAAAAGTCGACAGAAAGTCAAAGCTCTAGTCAATGTTCGTTCCAAATGGAGAGAATTTACGGATGCCTTACGTTCATAACATAATCATTTCATTTAAATAAACAAAAGGAACTTATATGTAATACCGCTTACACAGAACCCGGCAATATTTCAATGTTTTCAAGCCTTTCAAACTGAAATATAACACTATTGTGGTTTGAGATTTCAGTACTGTAAACTATATGATCATTATTTTAACATGACCATTAACAGCTGAGTGGAGTAAATATTTAGAAATAGTTGTATGGCCATGAAGCCAATGATGGCAATACCGCTTGCTGACAATGTCAATGTTATGAAATTCAATGCAAACATGCACATTTGGATTACAAACATACAGACGTTGTTCGGTAAACCGTCTTTTTTTCATCTCAAAGATTCAAAAACTAAAAGCAACAAAAACAAAGTGTTAGAGTATTACATGATAACTATTTCTAGTTTTATAAATATAAAACAAATAAAAGAAAAAAAGTGAATTAAAGTTGTATATTGGCATATCAAATTGGATTTCTATTTTTTGCTTGCAACTTTTGTACAGAAAAAGAAATGTAGGAAAAAAACAAGCTTCAATTACAGAAAATGCCGGAAATCGTTGATGTTGTTTGTTGTAAATTTTGTTGGTTTAATTTTCAAAAGGTTGCCAGAGGATTTGTGGGGAGAACAGTAATCAATAATTAAAAGTTTGTGTGTGTGGGTGTGTGAGTATAAAGGGTGTCTTAGTAAGAATGCAAATTTTACATTTTAAGATTTAGAAAACGTATTTTTTGAAATAGGTGTAATTTGTTTATTAAATTGTAAAGCAGACATGTTCCGATTTTGTATGGAATAAAACATGTGTCAAATGGTCCCTACGACTCTTATACTTAAATTTCTTATGACTTAAATTCTTTATGACTTTTTCACAGACATATGGCTGTAACTCACCGATAACATGTTTGATCTCGGAATTTAACTCAGGAATTTTTTTTGGATAATTCGCATAAACCCGAAATTTTACAGAACCCCATGATCTTGGTGGCCAGTTGAAATTAAAATTTCTTCAAGTAATTTGTTCTAGAAATCGTTGCTACAACAAAGAAATTATTTTATGCGCGTTGTGGCAGATCCATGCTGTCTAGTAGATGCCACAAGAACTACATTATCATGCTCCTATAATGAATGTCATTCACAGTCTCTGCAATTTTGGTCTCATCTCAAAATAAAATAAGTCCCAATTACAATGCCTGGTGCAAATTACGGCATTCGATCACGATCGAAATTTTAATCGAACGATCGAGTTTGCTGTGCTTTAAGTATAGAGATTCTAATAGGAATTTTAAAATTTCGATCACGTTCGAATGCCGTAATTTTCCACCTGGATAAAATCCGCACCACACAGTTGCTCGATGTGGATTCGTTTCTCCTTAATTGCAGGAGGATCTTCTAAGCCTCAAATTAGACAATTTTGTGTATTTACGAAGCCATTCAGATAAAAATACTTTATCGGACCAGATGGCTCCTTTCGAATTCACTTTGAACGAATTCCCGCCTCTTTCTTTGGTTAGCTGGTTTGAGCTCCTGAGTAAGCTGAACTTTGAAGGTGGAGGTTTTTTGGCAAAATTCGCTGCGTGGTATTGTGTGACATTTGAAGTTGTTAAGAACGATACCAAATGGGGTTTTTCGTATTTTTAGCGACACTCTCGTTTACAACAGCAATGTTTTTAAGAGACCTAGCTCTATGTTGACACGCACGTGTCAGAGAAATGTATGAGTTGATTCATTTCGCTCTCCTGTCGCATTTACAAGGCTTTTGTGTTGTTTTTTAACATCAATATCAGAGTACACTTATACAGATAGCAGTGCCAGCCCAGCTGATTATTTTTTTGAGTCCCAAATTTGGTCAAACTCGCTTTATAAAAAAGAGACCTCAGTGCCAGGAATTAATTTCTCTCCTTGCCCTATCACCTTATGTAATGACACCATGCATCAGTATGTGTTAATAATATTGCGTGCACTCTTAGCTCTCTTACAACTGACTGTAATTTACTTACTCTTGTTCTATAAGGTCGGAAAGCTAAAATAAACAAAAATATATAACGGTGACTTGATTGTTTTGTAAAAGATTCACAAATGCATGGTGACGTATAGGGTGTTTTTTTTACAGGTTTGTTTTCGAATAGAGATAAAACTGGCATTTTGTGGTTAAATCTGGCAACTCTAATGTCATTTATGTTCAGTTTGGTTTGCCATTTCATCATGAACAGGTTGACGAAAGAACAACGCTTGCAAATCGTGCAAATTTATTTCGAAAATAACGGTTCAGTTCGCGAAGTTTACCGCAAGCTCCGTCCATTTTATGGTCGACATAATCGTCCATCAGAGCAATTAATTCGGTTAACCATGGATCGTTTTCGCACTACGTTTACTCTATGTGATAATACGCATCCGCAGAGACGTCGAACAGTGCGCACCGAAGAAACAATTGTCGCTGTAGAGCAAAGTGTTGAAGAGGACCCGAATGAATCGATTCGCCACCGTGCACAGCAATTGGAGCTTTGTCCATCAACTTTATGGAAGATTTTGCGCAAAGATCTTGGCTTGCGACCTTACAAGATCCAGCTTGTGCAAGAATTAAAGCCGCGAGCCCATGCAATGCGTCGTGATTTTGGTGTATGGGCCGAAAATGAGATTGATCTCGATGCTGATTTTCATCGCAAAATTTTGTTCAGTGATGAGGCTCATTTTTGGTTGAATGGCTACGTCAACAAGCAAAATTGCCGCATTTGGAGTGAAGAGAATCCACATGCGACCCTTGAGACGCCATTACATCCACAAAAACTGACTGTTTGGTGTGCTCTATGGGCTGGTGGAGTCATTGGGACATACTTCTTCCGAAATAATGCTGGAGAGGCAGTTACCGTTAATGGAGATCGGTATAGAGCCATGATAACCGACTGTTTTGTTCCCGAATTGGATGGCATGAATGTGGATGAGTTGTGGTTCCAACAAGACGGCGCTACATGCCACACAGCGCACGCCACAATCGATTTATTGAAGGAAACATTCGATGAGTGCATAATTTCGCGGAATGGACCTGTCAATTGGCCACCAAGATCATGTGATTTGACACCATTGGATTATTTTCTTTGGGGATATGTAAAGTCGCTCGTCTACGCCAACAAACCAGAAACGTTAGGGGAATTGGAAGCCAACATTCGTGGCGTTATTGCCGACATACGGCCCCATATGCTCGAAAAAGTGGTTAAAAATTGGACCTGTAGAATTGGCTTTATTCGAACCAGTCTCTTGCGCAAGAGACTTGCGCAAATCGTGTGTTTATGGTTAAAAGTGATAAGATCGGGTGAAGACAGAGAAAATTGCTTATATAGTACACACTTGTCTGTACTCGGCAAGTGACTCGGGTCAAAATTAAACGAAATTAATTTAAAAGGGATACAAAATGTAAAAAATGTTTTTTTTTTAGTTTTCAAAACAATCATAGTAATTCATTACTTTTGTGTATTAAATGAATGAACACACACTGCAAGCAGTGACATGCATACATCAAAAACAGTCTCGATGATATGAATCATGCATTAGCATCATACAGTTTATTAATATTAATTGCTAGCTCAATATTTGTTTTAGAAAATGCAAAGTTATGCCGTTTGATTCGTTATCAAGCAGGTCTCTGGCACGAATCTTTCTATGCATTCTACGAATGGTGAACTGTTACTGTTACGAAAGCCTGACAAGTACATCCAGTTTTGTGATGCCAGCTCCGCTAGCTCCAAAAAAATGAGCATTTAATCTCAATCCGCATATACATAACCCCATAACTAACATAAACAAAACTATACCACATGCACCTAATCCACTTCACAAGATTAAGCACAATATGCTCTCTCTCTCTCGACATAACTTTCCCAACTTTTTTTAATAAGTCTTTCTTTCGTAAACATCTCCATTTTGAATAATTGAAATAATAACGTAATGACAGCTGCCAAATTTCAAAGCTACCATTGCACAACAAAAATGACACCAAATTTAAAAAGTGCATTCTTACCGGGACACCCTTTATGTGCATAAGTAAATATTACATAACTTGTTGGCGTGTTTTAATACATGCAATTAAACTCTCATAAATAAAATCTTTATTCAAAAGTCCATAATTTACTCTTTGAAATTGTTGAAGTTTTTTTTGGTAAATATTTTGTTGAGCTGTAAAATCAAACAGGATCATTGTGCCCATATATCACTTCATAGCAATTGATTTGATTGTTTGCCTTAACTACATAAGTAATAAATAATTATTACACCTTAAGTTTATAATTTACGCTTAATTATCGTTTACGAAAATAAATAAAACCACCAAAAAACACCATCAAAACAGAAGGTGCTGGTTTATTAACACACCACAGGTGTGCAGACCATCACATACTCACATACAGCTGACTCTCCAAATAAAATATAAAATTAAATTGATTCAAATCTCTCATGTGTTTTAGCTCTTAAGCTTTACTTTAAACTTAATTAGTTAACCGTTTTCATTCATTCAACCGTCTATTAAATATTTTTTTCCCGTAACTCTGAATAAAAAATTGTTTTTTAAATCTTCCATTGCAATTGTTTTACTACACGTTTTGGTAGCATTTGAAATATTTAAACAATTTTTTTTTTATTTATTTTTTTTTTATTGTTGTGCTATAATTTTCAAAATCAACCAATAAGATTTTATTGCTTTATTATCCATCTTTTTCTACATTAATTAAATGTTTTGTTTTTTTACTTTTTAGTGTTGTTATTGCTTTAAGGTTTGTTCAAATAGCAAACCTCATAATTTTTACAAAACGGTTGATAATTCATTAGTAGATTTAGCAGTATGCACTGGAAGAAGACAGTAGTTTGATAAAGAACTAAAATGGCGGATTTGAAAGTGTATAAAATGGGTTTTCATCTACTTTTTTTTAATAAAATTGACCTAGCAAAACAATTTACTATATCTGATACTCTTTAAACTCATCCACTTTTGGTTTATAAGATACTTATCTCGTAGTCAAATTGTGTTAATTTTTAGAGAATATTCTAAATTAATGACACTTTCAAGACCAAATTTATCTCTACATTATGTTAAACTTAAGACCTTTTTTTAAGACTTATATGTGACAATGGAAATCAAATACGTGAATTATAAACTTTTTATTTACATTTTAATACAACAACAACAAGTGGTTTTTAGTGTGTGTTTCATTATTTTATTTACTACGATTCGTTTTACTGCTGGCGTTAAATGATAATTTTAAAATATTTAAAGGGTGTCCCAAAATGAACGATCAATTTAAATAGAAATAAAACGGCGTTCATTAATAAATGCATCACTTAATAACGGTTGCACCGATTTCGGTTAATCCAAAATGCAATCTTAGAAAGAAATAAAAGTTGGCCACGCCCACATTTTTTAATTTTATCTAAAACCAAGCTACAACTATACCGATTTGTTTATTTTTTCTTTAAATATTCGTTATAATAAATAAATATTTTCGAAATATTGGAAAATAAAATTAAAACGACTTGTAAAAAAAAATGATCTCAAGATCAATACAAAAAACTACTATTGATATTCGTAATAATCCATTTTAAGCTAATTTTTTGTTACTTTTTCTTAAAATTGTCTATGAAGCTCAAGAAGGGTTCTTACAGGAATTTTTTTTTTTAATTTGAAGTAGGAGTGGCACCGCTTATACAAAATCAACAGTTGTTGCTGTCTATACAGAGTACTGTAATACATTAAGTCCTTAAAACTAGAGTGGATTATTACAATAACTTTCATAGTTGAGCTTAAAATGAGTCAGAAAATAACAGTAGGCGTGGCACCTTTAATATAATAAAATACATTTCGAAGGATATTTAGAAAACTATAACATCAATAATCTGAAAACTTTGTGTCATATATTTGTCATATACCAGCCAACAAACATGGCAATCGTTGCAGAGGAAGAAATACCCGATATACAAAAAAAACTTATTGTATATAACATATTTAAGAAACTATAAATGTTGGAGTTTTTTATCCTGGCATAAGATATTTCAATAAAAATTTTACAATTTATTTAAATGATTGGATAGGATCAAAATAGGGGGCGTGGCACTTTTAATATAACAATAAAGGGTATAATATAAATATTAGGACATATCTGTATAATTGTTATAGACTTTGAATTCCATATCATGATGTTGGTAAGGACCCCTCATTACTATGTAACTTCTAAAATTATTTAGCTGGAAAACAAATCCAAAATCGTTTTAACCAACAGTAACAGCTGTCATTGTCGCATTTCCATCGTCGCTTTAATGACATGATTTTTCTTTACAGTGTAACAAGAAATTTGCATTTCTTTAAGTGTAATTACACATGTTAATAGATCTAAAATATTTGCAATTACATTTAAGTAAAAACAAATATTTTAATTGAATTTTTTCACTTGCCTCCAACGTTAACCAAAATTTATTAATATTTTAAAACGTGTACAATTTCGATATCTTATATTTTAATGTTAACACTGCTAAAGAGTTGAAAAACCTAATTGCTGTCTAAAAAACTTATTTATATAAGTTTTTTATTGCTTTAAATGTTTATTGTTATTGTAAAACAAGTAAAATGCTGTACTTTACGTGGCGTAACTAATAAATTCATTACGTTTACTCTGCAGGGAACAGTAAGTGGTCTTGTCATTGAATACAAGTAACAAGCGGCAACTCATTTTAATATACATTTTAGCTTAACACAGTTAAGTATAGGTTGTGATTAAAGACAACCTTTATTGTAGTTTAAACGCCTAAATTATTACGTTTAAAAATGGTTTAAATGTTAAATGATTTATTAAGTTTTTGGTTTAAACAATTTTTTTACACAGGGTGCCAAGGGCTTTATCATTTCGTTTGCAATTTCTACAATATTCATTTCCGACCCCATAAAGTATGTGCTTCTGAAAGCTTGTGAGTAGGGGAGTTGACTGAACCATGTCCGTTGTTCCTGTGTTGGCTGAAATAAACTTTTAAAGGTCCCCACAAGCAGCTCAGATCTGTTAGTGACATCAATCTTTTGGAAGTATTTAGGAATAAGAAAATATCCAGCATATTAGCCCCATAACTTTTCGGGCCATGACCTCCTTTGTTTTTTTCAGCCCTAGGATAATTTATAGACACGTTTGCTACTATTTAAAGATATAATATGCCTCTAAAGATATTCGTAAATAACTTTAGACAAATCGATCACTAATTGGCAAAGTTACAGTCGAAAATATTTGTTAAAAAATATGTATTTATGCCCCTAATCCATGAATAAATTATTTAAACTCCGAATTCATTTTCGGATACACAAAAGATACCGTTAACGCAATAGACCTAATTGGTCTCCGAGTGTGGGTGTAGGAGGCAGTTACTGCCTTCTGCAGCCCCCTTTCCTACCTACCTACCTTAAGACACCAAAATATAAACCGTAGTCTCGAAAATTATTGGTAAAAAGAACTGTTTGTTTGTTGTTGTTTTGAAACTAACTGAGATATAAGCAAAAAATATTACTGCTTCGATATTTTTCCTAAAAATTACAAACGAAAATAATTTTACTCATTTTCTGGACTGCAAAAAAGAACGAAATAGTTGTCAAAATAATTAAGTTAACAAAAAATAATACACTATAAACAAATTTAAAATCCATTATGGCCGCCACTACAAAATGGTGTGCAATATATGGGTCAAATATAGTACCCACTTCAACCCCCTCAATATTGGTATCAAACGAAAGACATTAACCAGTAGAATACAGCATACAAAATAGCGGATAATTTTTGTTTCAACCACAGCAATATGGGGATCAAATGATAGGGCTGGACTAAGAGAATACGGCTAATTAGGTAAGATTTAGTCGGATTCGGTGCGACCGTATATAGCATTTTTACATGTATAAAAATGCACAACTTTTGGAACAAATAGTGCGTTTCCACTTACGTGTAGTGGCGTTAATTTTTGTTAGCTCGAAAACGATAAAACTTTGCTACCGAGAAAATATCTTACTTAACACATGTCGAAAACTGCCTTTACAACACTGCGTTGGCGTCTATGATGAGCAGTGATGTGAATTTAGCTGTTTTCGCGTGAAGTCTATCGATTTTTAAATCGGTTTTGCGGCCAATTCGTTTCAGTTATTAGGGCGTAATCAAGCGTTTTTTGTTTAATCTCCTATAACACCAAAGCTTTATTCTTTTCGGGTTCTTGTACTTCAAAATTGTGGTATTTTCTATGAAGTTTGACGTGAGCAGGAAATCAAGCGATTTTTATTGAATCACGCTTTTGCTAGACAGGCGGAATTACAGGTGAATCGTACAACTGACGAAGCTTTTGTAAAATACAAAGTTTTTAAATGTATCATAAGGTGTTTCAGCTGTTGTTTTAAAATGGAAATGGAATTGCAAACTTCAAACTTATAGCTGTTTTTTGCGTCAATTTTACAATTTAAAAAAAAAAAATAAATCGATGGCTTAATCAGAAAATGATATTAGAAAGACTTAAAGCTGGCGTAATTTACCGTTTTTTACGGACTGCCTAACAAAATCGAGTACGTCGTGTTCCAATGTTTCGACAAGATGTATGGATCAGTCTCTTCAGAAATCTAAAATTGTACAAAAGAAAAATAATAAACAAGTGAGAGCACTATATTCGGCTGTGTCGAATCTTTTATACCCACCACCAATTTGATGTACTTTTATAACACAGAAGAGTGCCTTTGTGGACTAGTCAGTAAAGGACAAGTCAGTTGTTTGGGGGTTGCGGGTTCGATTCCCGCCGGAGACTCTGGAATTGTCTGCTTCTCTTTCTCTTCTGTTCTAAATATTTCTATTCTTATTCTATTCCTCTCTCAATGGACCGTAATGGTCTCCGGGTGAAGGTGTGAGGGTAACTTTGCACCAGCCTTACCTACCTACCTACCTATAACACAGAATTTATTATTTTGTTATGAACTGTAATTGCTATGGAATAATCTCTTTATGCTCAAATATATTTTTCTTTCTTTGTGTAATTTCGATATGCTAGTAAAATGTTTTCATAAATTAAGTCATTCAATGAAAGTGGGGCGTTAAAGTAGGCGTGTCAATATAGTTTCTGCTAATAAATACTATTAAGATATTTCAATATAGTCCCTTAGTATTCCAAAATCTCTATGCATAGATAAATTATATGAATTTGAAATAAGGCGTTACATGGGAGGTGGTCATAAAAGTGGGCGTGTCACATTTATTTTATGTTAGTGCAAAGTCTTTGACTAAGAAGCAATGGTTGCAAAATTGAACAAGCATACATCTAATTTTGTCAGTTTTATTACGTTTTAAATTTTGAATATACAAGAAAAAAATACACTGCACGGTATAAATTTTCGTATGTTTTGTTTTTTTTTTTTTTTTTTTTTTTGCAAAATTTGAACACCCTAGCTTTTTCCGTCCGACCTCTATCGTGCTTTCAATAGACGGACGGACATAGCTAGATCGTTATAAAATGAAACCCCGATTCAAAATATAAATATTTTATAGGGTCTTAAATGGCTGTTTCGATGTGTTACAAACGGAATGACAAAATGAATATACCACCACCATTTTTTTGCTGGCGGATATAAAAAAGTAGTGATTATTTATGGAAAAACAAAAACTTACAATTTGTTGCATAGTATTATTTAAACTATACCAATTTTAAAATTTTGGTTTTTTTAAGTAATAATATTGCGATATGGGCGATTTTTGAATTTTCGATAAACAATTTGGCGATGGAACATCTCGCCCTGCTGCGAGATGTTTGTCTTAAAACAAATTGTTTTTTTTTGGTTGTACTGGAAACTCACTATTAATACCGGTCCGGTTGTGTTACGTCAAATAATATTAAACGCACATGAAATATCAGCAATTGGAAATTGAAACAGAAATATTACCATTTACCATCCCTTTATGAATCCAAAACAATATTTGCAAAAATATGAAATAAAAATTGTATTGTTTTACAAAATTGCGAAACGAGAATCACTAACGACAAGCATAAAAATAATAATAATAATGAAAGTAATAGTGGCGAGACAGCACTACAATGGCATTGTGTGAATTAAACAAATATGGCGATAGTCATAGCCAAAGCTCTTTGACATATAATTCTATAGTGTTTTATACTGTACGGATATTGTCTTTACCCGTAAACTGCCTAAATAGCATGAAAAGCATTATTCTATTCAATTAAGTAGAAACATATGTGTGTACTGTCTCCAAACAAATTCAAACTCCATTGTATGGGATTTTCCAAATATCTGACTTTGCTTATGTCTAAAAAAATAATTTCTTCTCTATTATTTAGTTTGCAATTGAATACAAATTTTGAATAGACGACAAAAAAACTAAAAAAAACTAACAACTGCTGTAGATATTTTTTAATGTAAACAAAAAGTCATTGTTATCCCCTACAATTATTTGTTACCTTTTCATAAGTGGTTATAATTTTGCTATAAAAACCCCCAATTCCTATTTAAATTCATTTCAAAACGTAGTGTCTCTCTCAGCCTTTCGTTGCAAAATGTTGTGCATTAAGTTTCTATCCTTAATTGTGGTGATTATTTGTTTAATGCCCGATCAATCAAGCATAACTGCTTATAGTCAAAACGATCATCATAAAGTTGTTTATGCTGTCAGTAGTTCCCGTTGCTTTTTGTTTCCGAGTCATGATTATATGAGAGCATTCAATGCTAAACGCCGGCGCACTAACAGAAAAGGTAACATGTTAATAGATTCAATAAATATATTTAATCAAAACTATTAAAATTTGTTTGACAATTCTCTTCGTAGAATTGATTGGTACTAGCGAAGCTGATTGTCTGGCCAAATGTCCCCAAAGTTGTAGCACCAAAATAAGACATGTGTGTGGTGAACTTAATGGTGTGCGTAGCACATTTTCTAATGTTTGTAAGCTACGGCAGTTTGCCTGTGCTATAAGAAAAGGTACAGGAAGCAGTAATAATCAAATTATAACCGTTTTTAATTAACATTTTTTTTTCAGCTGTTGTTAAGTTGCCCATTGCTAAATGTAGTATTCAACTATATAATAAAAGTAATAAGGCCACAAAAAATTAACTATAATTTACTGTTAAAATAGATTTGAAAAAAAAAACAAAATATGAATGATACCTGTGTCAATAAGGACAAACTGCTTATGCCACTTGTTTTTGCCTTTTGGGAAAACATTTTCATATTTTTAAGATGATTTTAATAAATTGATTCACTTAAAACAAAAGACTACTATATATGAATACCGCGTTGTATAAATTAAAGATCATGTCGGTTTTCGATATACATGCATACATACATACTTAAAACACCACAGGTGAGAGCCCAAGAAGAAAGTCATCACCTAAGTCGCACATGTTGTCAGATAATACTGCTCGACAAAAAATAAATTTTTGTCTTCCAGTTAATTAAAACTACATGGATTTTGATGCGCTGAACTCAAATCCGTTGTCGGTTTTTTTCCATCAGATCGGGATTTTTTTTTATGGGCGTGGCAAATTTTTCCCCCTTAATTAGTCGAGGCACGCAGACATATTTCATCCTAACTCGAGAACCGGTCATCCGATTTGCAAAAATAAAACACCGGAAGATGAGCAACAAAACTGTATTTATTTTAGTTGAATAGAATTTTTCTCTATTTCTTAGCGTTTTGGAATTATTCAGAAATTAATGGAGAAAAAAATTTTTTTTCTTGCAAAATTGGTAATATTTTTCAATTTAAAAATGGAGTTAGAAAAAATATAAAACAAATATTCAACGTTTTGCACTTTTTTCTAAAAGCTACTTATCTTAAAAATAAACAAGTAAGAGCGCTATATTCGGCCGTGCCGAATCTTATATACCCTTCACAACGTGTAGTCATGCAATAACAGTAGTTTGTGTCACCATTCATCCCATATGAAATACGTACATACATATATAAAAACATCCCATTGTAAAATTATAAATTCACGTATGTATGTTAAAAAAACGAAAAAAAAAAAAAAATTTTTAAAAAATTTAAAAAAAAAAATTTTAAAAAAAATTAAAAAAAAAAATTAAAAAAAAGAAATTATTATATATATAATATATATAAAACAAACAAAAAATAAAAAAAAAATTAAAAAAAAAAATAAAAAAAATTAAAAAAAAAATAATAATAAAAATATAAATAATATATTAAATAAAAAATAAAAAAAAAATTAAAAAAAAAATTTTTAAAAAAATTAAAAAAAATTTTTTTTTGGCTCAGCTGGGATTCGACCCACGTTTATTTTAACCAATATACAAGTTTGTATGTATGTATGTTGTTGTTGTAATGTTGTTTTTGTGAAAAAAAATCGAGGTGGTCGTGGGTTTTTGCTCATATCTCAGTTGTTTATGTACCGATGTTTCTGATTTTCAATACCGATCTACTCCCGAATATTTCTGATATTTTAATACCTTACCCGGGTCCAACCTATGTCGAGGGGCTTCAAAAAGTTGATTTCAACATACACACGGACAGACGGTCAGACGGACAGACTGACAGACTGACAGGGCTTAATCGACTCCCCTATTCATAAGCTTTCAGAAAATATATACTTTATGGGGTCGGAAATGAAAATTGTAGAAATTTCACACGGAATGACAAACCTATATATACCCTTTTTCACTGTGTGAAGGGTATAAAAAAAGCCATAAACCATAAAAATCGGTTAAAAAATGTAGATTTTATTGTCAATTTACCGAAGGTACTGAATATTGACCAAATATGTGTAATGCAGCAAACAAAGTCAGAGTGGGCGCACTAAAGCGCCTTGTAGCATCAATGAATGGCAACTATTTACTTCTATCTCTTTTCGTACAGCAAAAACAAATACAAGCAAAAAAAATTTGCTAGATTGTAATTTTGTAGCAACGCCTTGCTTGAAGCACCCACCCTGTCGTCACCCGTAGATAACTTTAAATTACAATAAAAAATTAAAATATTTACAGCCTATATATTTTTTCAAGCCTATTTTTTTAAAGCAAATGACTAATTTTATTTTATAAAACAGCTGTTGCGTTCAAATAGCGTTTCGAAGTGATGCCATATGAGCACACATATTTAAAATTCCTACTTTATTTAATTTACTTATTAATTCCTAATTTATGTAAAACATGGCAGGATATATATAGTAGACTGTAAGAAAATTTTAAATACAAGATGGCTGTCATGACAAAATGGCGGACAAATGTTTATAATGAATCAATTCTAGTTATTAATATATTTAACCCCGCAATATTGGTATCAAATGAAAGGAACTCACAAGTAGAATACACTACATCATGTATAACCTATAAATTCAAGATGGCCGCCGCCATGCAAAATGAGAGGGCTAGTTTATAAACATGATACAGTTTTTGTAATTATGTAAAAGTTTACCACCCTCAAAAGTGGTATCAAATGATAAGGCTTGACCAGTAAAATTATAGTAGACTTAACAAATACTTTATCAAAGATGGTTATCAAATAAAAAAGTTTTGACTAGTATTTAGAATACAGTAAGCTATAAAAATGTTCAAATTCAAATAACGTGAATGGGTATGAGTTAATTCTAATAACTAAAGGTTTACCTTCCTCAATATTGGTATCAAATATTGGGAGGAGGTGGGAATCTTACATAGATTCCCGATGTTCTGGGTTATGTCGGATTCTTGCCGACTAAAACCACCTCCTTCTTCATCAGAACAGGCTCTCCATCATTACATAAATAATGTTATGCGGATATACATACTTCTCTACCAACCTCTCGTTCCAGTCGAGCTTTGTCATGCACAAATCTAGGGCAGTTAAATATTACGTGTTCCACATCCAATATTATACCTGGACATCATGGGCATGGGCATGGGCATGCTGGAGAGTCATCATGCCCATATTTGAACAGATAGCTTCTATATCCTCCGTGGCCCTTCATAAATTGCCTAAGGTAATAATTCACTTCTTCATGCCTCCTACCAATTCAACTGACTATGTTTGGTATGAGCTTATATGTCGATCGTCCCTTTTAGCTCTCAGTAGTTCTCGTTGCTTTTTGTTTCCGAGTCATGATCATGTGAGAGCATTCAATGCTAAACGCCGGCGCATTAATAGAAAGGGTAACATGTTAATAGATTCAATAAATATTTTTAATCAAAACTATTAATATTTTTTCGACAATTTTTCTTTTCGTAGAATTGATAGCGACTAGCGAATCTGATTGCCTGGCCAAATGTCCCCGAAATTGTATGTGTGTGATGAAATTAATGGCTTGCGTTGCACTTTTTCAAATTTTTGTAGGCTAAGGGAATATGCCTGTGCTATAAGAAAAAGTACATTTTGCATTCACATTAGGGTTTGGGAACCGGGAAAAATTTTGCTCTTATTTCCGGGAAAACGGGAAATAAAAAATATGTGGTATATTAGGAAATATATATAATTTTATTTTTAATTTCTTATCTGTTTTGTTAAATTTAGAGAATATTTGAATAAAAAGTAAGGTTTTTAATTTGTTAGCGTTTTTTAACTAATTTTTCAATATTTTATTTGGTTGTTGGGAGCATATCCCGAATAATTTAGTAATTATTTATAAATAAAAATTTTATTTTTCGGTTGCCATTTATGCTCATTAAGTGTTAACCAACGGTTAGCCAATTGTGTAATGGATAAGAAAAATAAAATACTTTAATAAGGAAAAAATGTTGGTTGGGTTTTTGAGGAAGTTTTTTTTATAGTTTTTCGTTATTAACAAAATAAGAATTCAAAAATAAAACTTATAACTTTTTAAAACTCTTTCAAGAATTTGGGTAAAAGGTCTACTGATGATCTGGTATAAGCACCAGTGAAATGCATATAGACCAGCTTAAGCCCAACAACCAAATAAAATATTGAAAAATTAGTTGGTAGCATATCCCGAATAATTTAGTAAAATACTTTTTTTTTTAAATTCATTTTGTTTAGAAGCAAAATGTCTGAAGTCTGGAACTATTTTCAAAAAGTAGACAACGCAGCACAATGTAATATTTTCCCGAAAAGGTTAATGTCCAAGGGCGGTAGTACTAGTGGGCTCATACGGCACCTTCTCTTGGTTCATAAAATAAAATTTGAAAACGATTCTTCAACACCTGCATCAAGTGAAAAAATAATTTCACCATTAAAAGTTTTTTAGGCACCCAAACACTACCAGAAATTGTTTCAAAATTGGCAGCTGTCGATGGAATATCTATTCGAACAATTACACAAAGTTCTTTTATTCGTCAAAGTTTTTTCAGTAAAAATATGACGTTACCAAAATATGAAACTGATGCTAAAAACATTGTATTAAAATATTACAACGCCGTTAAAAATACGATGGTGAAAACAATATCAAGTCAAATTTGCTACAATTTGAGGTTTGCTCTTGTATTAGACGAGTGGAGTAGTGTTGCCCACAAAAAAGTATCTGTTTACATGGCAATAATTATTTTTATAATTTGGGTTAAGTTTATATTTCCGGAAGATGTAATGCTGACACAATAAGGACTCTAATGGAAAATAAACTACTACTAAAACAATGAATTATTAACCAAATCGTGATGTTAAAATTAACAAACATTATTTATTTTAAAAGAAATATTATTTTCGGGAATCCCGGGAATTCCCGGGAAGACGATTTTTTAATTCCCGTTTCCCAGGAAAGTAAAAAGACCGGGAAATCCCAAACCCTAATTCACGTACAAAAAAAAATGTTTTGGCTCTACTGGGATTCGATGCCACGTTTACTCTAACCAGGCGGTTGTGGGTTTTTTGCTCATATCTCAGTTGTTAATGTACCTATGTACGAATATTTCTGATATTTTAACAGCTCACCCGGGTCCAGACGATGTTGGGGTGCTTCAAAAAGTTAATTTCAACATACACACGGACAGACGGTCAGGGCTTAATCGACTCCTCTATTCATAAGCTTTATATACTTTATGGGATCGGAAATGAAAATTGTAGAAATTACAAACGGAATGACAAACCTATATATACCCTTTTTCACTGTGTGAAGGGTCTAATAAACGAATAATTGAATATAAGAAACAGCGCTGTCTACTTATAAGTTATATCAATGTTTTTAGTGTTTTTTAAAACTTTTTTCGCGAAAACATTTCTTTTTTCTTTGATGACATCCAATACTACATTTAAAAGGCATTTTTTAATTGAAAACAGTTTTCGTGGGGGTAATTTGAAGATATAAAAATAAAAAATGTACACATTGCCATGATATAAATTTGAAAGTATAAAAAAAAACATAAAAAGTATATACATATTAGGAAAATAATAAGGATTGATAGTAAACAATGTTTCTGTTGTGACTGATCATTAGCTTATTATTGTTTTCAACCAACTGCCATAGTAAAATATTTATCATTAAATTATATGGTCATTTATTTTCGGCTTTATGTTCCTTATAGCAGCGAGGAAAACTTATAATTATATGAAAAATTACGCGTTTTTAGCTGTTTTGATTCTTGTCGAAATTTCAAAGTTGGCAACGCTGAATCTAAACATTGAGTGTGAAACAATCATCTGTTGCTTTCGCTATCTCTTTGATGGCTAGAACAGGACAAAACTAGTAATAACATAAACGATAATAACAAACAAAAAGCTATTCATAATAACAAACTAAAGCTAAATCCTCATAACAAACAAAAGCTATTCATAAGCTTTCAGAAAATATATACTTTATGGGGTCGGAAATGAAAATTGTAGTAATTACAAACGGAATGACAAAGCTATATATACCCTTGTGCACCACAGGTGAAGGGTATAAAAAGGGGTTGCTGTTGGTTAAAATTTCAGTTTAACTCGTTGTGGTAAGAAAATATGATAAAGGAAATTAAGTTACCGAATTTTATTAACTCACTTACATACTTGATCACCGATCAAAGAGTATAATTTTTCCGATTATACTTTAATTATCACAATTAAATTTTTTTATAAAAACAAATTATTTTAAATAAACTGCCTCAAAAATATTTTTAAAAATGTTAGCAGTAAATTTTCTTTATGTCTTTTTATGAAAGTCTGAAACATAACACCTAGTGTTTTCAAAAAATTAAGAAAATTAAGTTTTTAAACTCAAGGCACAAAAATTATTCAAATTCAAAATGGCATCCGGAAAAAAAGTAATAAAGGGTCCGGCATATAAGGTTTTTCTCTCTTACTTGTTTTTACACTTTCTTAGTTAACTTAGTTTGCTTACAAACCTTTCACACATAGTAAGTTTTCCCTATTTCTACAATCATTATCTTTAAACTAAACGAACACACATAGCGACTACTCGATCTTTACACATACAGCCATCCCTTATAAACATCCTAGCGGTGAAAAATAAGGTTAAGTAGGCCTTATTTATACTTATTTTACGGATACAAAACAACCAACAAATTTATAAATACAATCTGGCAACACAATTTAGCGAAACATAAACCTTCCTGTTGCCAGATCGCCAATTTCCAAAAAAAAAAGAAATTACAAATTGTTACTTTAAAATGTTCACAAAAGTACGTGCACTTTAAAATTTAGGTAGAATGAATATTTTACTACTACTATTTTATACTTTCTTCTGATGGTTACTTTTAAAAAGGCCTCTTATTTAGCTTAGCCTGCTTTGATCCGCCTCCGCCAAAACCTATGGATTACTCTAGAGAAGATACAAACCAGCCAGAACCTATGCATAATTTTTAGCAAAGACGCCAACCAGCCAGAACCATTTTATTACTGCTACTTAAATGTCTCAGAATTATTGTTTGAGTTTTTTGGCCAACAGAATTCTATGGCACTTAAAGAGCTAATAAACCTTAAAATACAAAAACAAAAATGTAACTAAATAGAGCACTAAAATGGAAACCAAGCAGCTTAACCATTCGAAAAAATATTCAACCTTGATTAAAAGCTCATATCAAGATCATAAGCTCCTTAAATGGACAAAGCCACAAATACAAATTTAAAGACAAAATTTTGATTTGAACTGCTGTCGAGCTGCTTTGTTTTTAGAGTTTCCAACACGTAATTGCAAAAATTACGACAAACTAAAGTCTTGCGTTAATTTTGTGATACCATTAAAAACCAGCGATAAATTTGCGGACACCCTATATAAGAAAATTTGGCGATTAATTGCTTAAATTTAACTTAGAAATAAATCTGGCTTTTTCTAACGATTTTGAAGACTCGATTGGCGAGATTTGTTTAAGAAAATTTCCCATCTCTGATAAACAATGTTTTGTATTACTGTGAATGACATTTTTAGGGCGAATTTAATATTATGTAGCAGCTGTCTTGCGAATTTCTATTTGCATCGTATGTGTTAAGGCGAATTCATACAGGTGAAATTATCAGCTCAGCTGATGGAGAAGCATTATGTCGAAATATGTTGAATTCTCCCTGATTTCATTTATTATAACTGGAATGAAAAATGGGATTTTGATTTCGGTATTTAGCTTGCTTCAACTTGAGCGTACTTTAAAAAATGTGCCGAATTTATGTAAAGGGTGATTTTTTAGCTATTATCTTTTTGGCAACACTGGTTTAAACAGCTGACGCCCGTTTCGTGTTTTGTTTCGCTGTCAAACATTTTTAGTTTGGTCTATAATTTAACCATGAATCGTCTTACAAACGAACAACGCTTGCAAATTATTGAATTTTATTATCAAAATGCGTGCTCTGTTAAGAAAGTTCATCGCGCGCTTCTTATCGAAAAATTGTATTTAGCGACGAAGCTCATTTTTGGCTCATCGGGTACGTTAATAAGCAGAATTGTCGATTTTGGAGTGAAGATCAGCCAGAAGCATTGCAACAGCTACCAATGCATCCAGAAAAAGTCACAGTTTGGTGCGGTTTATGGGCTGGTGGCATCATTGGAACGTACTTCTTCAAAGATGATGCGATTCGTAACGTAACTGTGAATGGTGAGCGCTACCGTGAGATGATATCCCAAAATGCAAGAGCTTGACTTGCATGACATGTGGTTTCAACAAGACGCTGCCACATGTCACACAGCACGCTTAACAATGGACTTATTGAGAGGCGAGTTCGGTGAACATTTTATTTCACGTTCGGGGCCGGTCAATTGGCCGCCTAGATTGTGCGATTCAACGTCTTTAGACTATTTTTTGTGGGGCTATGTTTAAGTTCATGTCTATACACACATGCCCGCTTCAATTGACGTCTTGGAAGACAACATTGAAGTATTTATTCATGAAATACCGGCCGAAATGTTGGAAAGAGTATGCCAAAATTGGACTAAGCGGATGGACCATTTGAGGTGCAGCCACGGTCAACATTTGCATGAAGTAATCTTCAAACAATTAATTATATGAACCGTACTATCGATTCAAATAAAGATTTCATGAATTTTTGTGTTTTTTTTTTAACTTTCCTATAGCTCTTAAAAAATCACGCTTTATATTTGTTGGTTTTGCACATTTCATAATGTGTTTTACAAATATATATGTTTTTCTTAATCAAATTTTATTAAATTAAACATATCATAACAACTTCTCCAACCCTGATATACAAATTGGCCTTGACGGAAAATATCCCTTAAAAAGTTGCTTTACTTTTGTGTTACGGCAAAAAATATTAAAAGCAAATAAAATATTTATAAGCAATCGAACAACTTGTATTGTTTTATAAAATTGCTAAATGAGAATCACTAACGACAAACATACAATACAGTAAAATAATAATAGTAATGAAAGTAATGATGGCGAGGCAGCACTACAATGTCATTGTGTGAATTAAACAAATATGTTGATATTCATAGCCAAAGCTCTATGACATATAATTCTATAGGGTTTTATACTGTAAGGATATTGTCTTTACCCGTAAACTGCCTAAATAGCATGAAAAGCATTATTCTATTCAATTAAGTAGAAACATATGTGTTGTACTGTCTCTAAATAAGTTCAAACTCCATTGTATGGGATTTTCCATATGTCTGCTGTTGTTATCCTAAATATATTCAGAGTTTTCTAATGTCTGAAAAATAATTTATTCTTTTTTATTTAGTTTGCAATTGAATACAAATTTTGTATAGACGACAAAACTTGTGTTTTAAAGAAAAACTAACAATTGCTGTAGATATTTTCTAATGTAAACGAAAAGCAATTGTTATCCCCTACAATTATTTGTTACCTTTTCATAAGTAGTTATAATTTTGCTATAAAAACCCCCAAATCCTATTTAAATTCATTTCAAAACGTAGTGTCTCTCTCAGCCTTTCGTTGGAAAATGTTGTGCATTCAGTTTCTATCCTTAATTGTGGTGATTTTTTGTTTAATGCCCGATCAATCAAGCATAACTGCTTATAGTCAAAACGATCAGCATAAAGTTGTTCATGCTGTCAGTAGTTCTCGTTGCTTTTTGTTTCCGAGTCATGATTATATGAGAACATTCAATGCTAAACTCCGGCGCATTAATAGAAAAGGTAACATGTTCATAGATTCAATAAATATATTTAATCAAAACTATTAATATTTTTTCAATAATTTTTCTTTTCGTAGAATTGATTGTTTCAAGCGAAGCTGATTGTCTGGCCAAATGTCCCCGAAATTGTAGCACCCACACAAGGTATGTGTGTGGCGAAATTAATGGTTTGCGTGGCACTTTTTCAAATTTTTGTAGGCTAAGGGAATATGCCTGTGCCATAAAAAAAGGTACATTTTGCATTTACTTAGGCAGTAAGCAGAGACAAATCAAACCATAAAGGCTGAGTTAGCCGAGCGCATCCGTACTCTAATGTATCTGCTGTTAGCTTTTGACTTATGAGGAGCAATGCAAAAGCTTAAATAGAATTTTCTTACGTTGTTGCGTGACATTGGTAAGCCAGTGATGGGTTGTTTGTTTGTTATATGATTGGAGGGTATTTCTGTTCATCATATTTATGCCTATCAGTGTGTTGTTAACAGTTGATTCTTTTTTTTATAGCAAAAAAACAAAACAAACAGTTTAAGTGAAGTGTTGTGAATTATCAAAAAAAAAATTTATTAATATAGCAGAATAAGTTTTATTGCAAATTAAAATGCATGATGAACAACTTCTATTGTTGGTTCAAGCAATTGAGTATTTATACAATTAATACTGTCCATCATTAGAGCTTGCGGAAAAAAAGAAAATCGTGTGGTGACAAATTTCTGCAGAATGCGTTGAGTTTTTTATACTTTTTGTACAAACTCAAAAGGTTAAAACCAATTAACAATTCTTCTACGTCCATGGAATATTAAATTTTCAAACACAAGCTAGTTTTACAAATATATTTAAACTAGAAAAGTCCGGCGCGCGTTGCTACGCCCCTTAATAAATAAAAATGCATTTTGAATTTTAATTGAATATCAAGTGCAAAAAGCTAAAAAATTTTTATTGGGCGTCATGAGAGCTCAATATTTGTGAAAAGTTTCAGAGTTTCCAGTCCAAGTACCTTATAATTATAACTATTTTAATGGGCGTGGCCCTGCCCACTTTTCTAATCACGAAATTCTATAATCATGAGACCTCAATATGTGTGTGAAAAGTTTTAGAAAAATTGGTGAAGTTAAAGTAGCTGAAAAAGATAACTTTTTTTTTATGGGCGTGACACTGCTCACTTTTCTAATCACCAAATTATATAGTCATGACGACTCAATATGTGTGCCAAGTTTCAGAAAAATCGGTCAAGTGCAAGTAGCTTAAAATGATAACTAATTTTTTATAGGCGTGGCCCCGCCCACTTTTTTCCACCCATAAACACTCCCTGGTATGTGTACAACAACTTGCCAAAGTTTGAGTCCGCTCGGTTTTACAGTTTCGGAGTCTATAGCTAACACACACACACACACACACACACACACAGAGTTTCACTTTTATATATTTACTAGAAAAGCCCGGCGCGCGATGCTACGCCCCTTGATGAATAAAAATGTATTCTGAATTGAAATTGAATATCAAGTGCAAAAAGCTAAAAATTATAACTTTTTTAATGGGCGTGGCACTGCCCACTTTTCTAATCACGAAATTGTAAAGTCATGGCAGCTCAATATGTGTGCAAAGTTTCAGAAAAATCGGTCAAGTGCAAGTACCTCAAAATTATAACTTTTTTATGGGCGTGGCCCCGACCACTATTCTTATCACGAAATTATAAAGTCATGACAGCTCAATATGTGTGCAAAGTTTCAGAAAAATCGGTCAAGTGCAAGTACCTCAAAATTATAACTTTTTTATGGGCGTGGCCCCGACCACTATTCTTATCACGAAATTATAAAGTCATGACAGCTCAATATGTGTGCAAAGTTTCAGAAAAATCGGTCAAGTGCAAGTAGCTTAAAATGATAACTAATTTTTTATGGGCGTAGCCCGACCACTTTTTTTTCCACCCACAAACACTCCCTGGTATGTGTACAACAACTTGCCCAAGTTTGAACCCAATCGGTTTTACAGTTTCGGAGTCTATAGCTAACACACACACAGAGTTTCACTTTTATATATATAGATACAAGATATAGATATAGATTTCTTAATGCATAGTATTTAGTTCTGCTCTTTTTTGTTTAAGTATGTCAAAAATACATGTTACGTTAAAAAGTATACTATAACTGCACCAACTTGCTTACAGTACGTTACATTAGAGTACGGTTGCAATAATGCTCGGCTATCTAAGCCTTAACGCTTTTCAATTTACGTATGTCTACTTTTAAATTTCTTTTGCAGCTATTGTTAAGGTGCCAATTACTAAATGCCGTATTCAGCTCTATAATCGAAGTAATAAAACTTCTCTGCAGTAAAATACATTCATGCACATAAATTTAACTATAAATTGTTGTTAAAAAAAAATAAATTAAACGAAAAATAAATAAATAATTTATCATAATTCATTTGGCTTACCGATTATTAATAAATAAATGAAATAAATAAAGTTAAGGCACTGACTGTTACGCTATAAAAGTAATTTTGTTAAACATATTTGTCCTTATTTTCCTACATTTTCTTAATAAAAATAAAGTGTTGATTTTTGTTGATAAAACTGTTTTGAACCGTTTTTAAATTTAAGAAAAAAACACCGAAGCAATTGTATTTTGGTTGTTAGATCTTAATTAGTTTCAAGCCGTCTTACTAGCTTTTCTCAGAAGTAATTTATGAGACCACGCATTCTTATTTGGTGTCTTATATGCGTTAAAGTATTATTTTGATATATTTTAAAAGAAAAAAAAACAGACACAGTCGTGTTTATTTGCTTATATCTCAGAAAGTTATGAGGCGATTATGATGCCACATTAAGGGCTTGACAATGTTGGAGCGCTTCAAAAAAAACAGATTTCAACATACACACGGACAGACGGACAATGCTTAGTAGACTTTCCTATTCATAAGCTTTCAGAATATATAAAAAGTTTATGGGTTCGGAAAGGAATATTGTAAAAAATTTCACACGGATTGGCAAAACCTATATGTATGTATATACCTCTAGACTCTCTGTGAAGTGAATAATGATGAGCTTCGTCACTCACAATCAGAATTTCAATAAAGCTTATTTGAAATTTAATTGCAAACCTAGACATTGATAATTGTCTGCGGGTTTTAGCTCTGGCACCAATTGCACCTTATATGGGAATAACAGTAAATTTGTTTGTTTGCTTCAGAGTGCGAAATATTGACGTCAAAGTGTGGCCGATATGCTCTTTGCTTTAAAATAATTTTTCACTGATTTAAATAATAAAACTGTATTCTTCTAGTTCTTTGTTCAGTAGTTGTTCTCTACATTATTTACTCTACAGGTGTTGTTTATATACAGTGCACTCGCGATAACGTGAACTAATTAAAACCAAAGCAGTTCATGTTAGCGAAATTGTTCATGTTAGCGATTGAAAAAAATATATTTTGTACAGTGTTTACCTGTGTTTTACACGCTTGAACGTGAAATTATTTTATTTTTGGTATTATTAAAATATAAAACTAAAATTATTATTAATAATTCATTACAAGATCACGAGATTCCTTTTGGCAAACTATCTATAAGGACTGCCTTTTCTTTTAACTCCAAACATTAAGATTTTTTAACACTCATGGTGTCTGATTCACCGCTTCGCTTAAGAAAAAGACTTCTAATTTCGATGCCATACATACAAAAAAAAAATAGTAAAAAGGATACACACCGGGGATTCCCTAAATTTAAAAAATCGAAATGAACATATTTCAGTAATGTCTACATGCTTAAAAAGCATTTGCAGTGAAAAAAAAAATTGTTCAAAAAATTGTAGTCAGCGTAAACAAAAGCTTGTGCACGTTAGGCGGTGTTCACGTTACCGCAAGTGCACTGTAGTTTTAAAATAATAAAAAAAATATATACAAACGAAACAGTTATTGAGTTTTTAAACACTATAGTCACTATTGGCCCACCCTGTATTTTATTATTATTATTTTTTAAAAACCACTTAAGACTTACAACATTCAATAAAATCAGTCAATAGTGAAACTGAATTTTTATAAAATTTAATTATTTGTTTGTTACAAAACACATTTTTCAAACTTTTTCATTTGTTTCACAGCAAACCTAGAACAATTTATAATACAACATTGCTACACGTTAGTTGCCAGTTATCGCTCTTGTTTGGTGCACTCTAGCGTAAAAATGAATCTCTTTAATATCCATCAGTTGCAGCTGAATAAAATCACCTTAACACAAAGAAATAAAGTTACGAGTACAATAATTAAAGTTTGTTTTTATAATTTTGTTTAAAATTGCCGTTTATTGATTTTTGGCGCCCAACGACGACTAAGAATTAAAAAAAAAATGTTGTAACAGATTTAGTTGAATAAGCTTATAACTTCATTAGTTTAATTTACATTTTAGTTCCTGCTAGCCAAACCGGCGCGCGTTGCTACGCACCTTAATGAATCAAAATGCATTCTGAATTTTTATTGAATATCAAGTGCAAAAACCTAAAAATTATAATTTTTTTTATGGGCGTGGCCCTGCCCACTTTTCTAACCACGAAATTATAAAGTCATAACAGCTCAATATGTGTGCAAAGTTTCAGAAAAATCCGTCCAGTGCAAGTACCTCAAAATTAAAAATTGTTTATGGGCGTGGCCCCGCCCACTTTTCTAATCACGAAATTATTAAGTCGTGAGAGCTCGATATGTGTGTAAAGTTTCAGAAAAATCGTTCATGAATCTCGATCCGTTAACACACTTTAGGGCCAAACAAAAGTTTGAATTTAAAAATGCAATAATATTGAAAAATTTTGCCAAATATGTATATTTTTTTGTTGTAGAGAACAATTGTTCCGGTTGGAAATGAAATATTATTTCATTCATATGGCTGCCGCGGCTGGCCTTACAGTACCCAATTCGATCGGACCAATTTTTTAATCGACGTAAACTGGTGCGTGAAATGTCCAATTTTTAAGAACAATGACGACTTGTTTTTATTGGTTTCTCAAGCACAGTCTCAGCTTCAAAATTATCGGTTGTATGCACTATACGAGCACGCTCACATCTTAGCGCAACAAGAATGAAACCATATTTACGAACTTTAGCCATAAACTTGCGTATATCGGGCACTGTTGGTCCTTCTCTGCGACCAAATTTTGAACCACATTTTCGTGCACTTTCCAACCAATTGACTTTGTTTTGGAAATAAATTTCCAATAAATCCCAACGGTTTACAGAGGAGTATTTGACCTGAAAAGCTGGCCAAATAGCGATTCATTTCCGGATATTTCCAAAGATTGATAATATACACAGATCTGAGGGACATATGGTTGCTTCTAAAAGTTGATTTCAACCAACACACGGACAGACGGTCAGGGCTTAATCGACTCCTCTATACATAAGCTTTCAGAAAATATATACATTGTGCGGTCGGAAATGAAAATTGTTGAAATTGCAAATGGTATGACCAAGCTATACATATCCTTGTGCACTACAGGTGAAGGGTATAACAACAGAGGCAGTCGTGTTTATTTTCTCATATCTCAGATAGTTATGGGGCGATGATACTGGATTTAAATAGCGATTTATTATTTTTTTACATAGACAATTGTATAAAATTTTTATTTTACTTGCCAAACGTTTCAAGTTGCAATATGAGCTCTAATAATAAGAATCAAAAAGTTTTTACATCTCAAATCAAAAAGAAACGCAATGTAATTTTATTAAAAACTAAAATAGAAATTGTTGACCGTTGTGATAATTTAGAAAAGTCCTTTTTTATTGCCAGCAATATGGGTTTGCCGCCAAGGTAATCGATGTATCATAAACATGTTACCGATTAGTTTCAAACTCCAGATTTTTAAGTACATTTTCGCCTGTGTTCTGCATTCCTTGTGAAATTAAATCACTCGGAATTGCCATGAAATTGTTGTTATAAACAATAACACTACAATGGCAATTCCGAGTGATTTAACTTCACTCCGAATACAGAACACAAGCGATTGAATTTTTGTTACCTTTTTTTTATTTTATTTTGTATTTTTTATTAATTTTTATTAAATCTAGACTTTCTGGCATTGAATTGTAATTTTTAATTTTATATTTTTACTATCTTGTACATACATACATCGTTAATAAATAAGACTGATTTACCTTTTAATTAGACATTATCTCATATGGGTAAAATTAATTTCGATTTACGTTGCTATTTCCCGGAATTAATCACGACGTAAATTAAGAGATTACTGTTTGTACCGTTATCATCACAGGTGAAGAGTATACAAAGGCATTTTAACGGTCGTAATTCAGCTCTGGTCGGGTCAAGAACTCGCGCGTCATTACCGTTTTCGAATAACGACCATCAGATCGTCCTTTTTATCTGGCTTCGAGAGTTTTGCATCTCACTCCCGCATTGGTTAATTGCGTAGCGTTAGTTAGCTGTACCGAGATACAGTTTTCCAGAGTTTCAATTAACCACATGTAGAATTTTATTTATGGAGTCGAATTCGGAAATTTAGGATTCCTATACGAAGCTAAAGGTCGATTGGCAGTTACTGGGGGAAGCCCTGAAAAACATTTAAAAACTTAATCAAAAATATTTGGTGATGGCAGTTTTGTCTTTTGAAAGCCAAATAATTGTCTAGTGCTACTACACTAGAACTTCCATCTTTTTTTCGTGTTTTTCGAATTGAGATTGAAGTAATCGTGAATACAAAAAAAAAAAAAACAAAAGGCATTTTGAAATTTAATATTTTATTAGTTGAGACATTACCTGAATAAAGGCATTTTAGGTTATGTCATTACAAAAAAAAAAACTTATCGTTTTGTGCCCAAATTTATTGAACAAATATTGCAGGTTACTGTGTATTCAAAAAACATATAATTTTTTAATTTTACTTAATATTTACACTACAGGTATTAAAACTTTTCATATACTTTTCATTTCAGGTAAGCTTTTTGGTCCCTTTATCGTGTGGTGAAATGGCCACGGCTGGTGAGTTAAATGGTTGATGGCGGCTATAAAAATTATTATTATTTAACAGAGTGTGTCAAAAAGCATTGCACTTAGCTAGTATAGGATGACTTAGTTTTCCTTGACATTCTGTCTGCCTAAAATTTAGATTAAATTTTTTTTTAAATATAGATGTATTCCAAAAATTTACAAACGAATATAAATTTTTTTCAGCTTCTAGACAATTGAGAGAGTCAATTTTGGTATCATTGACTAGCACTGGAAAAAAATTAAAATTCATGTTGGCCGCTACTACAAAATGGCGGACAATAAATTTAGGTATGGGTCAAATCTGGAATTTTAAAATGTAATTTCCGGAATCCTCTCAATACTGGAATCGAATGACCAGTTGAATACAGTAAATTATTAAAAAATGTAAAATCCAAGATGGTGTCTAAAACGGATCAAATTTTTTTAACCGCATCAATATGGGTATCAAATTAAAGGGCTTGACTAGTTAAATACAGTTAACTACCTAAAAATTCAAAATCAAGAATGGCGTCGGAAATAATAATTAAAAATGGCGTATAACATGAAATATAGGTTAAGCTGCGGTGTGTGATTATACCTAGGTATAATGGGCGGGCCATATTTATTATAATTATGTAATATATAATATTATTACTATGTATTTTATTATTACTATTACTATTATTCTAAAATCTATCTACTATTATTCAAAATCAAGAATGGCGTCGGAAATAATAATTAAAAATGGCGTATAACATGAAATATAGGTTAAGCTGCGGTGTGTGATTATACCTAGGTATAATGGGCGGGCCATATTTATTATAATTATGTAATATATAATATTATTACTATGTATTTTATTATCACATGATGGTGAAGGGTATTATCAAATATAGCTTTTTTATTTGTTGGATTCCTATTTTATTTGTTTTCTTTATCGTTCTACTTTGTTTCTACTTTACACTAATTGTATAAACGCAAAAAAACTTACATTGTACTTCTCCTCTCATTTTCTTGAGTACGGAGAGATATTCATCTGAATTTACTTCTACAAAATCTAGTTGAAGTCGTACGACTTGTATTATAGTCTAAACTGGCCATAAGCATAAAGTTGAACATTAAGCGAGTGACAAAAGGCTACTTTCAAACACATAAACAAAACAATAAAGTGGTATCAGTTATTCCTTGAAAAAAATATTAATAGAATTTCTGGAATTTTCTAGGTTCACATGTAGAAGGGGTAAAATTGATCCCTCTTTTCCCTATAAAATGTTTATTCTATTATACAGTAGAAGATGAAATGATTTTTATTATCGCCAAATTGTATAACAAAAACTATTTTAAAATTTTCGGAAACTACCTGGGGGACACAAAAATACCCAAAGGGGAAAAAGAAAAGCCATAATTCCCAAATAATGGACCAATTCGGATAAAGCTTCTAATAGGAATTTTGCCAGACCTTTAAAAATATTTAAATTAGTTAAACTTGAATAACATTCATAACGGGATAGAAAGGAGAAATTCGGGAAAAAGATTTTGGTACTTTTTAAAACATATTCGATGTTAAGCAAATTAGAGCAGACTAGTTCATTTAAAAAAATATCTATTAAAATATTTCATTGTTAAATAGATATTAAAACATTTGGAATTCTTCCATTGATACAGTACTTAAGGCCAGGTATCTTTTTAGTTTTTATGGCTGGTTGGTTGGTTCGTAGTAGTTTGCTACACGCAAACTGTCAAGTAGAGTCTAAATGGCACCGTTTTGACAATACCACACCAAAAGGTCCAAGGGGAGATAAAGTACTAGACCACCCTATCGCGCCAATGTATCTTGATAGGTAATTTATTTAGCCCAATTGCAGATCCATCCCTAAGTTGTCCAGTATGTGATTGCCCAGGAATCTCTGCCTCTTCGCGGCCAGGATATGGCATTCGTTGATTCCTCATTTTCCCTATTTTAACAGCTGCGACAATGGTCATTAAAGGGGAGTCAGAGTCATGCTTTTCTAGCAACCTGTGACCTGTTAACACCGCCAACAATTTCGAAATAATCGCGCGATTCCGGTTGGTAAGTTGCGCCGTACGTCTAATATCATAATAGGGCCAAATTTGTCCCGTTCATTATCAGAGTAGCCCCCATGCGCAGAGACCCAAACCAGTGTAATGTCAGACTGCTGGCCTAGCCTAGACAACTCTTACATACACTGACTGACTAATAGAGACTTATTTATGATACTTTATGTATTTTCTAAGTTTATAAATCTAGAATTTTAAAATAAGGGAATGTTAATCAAATTCGAGAATGAAAATATAGGAGCGACCTAAAAGGTATTTTTTTACATGAATTTAAAAATGCTTAAATTTGGTTTTATATATCAAAATTCAGATGCAAATGATATGAGCGTTTAAAAGAGTCTTTTGTTCTATTTTTGTGATACTATTTGTATATTCCAAACTTATTAAATTTTAAAATAATGAAAAGTGGATCAACTGTTCAGAATGAAAACAATATGTGTGACACAAAAGAAATCCATATTTATTTTAAGGTATTTCTTGTATTTTCTTAACTTATGTGCTAAGAAAATTATGTGAGCGAAAAAAGGGAACTTTTTCCCATGCTTGTGGTAGTTTTTGAAATTTCAGAAAAACATGACTCTATAAATTTTAAGTTAGAGACTTTTATTTCAAGTTGATATTGAAAATGATTAAGGCTATCAAAAAAGTGTTTTTATTCATTTTATAGAGCAGGAACCGGGAACCAATAAGTACTTTTGCTCATTTTTGTGGTTTTTCTTATAATTGAATAATAAAAAAAGTCTGAAAATGATAGAGCATAACAGTAGTTTCAACATTCAAATTTGAATAACTCTTTCATTTATATATTCATGTTTTTGATACCCTTTACAGAGAGCGTTAAGTGTGTATCGTTGGTCAGAAGTAAAAACCCCCTAACTCATACATAGAATTGTAACTTAACAGGAGAAGGTACAACCGTAATAGAATCTGTATTATCATTTTGTAATTTCTTTTGCAAAATTGCTTCTAAAACTGTTATTTTTGATACTTTTGCAGTAAATTTTTGTGTCAAGGTGTATTTGTGAGAAGAAATATATTGAAATCACCAAAAAATTCAATTTAGTAAAAAAATACGAGTTAGGTCCTTTCTACTTCTGACCAACGATATTAAGGTTTGTCATTCTGTGTGTAATTTCTACAGACGATTGCGCATTATTCGCCTATCCGTGTTGAAATCAGTTTTTTGAAGTCCGCCAACAGCGCCAAAACATGTATGAGCTATTAAAATATCAGAAATAATCGAGAGCAAATCGGTTCTGAAAGTGCTATAATTTTCAAAATCAACCAATAAGATTTTATTGCTTTATTATCCATCTTTTTCTACATTAATTAAATGTTTTGTTTTTTTACTTTTTAGTGTTGTTATTGCTTTAAGGCTTGTTCAAATAGCAAACCTCATAATTTTTACAAAACGGTTGATAATTTATAAGTAGATTTAGAAGTATGCACTGGGAGAAGACTGTAGTTTGATAAAGAACTAAAATAAACATGACCTAGAAAACACAGACAGAAAAACAATTTACTATATCTGATACTCTTTAAACTCATCCACTTTTGGTTTATAAGATACTTATCTCGTAGTCAAATTGTGTTAATTTTTAGAGAATATTCTAAATTAATGACACTTTCAAGACCAAATTTATCTCTACATTATGTTAAACTTAAGACCTTTTTTTAAGACTTATATGTGACAATGGAAATCAAATACGTGAATTATAAACTTTTTATTTACATTTTAATACACCAACAACGAGTGGTTTTTAGTGTGTGTTTCATTATTTTATTTACTACGATTCGTTTAACTGCTGGCGTTAAATGATATTTTTGAAATATGTAAAGGGTGTCCGAAAATGAATGATCAATTTAATCTATATAAAATCGGACTACGATTGGACCGATGTGTTTATTTTTTAATATTCATAATACTCAAATTTAAATTTTTACTAAAACCGATGTGGCTAATATTTTGTTATTGCATATTCTTCTTCTATATAAATAAAAATTGAATGATGTCTGATAGCTTTGGACAAATTGGCAAAGTTACAGTCGAAAATATTTGTTTAAAAATATGTATTTATGCTCCTAATCCATGAATAAATTATTTAAGCTCCGAATTCATTTTCGGACACACTAAAGACACCGTTAACGCAATGGACCTAATTTTTATTTTGTACTAGCCAAACCCGGCGCGCGTTGCTACGCCCCTTAATGAATCGAAATGCATTCTGAATTTTAATTGAATATCAAGTGCAAAAACCTAAAAATTATAATTTTTTTATGGGCGTGGCCCTTCCCACTTGTCTAATCATGAAATTGTAAAGTCATAACAGCTCAATATGTGTGCAAAGTTTCAGAAGAATCGGACCAGTGCAAGTACCTCAAAATTATAATTGTTTTTATGGGCGTGGCCCTGCCAACTTTTCTAATGACGAAGTTATTTAGTCATGACAGCTCGATATGTGTGCAAAGTTTCAGAAAAATCGGTCTGGTGCAAGTTTCTCAAAACTATAACCCTTTTTTATGGGCGTGGCCCTGCCCACTCTTCTAATCACCAAATTATTTAGTAATGACAGCTCAATATGTGTGCAAGGTTTCAGAAAAATCGGTCCAGTGCAAGAACCTCAAAATTAGAACTTTTTTTTATGGGCGTGACCCCGCCTACTTTTTTAATCACGAAATTATAAAGTCATGACAGCTTAATATGTGTGCAAAGTTTCAGAAAAATCGGTCCAGTGCAAGTACCTCAAAATTAAAACTTTTTTAGGGGCGTGGCCCCGCCCACTTTTCTTATCACGATATAATTTAGTCATGACAGCTCGATATGTGTGCAAAGTTTCAGAAAAATCGGTCAAGTGCAAGTAGCTAAAACTGATAACTAATTTTTTATGGGCGTGGCACCGCCCACTTTTTTTCACCCATAAACACTCCCTGGTATGTGTACAACAACTTACCAAAGTTTGAGCCCGATCGGTTTTACAGTTTCGGAGTCTATAGCTAACACACACACACACACACACACAGAGTTTCACTTTTATATATACTAGCCAATCCCGGCGCGCGTTGCTACGCCCCTTCATGAATTTAAATCGCATTCTAAATTTTAATCGAATATCAAGTGCAAGGCTAAAAACTATAACTTTTTCTATATGAGCGTGGCACTGCCCACTTTTCTAATTACGAAGCTGTATAGTCATGACAGCTCAATAAGTGTGCAAAGTTTCAGAAAAATCGGTCCAGTGTAAGTACCTCAAAATGATACCTTTTTTTATGGGCGTGGCACTGCCCACTTTTCTAAATACGAAACTGTATAGTCATGACAACTCAATATGTTTGCAAGGTTTCAGAAAAATCGGTCCAGAGCAAGTACCTCAAAAATATACCTTTTTTTTAATGGGCGTGGGACTGCCCACTTTTATAATGACGAAAGTGTAAAGTCATGACAGCTCAGTATGTTTGCAAAGTTTCAGAAAATTCGGTCCAGTGCAAGAAGCTAAAACTGATAACTAATTTTTTATGGGCGTGGCCCCGCCCACTTTTTTAATCACAAAATTATAAAGTCACGACAGCTTAATATGTGTGCAAAGTTTCAGAAAAATCGGTCCAGTGCAAGTACCTCAAAATTAAAACTTTTTTAGGGGCGTGGCCCCGCCCACTTTTCTTATCACGAAATTATTTAGTCATGACAGCTTGATATGTGTGCAAAGTTTCACAAAAAACGGTCAAGTGCAAATAGCTAAAACTGATAACTAATTTTTTATGGGCGTGGCCCCGCCCACTTTTTTTCATCCATAAACACTCCCCGGTATGTGTACAACAACTTACCAAAGTTTGAGCCCGATCGGTTTTGCAGTTTCAGAGTCTATAGCTAACACACACACACACACACAGAGTTTCACTTTTATATATATAGATAGATAGATGTACCTCCGCACAATAATAAATTGTTCCAAATTTAGTGTTCACTTAAGAAATTTCTATTTTCTATGAATTTTTGAAGTTCAAAAATTTGTATTATTTTACCAAAAAAAAGTTTTTTTCGACTTGTTCCTCAATAACTCCAAAAACGATGGCTTAATCAGAAAATGATATTAGAAAGACTTAAAGCTGGCGTACTTTAACGTTTTTTGATGGACTGCCTAAGAAAATCGAGTAACAAAATGTATAGAGATCAGCCTTTTCTGAAATCTAAAATTTTTCAAAAACAAAAATAAACACGTAAGAGTGCTATCTTCGGGCGTGCCTTCACCATCATGTACTTAGGTATAATTCCACATGGTAGCTTAACCTATATTTCATGTTGTACGTCACTTTTAATTATTATTTCCGACGCCATCCTTGATTTTTAATTTTTACGTAATTAACTGTATTCTACTAGTCAAGCATGGGGTTAAAAAAATTTGTTCAGCTATTTGGTTTAAGACGCCATCTTGGATTTTAATTTTTTTAATAATTTACTGTATTCTACTGGTCAAGCCCTTTCGTTTGATACCAATATTGAGGGGATTCAAGAAACTACATATTAAAATACCAGATTTGGCCCCTACATAAATTTATTGTCCGCCATTTTGTAATGGCGGCCAACATGAATTTTAATTTTATATAGTGTCTATATTGCGTTAGTCAAGTGCTTTTAGATGATACCAATATGGACTCTCTTGGTTGTCTAGAAGCTAAAAAAAAATTGATTTTCGTTTGTAAATTTTTGGAATATATATTTAAAAAAATTTGTTGCTTATAACTTTACCGATTAGAGCCCGATTGATCTAAAATTTTTTACGAATATCTCTAGAGGCATATTATATCTACAGATAGTAGCAAAGGTACCTATAAATTATGCTATGGCTGAAAAATTTCAATTTTGGTGGTAAAAATATGGGAAAAAACAGAGGCAGTCGCGTTTATTTCCTTATATCTCAGAAAGTTATTGGGCGATTTTGCTGAATTTCAATAGCGATTTATTCCCGAATATTTCCAAAAGATTGATACCATACTCAGATCTGAGGAACATATAGTTGCTTCTAAAAGTTGATTTCAACCAACACACGGACAGACGGTCAGGGCTTAATCGACTCCTCTATTCATAAGCTTTCAGAAAATATATACTTTATGGGGTCGGAAATGAAAATTGTAGAAATTACAAACGGAATGACAAAGCTTGTGCACCACAGGTGAAGGGTATAAAATGGTGCCAAAACAACACTACAATGTCATTGTGTGAATTAAACAAATATGTTCATAGTCATAGCCAAAGCTCTTTGACATATAATTCTATAGTGATTTGTACTGTAAGGGTATGGGTAAAAACAATACCTTTAAAGTATAAAACACTATACAATTAAAAATATGTCAAATATATTTGTCCAAATAGCATGAAAAGCATTATTCTATTCAATTAAGTAGAAACATATGTGTGTACTGTCTCCAAACAAATTCAAACTCCATTGTATAGGATTTTCCAAATATCTGAGTCTGCTTATGTCTAAAAAGATAATTTCTTCGTTATTATTTAGTTTGCAATTGAATACAAATTTTGTATAGACGACAAAATTTGTTTTTGAAAGAAAAACTAACAATTGCTGTAGATATTTTTTAATGTAAACGAAAAGCAATTGTTATCCCCTACAATTATTTGTTATCTTTTCATAAGTGGTTATAATTTTGCTATAAAAACCCCCAATTCCTATTTAAATTCATTTCAAAACTTAGTGGTTCTCTCAGCCTTTCGTTGCAAAATGTTGTGCATTAAGTTTCTATCCTTAATTGTGATCATTGTTTGTTTAATACCCGATCAATCAAGCATAAATGCTTATAGTCAAAACGATCATCATAATGTTGTTTATGCTGTCAGTAGGTCCCGTTGCCTATTGTTTCCGAGTCATGATCATGTGAGAGCATTCAATGCTAAACGCCTGCGCATTAATAGAAAAGGTAACATGTTAATAGATTTAATAAATATTTTTAATCAAAACTATTAATATTTGTTCGATAATTGTTCTTTTCGTAGAATTAAATGTTACTAGTGAAGCTGAGTGTTTGATCAAATGTCCCCAAAATTGTAGCACCAAAATAAGGCATGTGTGTGGTGAACTTAATGGTGTGCGTAGTACATTTTCTAATCTTTGTAAGCTAAGGGAGTTTGCCTGTGCTATAAGAAAAGGTACAGGAAGCAGAAATAAGCAAATTATAACCGTTTTTAATTAACATTTTTTTTTCAGCTGTTATTAAGTTGCCCATTGCTAAATGTAGTATTCAACTATATAATAGAATTAATAAGGCCAAAAAAATTAAACTATAATTTACTGTTAAAATTAATTTGAAAAAATAACAAAATAAGAATGATACCTGTGTCAATAAGGACAAACTGCTTATGCCATTTGTTATCTATCGCCTTTTGGGAAAACATTTTCATATTTTTAAGATGATTTTAATAAATTGATTCACTTAAAACAAAAGACAAAAACAACAAACAAAGAGTATAACGGATCTCGATAACATGCATGCATACATACTTAAATTACCACAGGTGAAGGCCCAAGCAGAAATTCCTCACTCTATTTATATTTTTTATTACAGCAAATTAATAATAATTTTAAAATAATAAATCAAAAAAAGTTATTATTCCAAATGGTATTGTTCATTTATTTTTATAAAAATTATTGTAGACTTGACAGTTTGATTTTAAACAAGAAAATAAATTGTTTGAATTGTTTTAGCGGCTGTCCCGTGAAAAAGTTTTTAGTTGCCTGCTGCTTAAACAGTTAAAAAAATTTGTTAATGTGTCACTCATTTATGAAGACACATTTTGTCACATATTTTTAATAAATTAGGCCAATATTTGGCCAAGTATTTTATCAACCAAATATTATTCTATTAGAGCAGAAATTAATACAATTAACCGAAATTTGAATTTAATTTTTTACATAGTTAACTGTATCCCACTAGTCAAGCCCTTTAATTTGATACCCATATTGATGGGGTTGAGAAAATAATTATCCGCCATCTTGGATTTTGTATTTTTCACAGTTTGCTGTATTCTGTTGGTCTAGCTCTTTTATTTGATACCAATATTGTGGAGATAAAATTTTTACACAATTTCCTTCTCATTCAAAACGTATAGAAGTTTCATTATTATACCCTTCACACAGTGAAAAAGGGTATATATAGGTTTGTCATTCCGTGTGAATTTCTACAATTTTCATTTCCGACCCCATAAAGTATATATTTTCTGAAAGCTTATGAAAAGCTTAGGGGAGTCGATTAAGCGCTGTCAGTCTGTCCGTGTGTATGTTGAAATCAACTTTTTGAAGCCATCCGAAATCACTTGGACCCGGGTGAGGTATTAAAATATCAGAAATATTTGGAAGTAGATCCGTATTGAAAATAAGAAACATCGGTTCATAAACAACTGAGATATGAGCAAAAACCCACGACCACCTCGATTTTTTTCTCACAAAAACAACATTACAACAACAACATACATACATACAAACTTGTATATTGGTTAAAATAAACGTGGGTCGAATCCCAGCTGAGCCAAAAAAAAATTTTTTTTATATTTTTATATTTTTTTTTTTAATATTTTTTTATGTTTTATTTAATATATTATTTATATTTTTATTATTATTTTTTTTTTAATTTTTTTTTTTAATTTTTTTTAAATTTTTTTTTTTATTTTTTTTATTTATTTTTTTTAACATACATACGTTAATTTTTAATTTTACAATGGGATGTTTTTATATATGTATGTTTTTTATATGAATGCAAGCATTTCATATGAGATGAATGGTGATACAAACTACTGCTATTGCATGACTACACGTTGTGAAGGGTATATAAGATTCGGCATGGCCGAATATAGCACTCTTACTTGATTTTTACAAGGATTTTATCCGCTTAATAACATTTGCTGGGATTCGATGCTACGTTTACTCTAACCAGTATATATGTATGTATTTTGTTGTTGTAATTGTGAAAAAAACGAGGTGGTCGTGGTTTTTGGCTCATATCTCAGAAAATTATTGGGCGATTGTGCTGAATTTCAATAGCGATTCATTCCCGGATATTTCCAAAAGATTGATACCATACACAGATCTGAGGAACATATGGTTGCTTCTAAAAGTTGATTTCAACCAACACACGGACAGACGGTCAGTGCTTAATCGACTCCTCTGTTCATAAGCTTTCAGAAAATATATACTTTATGGGGTCGTAAATGAAAATTGTAGAAATTACAAACGAAATGACAAACCTATATATACCCTTGTGCACCACAGGTGAAGGGTATAAAAATATGCTTGAAATTTTATAGAGTGTGTTTATCTAAGCAAATGTATAATTTTTTTTTAGTTTGCGATAAATAAGATTTGATTTCAGTTAATTCTAATATAAGTAATCTTGTTTTCGATTCAGTTAAACAAACCCGATTTGTACTTGTTTTAAGAAAACCGGAAATAAATCGTACTTGAGTTTTTAAGCACGATTTCGGCTAAATTTAATTTTTCTTTATGTGTGCAATATTAATTTCCGACCGCACAAAGTTTAAGTTTCGAAAAACTTATGAGAAGTGGAGTTGTTGAACAATTGTTCGTTTTTTTATTAAAAAAAATATATGTTTTTGAATTACCTTAAATGCCTTCAAAACTTTTTTCTGATTGATTTTATTATAAAACTAGCCAAGCCCGGCGCGCGTTTCTTAATGAATAAAAATGCATTCTGAATTTTAATTGAATATATTAAAAATAATATTTTATTGATTTTTATTGTAATGCAAGGGGGTGAGTATACAATATTCATGGCTTTTCCGTTTGCTGTAAAAATTGACAGATTTACGAAATTATAAAGTCATGACAGCTCAATGTGTGCAAAGTTTCAGAAAAATCGGTCAAGTGCAAGTAGCTAAAAATGATGACTTATTTTTTATGGGCGTAGCCCCGCCCACTTTTTACCACCCATAAACACTCCCTGGTATGTGTACAACAACTTACCAAAGTTTTAGCCCGATTGGTTTTACAGTTTCGGAGTCTATAGCTAACACACAGACAGAGTTTCACTTTTATGTTTAAATATTTTAATTTTATAAAATTGTCAATATATTAATTAAATTTTCGAACAAATATATTTTACAATTTTTATTTTTTGTCAAAGTAATTTTCAACGGCAAATATTTATCCAAACGTGACCACAGGGAAATATGTTTTATTATTTGTATGTGCAGCAGTTTCGTCATTTTTTGAGCAAAGAACGGCGCCTAGTGTGACCACAAAATCAACACTGTGTTTATATAAAGAAAATGTTGGAATTGTATTTATGTTACATGTCTGTCTTTTACAGCAGAGAAGTTTTATTACTTCGATTGTAGAGCTGAATACGGCATTTAGTAATTGGCACCCTAACAATAGCTGCAAAAGAAATGTAAAAGTAAATGTAAATTGAAAACCGTTATGGTTTGGTTTTTCTCTGCTGACTGCATAATTAAATGCAAAATGTACCTTTTCTTAGAGTACAGGCAAACTCCCTTAGCCTACAAAAATTATTAAAAGTGCCACGCAAACCGTTAATTTCGCCACACACATACCTTGTGTGGGTGCTACAATTTCGGGGACATTTGGCCAGACAATCATCTTCACTAGTCACAGTCAATTCTACGATAAGAAAAATTGTCAAAAAAAATATCAATTGTTTGCATTTAATAAATTTATTACCTTTTCTATTCATGCGACGGCGTTTAGCATTGAATGTTCTCATATAATCACAACTGGGAAACAAAAAGCAACGGGATAAAGTTGAGGCATAAATAACATTATAGGGATCGTTTTTACTAAAAGCAGTTATGCTTGATTGATCGGATATTAAACAAAAAATTACTACAAAAAAGGATAGAAACTTAGTGCACAACATTTTGCAATGAAGATACTTAGTTCTAAAATGGAGCTTTTTATAGAAAATTTTCAACTAAAACAATAAACGAGTAAGAGTGCTATATTCGGCCGTGCCGAATCTTATATACCCCCACAACGTGTAGTCATGCAATAACAATTGTTTGTATCACCATTCATCACATTATTATAAAATACGCACATACATACATATTTGATTCTTTATATTTGTTTTGTTACCATTGATAAATAATAAATTGAATTTATGTAAAACGAAATAAAAAAAAACATTTTCGTCGTAACTTCGAACCTACGTTCATCCAGTTTATATTGGTTTTTTCATCATATCTCAGTTGTTTATAGAGCGACTTTTTTGATTTGCAATACTGATCTGCTCCCGAATATTTCTGATATTTTAATACCACACCCGGGTCTTGGAAATGTCTGGGGGCTTCAAAAAGTTGATTTAAACATACGGACGGACAGACTGACAAATGGACAATACTTAATTGACTCCCCTATTCATAAGCTTTCAGTTAAAATATTCACTTACTAGGGTCGGAACTGAAAATTGTAGAAATTTCACACGGAACGACAAACCTATATATAACCGTACACTCAACGTGTGAAGGGTATAAAAGGGCAGCAAATCTTTAGCTTGGAGCTAAAAGGGCCAATGTCACTTTTTTGCTCTTTTGAGTTAATCATTGCATTAGATTTGTTTTCTTGATCTATTTCATTATGGTAAAACAGCAAAAGTCATACTTAACCCAGAACAGCTTCATAAATAAAATTCTGGCCAATGTTACTATGAAATCACCTATAAAAATTAAAGTTCAATTCAGGTTTTCTCAAAAGTAAATATTTTGACATTGGCCCTTTTAGCTCCAAGCCACAGATATAATAGTGTAGATAACAAGTGTTTTCTGTTTATTTTAAAAACTACCTCAAGCTATTGTTATTTTTTCTTTTATTTTATTTCAAACTAAATCTATATATATAAAAATCAATGTGTGTTTGTATGTGTGTTTGTGCTTTATAGACGGTAAAACGGCTCGACCGATTTCCTTGAAATTTTCACAGAATCTTTCTGTATGTCTGGAAGGAACTATAGGCTATACTTTGGTTTGAAATTGTAAGTGGGCGGGGTGCCACGCCCTATTAAAGAATAAGTATTAAATAATATATATCACGAAAGTTAATGCAGCTAGAGTCTTCAAATTAAGTACGGTAAACTTAGACATCCACACGAACATTTGGGTAAAAAACGGGCGGACTTTCAATAGTAGGCGTTGCCACCTGAATTAAATACTAAATTTCGTATATTTGGAAAACGATATCGATTAGAGTACTAAAATTTTGCAAGAGCAAGTTTGGCACCAAAAGAAACATTTCTGGAAAAAATGGGTACATTAGAAATAGTGGGCGTGGTAGCTCTCATAGCAATTGAATACTAAAATTCGTATATTCGGGAAGCGATAACAGTTAGACTACCCAAATTTTGCACGAGAAGCTTTGACATCTATATGACTATTTTGATAAGAAATGGATGCTTTAGTAATAGTGGGCGTGGCACCTGTCATATGAATTAAATAGAAAAATTCGTATATCTGGGAAGCGATAACAGTTAGAGTACCCAAATTTTGCACGGGAAGCTTTGACGTCTATATGATTATTTGAATAAGAAATGGTTGATTTAGTAAAAGTAGGCGTGGCACTTGCAAAACAAATATATTTTTGAACTATAAAATTTTTGTTTCATTACTATGGGAGTGGCGAAGCACACCGGGTATTAGCTAGTATGAAATAAAAAAAGAATTTACTTTTTGGAAAATCCTATAGTTACGCTGACAATAGAGTTTTTGGAAACTTTTCGGTAAGAAAAAAATTTATTAAATTTTTTTAGAAACAGTACACACATGTTTCTATTTAATTAAACTATACAATAGTTTTTGTGATATTTTGACAGTTTATGGGTAAATACTAGACCTTTTATTGAATGTATCAATTTGTTTGCCTTCACACAACAAACACAATATTTATTCAATAATTAAAAAGACAATGAGAGCTAAAGAGAATTAAACCAGTAAAACAGACACGTGTTTAATGATACAAGAACTAAACATTTTTGATTTTACCCTTTAAATAACCTTCACAGGGAGTGTAAGGGCATAAGTTTGTCATGCGGTGTGTAATTTCTACAATATTCATTTCCGATCCCATAAAGTGTATATTTTCGGAAAGCTTATGAATAGGGGAGTCGATTAAGCATTGTCCGTCTGTCCATGTTTATGTTGACATCAACTTATGGAGGCCCCCCAACATCGCCAAGACCCGTGTAAGTTATCAAAATATCAGAAATAAAATAAATCAATAACTTTCTGAGATATGACCAAATAAAGACGACTTCCTGCCTCTGTCTTTGCGCTTCTTTTTACCTTAAAATTTAAAATTTTCCAGCCCTAGAATAATTTATAGACATAACAATTTTTTGACAAATTGTTTACTAATCGGCAAAGTTATAGGCAAAAATTATTTGAACAAATATATATATATATATATTTTTTAAATATATCAAAATTATTCAAACTACTTAATAATTTTTGAACACGCTTAAAATACAAAATTATAAGCCGTAATCTCAAAAGTTATTTCTAAGTAAATCTAACAAAACGGTTTGAACCCACAGAGATACAGGGTGTGGCAAAAGTCGCGAAGGGGTTTCAAACAGTCATAACTTTTTTAATTTTTAATTTTATTTTATTTTTTTTTTTTTACAAAATAATAAAATATGATATTGGGAGATTTTTTAAATTTAGGTGTGAAAGATTACGTCACGTAAGTGAGCACCATTTTCAGTTGAGCTCTTTTAGTAGCATTTTCCATGACACGAGTCAGAGTATCTGGCTGCAACGCTCTTATTTCGGCTCGAATATTCTCTTTGAACTGTTTCAAATATCCCCAAAGAAAATAATCTTGTGCTGTTAAGTCCGGCGAACGGGCAGGCCAATTTAATGCTGAATTTTTGGAAATTAAACGTTCGCCAAAAATCTGCCTTAGGAGCTGCATAGTGGCTCGAGCAGTGTGTGCAGTGGCCCCATCTTGTTGGAACCACATCTCTCGGTTGTCAGAAGGAGCTGGCCTTAAAAAATTTTGGACCATATCTCGATATCGCTCGCCATTTACCGTTACACCATTTCCATCGTTATCTTCGAAAAAGAATGGTCCAATAATTCTTTGGGACGTAATTGCGCACCATACTGTACATTTAAGTGGATGTAATTGACCTTCTTCCTGAAAACGTGTCCCTAAGCGTCGAATCATTCATTCGGATGGTGAACTCCGCACATTAAAATGACGACGATAGGCTCGTTGAGTTTGAATTATTGATCGATGATGTTCAAAATAAAGTTCTATGATTTTGGTTCGCTGGATAACGTTGTAACCTTCCATAATTAATCTCCCAGATTTATTTTACAAGTCCTAAAAAATAAAAAAAATAAAAATAAAAAAAAATATTAAATTAGAAAAGTTATTAATTTTTCAAATCCCTTCGCGACCTTTGCCCCACCTTGTATAAGCACCAGCGTACAACTCCTTGGGTGTTTTTCCTAAAATTTACAAACGGATAAGGGTTTGAGGATTCAAATATAGTAAGATATGAAAAGAAAAAACTTCAAGATGGCGTCCTAGATAAAATGGCGAATATATAAGTCTAATATATATTAGTTACGGTATTATATATATATTAGCATCAAATTAAAGGTCTTGACCAGTACAATGTAGTAAACTATTTAAAAAAAGTGTAAAATCCAAGATGGCGCCTGAAACAAAATGACGAAACAAGTTTTTGATTGATATTTGTAATTGTTTAATGTTTTCACCACTTTTTTTAAAACCATGTAAGACTGTACTCCTTAAACATAAGTACATGTTTACACTCATTTAAATCAAGTCAATTGTGAGACTTAATTTTTTGTAAAAACAAGTATTTTTTTTGTTAAAAACACATTTTTCAAACTTTTTCATTTGTTTCACAGCAAACCTAGAACAATTTATAATACAATATTGCTGCACGTTAGTTGCCAGTTAACGCTGTTGTTTGGTGCGCTCTAGCGTAAAAATAAATCTCTTTAATATCCATCAGTTGCAGGTGTATAAAATCACCTTAACACAAAGAAATAAAGTAACAAGTACAACAATTAAAGTTTGTTTTAAAATTTTTTATTTGAAATTACCTTTTATTGTTCATTTTGGCGCCCAACGACGACTAAGAATTAAAAAAAAAAAATGTTGTTTCAGATTTAGTTTTATAAGCTTATAATCACTAGTTTAGTTTGCATTTAATTTACATTTTAATTCCTATTTATATATGTATAATAAAGATTAAATTTTAAAATCTTGGCAACACTGAAATTATAAACAATTCACACTTTGTAGCATACTTTCAGGATGTCTTTAAAATAAATGTTGCTAGATTAATGGTGCTTGAAAAACGATCCGGTATCGCACTTTAAATAGTTTCTTCTGTAACAGCTATCATTGATAGTTTTCTTGACGAAGATACAGTTTCAGTTGATTTAAAACCTATTTTAGATTTTTGTAAGAAGTTATATCCTTAGAATATAAAATGATAAAAATTTAAAAAAATCTAAAATTGTTTGAACACCCGAAATTAATAGTTATCGATGAAAAAATCTGTGAAATAATACGCCACGGAAATCCGACGTTAGAACCTAAAGCATACGATATTATTAATATGCCTTTACAATTTATGCTCAAATCTATTTTCGAAATACCTGAACTTCTGGATCGCACTTTGGCAAATATAAAAGAAAGCTTAGCTGAAAATAATATTTGCAGTTTTGCCCGTGGAGGAATAGTTAAAAATAAAATGCAACAATTTCAGTCTGATATAGTAATTCCTTATGTTTTGTACTTTGGCGATTTCCAAATAAATAACGCACTTGAAAGTCACACGTACTCCATCGGCATTTTCTTTTAATTTTAAATTATAAGGAGTGTAATGTAGTTGCATTAAGTTAAATAAAACTCAAATCGTGCAATATATAAACTCTTTAAAATACGCAAATTTATTGTATTTATAAAATTATCTACTTTTTTCGGAAGTCCTTCCATTAAAGATTTTACAGCGGCTTCTGTTACCTTTTTGGAGAAGGTGGTCCATCTACACTTAAGATAGGACATGTTCTGGGACACTTCTCCTGTGTTCTTCAATTCCTTTTTTACAAGAGCCCAGTACCTTTCCACAAGCCTAAGTTCTGGACAGTTAGGTGGATTTGCCTCTCGTGGTATAAAAATAACATTATTCTCTGAATACCACTCACGTGCCTTTTTTCCACAGTGACATGATGCCAAATCAGGCCAAAAATATGTAGACACTCGCTGCTGTCTCAAAAAAGTTAAAAGTCGTTTTTGTAGGCACTCCGTGATATAAATTTCTGTGTTTATCGTGCCTGATGCCACAAATGCTTGGCTTCGTTTGCCACAACTGCAAATAGCTTGCCACACGAGAAATTTCTTAGGGAATTTTGTTTGTTTTTTGTCCGGAACTCTTCTTGAACATTACCTCTTTCATCAGCAACATAAAAATCTTGGCCGGGAAGTTGAGAAGAATCTGCCAGTACGTATGTTTCGTCATCCGTCACACAACAGGTGTTTCTTTTTATAAAATCTGCCTTCAATTTTTTCGCTCGTTTTTTGATTCTAAGTTCTTTACCGAATTGCTATCTGGAACTTTCTGACCTTTGTATGCCTTCAGCCCGGCATAAGCTTTGGCCCTTTGGACAAAACTATTAGAGCATTTCACCGTACGCGCTGCTTTTCCGATAGAAGTGTTAGGTGCTCTTCGAAACAGTTGCTCGACTTCTTTTACCTTACCAATATCCCTTGGACCTGTCTTATTTTCTAATCCAGGTTTTCTTTCAATGCTCAGGTCTTCATTATACCTTTTAATGACATTTGAAACAGTTCGAGGGTCAACTTTAAAATTGTTTGCTATTGTTTTAAAATTCCATGACGTATTTTTTTTGAAAGTTTTAATTATATTTTCGCGTTCTTTTTTTTCGCAGTCCATTTTGATCGTAATAAGTATCTGACATACTTATATATAAAAGCTAACGTGATAAAAAGAAAAATTATTTATTGCACGGTTTGAGTTTTATTTAACTTAATGACACTACAAATTTTTTTCGATACACTCCTTATACTGTCCCAACTTAAGTTTATATTTCCTGCTGCTTTTATAGCAACATCTCATTCAAAAAACTGCGAATATGAGCGCTCTTTAAACCATCTTCTAGAGTTATTGAAACAGTTAGAATTGGGCGTAGACAAAGTTTCGGGTAATCAAATTCGTAAAGTTCACTTTGTATTAGGATTGATCGTTGGCCACAATTTGGCTGTGAACAGTGTTTTAGGTTATGTACAATCTTTTGATGTAAAAACATATTGTGGCGCTTGTAGACGGGAGAAATCTAAGAACCAGTGTTAGTTATGAAAATGAAACAATTGCAAATAATTACAATAAAACTGGTATACAAAATTCTTGTATTTTTAACAACTTGAAACATTTTGATGTATTTAATAATTTTGCATTTGATTTAATGCATGATGCATGATACATACGAAGGCGTTTGTGTATACGACGTTTGTAATGTTTTAGTTGCGTTACTTAATGAAAATATTATATCATTGAAAGCTGTTAAAAGCAGAAAGATGGTTTTTTTTATATGGAGAAGCTGAAATTGAAAATACATATTTACTTCAGTTCCTTTAACTATGGATCGTTTAAAATCTCTTAATTTGAAAATGACAGCCAGCGAAATAGCATGTTGCATTTATTTATTACCCCTTATGATTGGTGATTTAGTTGACCTGTTGGTAATTAATATTGGCAATTTTTTCTTATTTTATTAGACACTAGCCAAGCCCGGCGCACGTTGCTACGCCCCTTAATGAATAAAAATGCATTCTGAATTTTAATTAAATATCTAGTGCAAAAAGCTAAAAATTATAATTTTTTTAAATGGGCGTGGCATTGCCCACTTTTCTAATCACGAAACTGTATAGTCATGACAGCTCAATATGTTATATGTGCCAAGTTTCAGAAAAATTTGGTCCAGTGCAAGTACCTCAAAATTATAACTTTTTTATAGGCGTGACACTGCCCACTTTTCTAATCACGAATTTATAAAGTCATTACAGCTCAATGTGTGCAAAGTTTCAGAAAAATCGGTAAACTTTCCCTGGAATGTGTACAACAACTTGCCAAAGTTTGACTCCGATCGGTTTTACAGTTTCGGAGTCTATAGTTAACGCACACACGCACAGAGTTTCACTTTTATATATAAGAGAAGATTATTTATTTTATATAAATTATGATTATATGAAAATCAATGTTAATAAATATTTAAAACTAAAACAAATTAAAGTTTTTTAATCAATCAACAGCACATCAGTAATTAACGTTTAAATTTCTTAAAACAAGAACTTTTCCGGATTAGTTCAATCTCTATATTTCTGAAATCAATCTCATTTTTGGATTACATAAAGTACGAATGCGGGTTTAAATCAAGCCAAGATATATTGAAATAAATCTTTTTCTGACTTAAATGTGACTAAAATTAAAAATACGCGCTTGACGAATTCGTACTTGAATCAAGCTTTTTGTACTTTCTTTGAGAAAATCCGTACTTACCGTACTTCTGACACCGCTACGGCTTGATTCAAGTACGGATGATCTGATTTTTGTTTTCAGTACATATGTGTTACATGTGGGAGCTTAAAAAAATTGATATCAACTAACCTACGGAAAGAGAAATATTCGACTCCCCTATTCATAAGCTTTTAAAAAACTTTATTGGCTCTCAAGTGAATATTATTAATGGTCACAAAAGAAAGGCCCTAACTCGTATTTTTTACGAAATTGAGTTTTTTAGTGATTCGAATAGATATCATACAAATACACCTGGACCCAAAAATTTAATACAATAATATCAAAAGCAACAGTTTTAGCAGCAATTTTACCAAACAAATTACATTATGTTTCTATAACGTTTTTGTAAAGTTACAATAATTTCAATTAGGACCTTTCTACCTGTGACAAAAGATATATATATATACACTTTACACCACTGGTAAAAGGTATACGGAGGCATTTTAGAATTTAATATATAATTAATTTTATTATTTAAGACGTTACCTAAAATAAAGCATTTAAAGTTATGTCATCACAAGAAAAACGTATCGTTTTGTGCACAAATTTACTGAACAAATATTGCACGACACTGTGTATTAAAAAATTTATTTATTTTTAATTGTATGAACAAGTTTAAAAAATCTTTTCATTTCCTTTTCATTTCAGGTAAGCTTTTCGTCTCTTTATTGTGTGGTGAAATGGTCACAGTTGGTGAGTTAAATTCAGTGGTTGATGGCGGCGATAAAAATTATTACTATTTAACAGGGTGTGTCAAACTATGATTAAAACTACAAAACCCTAATGAATTACATTTTACTATGTTAAATTTTTAAATAGTTTCCTTGAAACAACATTTGCCCGTTTACACAAAATAAACTTTTAAATGATTTTTAAAATAGTTTGGTCTTGGAAATGTATTATAAATATAAAAATAGAAGTTGGAAATTAAAATTAATATTTTATTTTCCATCGCAAGGCACAAACGCAAAAAGCTAGAGATACATATGAAATTCTCTTCTGATGTATAGACGTACTAAGAATGAAGTTGAACGTTAGGTGGGTAAATAAAGGCTGAAATCGTTTACTTGAACAGACATTTTTATCTGCTCCAAATATAAGATGCTAGGTGTCTGGGGGCCTTTTTGAAATTTAAACCATTAAGGGAAAAAACAGGCACTTTTTTTGGTACCCTGTGCTACTTTCAAAGAAATAAAGCAAAGAAATAAAATTATATTGTATTAGTTCTTCCGTAAAAAATATTAATACAACTTGTGGAATTTTCCATGTCAACATGTAGAAGGGGTAAAATTTATCCCTCTTTTTAGCCTTTTCCCTATAAAATATTTCTTCTATTATACAGTAGAAGATGAAATGATTTTTATTATCGCCTAATTGTATAACTAAAACTATTTTAAAAATTTCGGAAAATACCTGGGGGATAAAAAAATACCCAAAGGGGAAAAAGAAAAGCCATAATTCCTAATTAATGGACCAATTTGGATAAAGCTTGTAACAGGACTTTTGGAAGACCTTAAAAAATATTTAAATGAGTTAAACTTAAATTACATTCATAACGGGATAGAAAGGAGAAATTCGGGAAAACGATTTTGGTACTTTTTAAAACATATTCGATGTTAAGCAAATTAAAGCAGACTTATTTATTTTAAAAAATATCTGTTAAAATATTTCATTGTGAAATAGGTATTAAAACATTTAAAATTTAGAATTTTTACATTGAAACAGTACTTAAAGTCAGGTATTTTTTTAATTTTTATGGCTGGTTGGTTTTCGTAGTAGTCAAGTGGCGTCTAAATGGCACCGTTTTGACACCAACACACCACTCGTGGTGGCTAAGAGATCCCCTTAAACAAAAGGTCCAAGGGGAGATAAAGTACTAGACCACCCTATCGCGTCGATGTATCTTGATAGGTCATTTATTTAGCTCAATTGCAGATACATCCCTAAGTTGTCCAGTATGTGATTGCACAGGAATCTCTGCCTCTTCACGGCCAGGATAGGGCATTCGTTGATTCCTCCTTTTCCCTATTCCAACAGCTGCGACAATGGTCATTAAAGAGGAGTCAGAGTCATGCTTTTCTAGCAACCTGTGACCTGTTAACACCGCCAACAATTTCGAAATAATCGCGCGATTCCGGTTGGTAAGTTGCGCCGTACGTCAAATATCATAAGAGGGTCAAATTTGTCCCGCGACCCTGCATATGACCACCTATTATCAGGTTTTATAGATCAAAATTCAGATGCAAATGATATGAGCGACCAAAAGAGTGTTTTTCAAAATGAAAACAATATGGATGATACAAAAAAAATTCATATTATATTACTACAAAAGGGAACTTTTTTCCAATTTTGTGGTACTTTTTAAAATTTTAAGAAAAGTATGAATCTATAAATTAAATTAGAGACTTTTGTTCCAAGTTGATATTGAAAATGATTAAGGCTATCAAAAAAGTGTTTTTATTCATTTTATAGAGCAGGAACCGGGAACCAATAAGTACTTTTGCTCATTTTTGTGGTTTTTCTTATTAATGAATAATAAAAAAGTCTGAAATGATAGAGCATAACAGTAGTTTCAACATTTTTTGAATTTGTTATACAGGGTTACCAAGCCGCTTTAAATTTGAATAACTCCTTCAATTATATATTCATGTTTTTGATACCCTTTACTGAGAGTGTTAAGTGTATATACATAGAATTGTAACTTTACAGGAGAAGGCACAACCGTAATAGAAACTGTATTATTATTTTGTAATTTTATTTTTGATACTTTTGCATTAAATTTTTGCGTCAAGGTGTGTTTGTGAGAAGAAATGTATTGAAATCACCGAAAATTCAATTTAGTAAAAAATACGAGTTTGGGCCTTTCCAATTCTGACCAACGATATAAAGGTGTGTCATTTCGTGTGTAATTTCTACAGTCGATTGAGCATTGTCCGCCCATCCGTGTTGAAACCAGGTTTTTGAAATCTGCCGACATCGGCAAAACTTGTATGAGCTATTAAAATATCAGAAATAATCGAGAGCAAATCGGTTTTGAAAGTCAGCACAATCGTTTCATAACTTTAAAAATAGATGAACAAGCAAATAAATACACCTATTTTTACCATAAAAATTGTAAATTTCAACCCTAGTACAATTTATTTTAGTATTTATGAATACAGTATGCCTCTAGAGTTATTCATAGCCAATCTGGGATGAATTGGTCACTAATCGGCAAAGTTATAGGCAAAAATTATTTGTCAAAAAATTTCTTTTTTTATCTACCAAATTTTTATAACCTCCTAAATAATTTTTTACCACTCTTAAGCACTTAATCATAATCTGTGATATTGAAAATCGTTGTTGAAAATACTTACAAACCGGTTTGAAACTAACTGAGATATAAGCAACAGATTACAACTTTTTTTTTTTAACAGAAAATTATTTCTAGTAAATCCGCAATTAATTGGCCATCGTGTTCGCCAGATTTGTCAGCACTTAACTATTTAAGGTGCAAGTGTACGTGAACAAGCCCAATATAATACTTAAACTCAAACTTACTATGAAGCATTGATCTTGGCTGGGATAGAAACAGCTTTTATTTTAAATAAAAATACCCTTTGTATCAATAATATATTTTTCTCTATTCTTTTTGTCTCTTAGTCAACTTAAAATTACTTAAAAACTATGTTTGTGACTCAAGTATATACAACAAATAATGTAAAAATAAAAAATAAAACAATTATTTAACAACAACTCACTGGTAAACGAAAGGACTATAGTTTGAAATATTAAAAAATATTGTACAACAACTTATTAAAATTTTCAGTTCAATAAATATCAACATATTTGAAATAAAATTTATTAACTAACTAGCTAAAATTTATTTGCGACTAAAAACTAAATTACGAACACTCTCGCTACGAAATTTCGTGCATGTTTTTTAAACCTAAACTACTTAAGGTATCAGTGATATTGCAAATATCTGACTTGTCCCGCAAATCTCGCTTCACGCGGTAGTTGGCAGAACCCAGCCAAAGTTCTTTAATCATATCGGCTCCCTTTTCGGCAATCATAACAACGGGAGCATGGATGTTGCCATTCGTTATGGCGGGCATAATACTGGCATCTATCACCCTCAGGCCAGGTATGCCATATACTCTCAGCTGGGGATCAACCACAGCCAAGGGATCGGTGGGTGGTCCCATTTTGGCTGTGCCTGACATGTGATAAATAGTCATGGTGTACTGGCGTATAGCACAATTCCAGTACTCGTCCGTAAAATGAGGTAAATGTCGGCAATTTGGCAATTGTTTTGACCAAAAACGAGCCCCAAATCGTTTTAAGGCCTGAGTTTCACCCATGGCTACGGCTGCTTTGACACCCTCTCTCAGTACATCCACATCATCTGGATGTGTTAAATAGTTGTGATATAGCAGTGGATAACGCAAAGGATTCTTGGAGGCCAATTTAATAAAACCTTTGCTCTTGGGTCTCAACATCATCGGGAAGATACCGAAAACATCACGATTATTTACTTCACTGAACATGTCATTGTAGAACTCATCTGTTAAGCCATGAGCCACCTTAACTTGGGAACCACCATCGGACATTACAGAAGCCGAAGTCATCATAAAATTCATATCAGGCCAATCATCGCTGGCATTGGCATATTTGGTATTAATAAAAGCCACTGCTTCCAGGCCCACACTAGAGGTCAATGGACCATCTTCTGTTATAGCATAACGCAGTGCTGTATTAATGTTAACCATTCTCTTCATCACTATCGATATGGGATAATCGATGAGAAAAGCTAAGCCTCCCACTGCAATATGATCTTGTAAATTTTGACCCACACCGGGCGAATGATGAACCAAAGGTATGCCCACTCTTTGTAATTCCTCGGCAGGTCCTATGCCCGACAACATCATCAAATGAGGTGAGCCAATAGCTCCGGCAGATAAAATCACTTCTCGGGTAGCATAAACTGTTTGCAATTTGCCATTGCGTATGAACTGTACACCAGTGGCTCTTTTGGTTATGGGATGTGTCAAAACTTTCGTTACATGAGCAAACAAAGCCACATGAAGATTTTTCCTTAAACGGGCCGGTCTAAGAAAAGATTTGGCTGTTGAACTGCGCGAACCACGTCTCATATTAAACTGATAAAAGGCAAAGCCGGTTTGTTGTTCACCATTAACATCGACTATATCATAACCCATTTCTTCGCCAGCTTGCAGAAAGGCTGGACCCAAGGGAGTGTTGTAGGGAGCATCTTGTACCGTCCACAAGCCACCTGTTTTACAAATAATTTTAAAGATTATTACACAAATCAATATTATATATTGAATTCTTCTTACCCGTGCCATGATATCTTTTATTTCTTGCCAAGTAGGGATTTCTTTGGTCTTCGCTTTTGCGAAAGTATGGCAAGACTTCTTCATAACTCCAGCCAGGATTGCCAAATGAAGCCCACTGATCAAAATCTCTTTTGTTGCCTCTAATATATAACATGGTATTGAGGACAGAACTGCCACCGATAACTTTGCCACGAGTCCAGCAGCATCGTTTATCCTTCATAGCCTGGCAGGCGCTGCTCTGTGGTTGAGTTCTGCAAGGAGATAAAAGTAGCTATTAGTCAATACGTTAATATAATGAACAATAAGTAAGTTAAATAAAAACTTGTCCATGATTTTCAAAAAAAATTATATTCTCCACCGTTCCTTTATATTCATGCAATTCCTCCTATGTTTGTAGAAAAGAAAAAAAAAAGAGTGAGAGAATGCATGTTGTACAGTTTCGATTGGGAGCCTAATGACTTTTCCGATTTTACACTGGTTACATGAAAAGTGAGGCTATAACCGGTAAAAGTATGATAGCAAAAGCAAAAGTACAGATATTTTTCTTATTATTAAGCCACAGTAATTAATCATATTATATTATATGGATGAAAGTTGTAACCATATAAATGATTACTGCAATCAATTTAATGTTTGTGTTAAGAATTTGCTTAATTATCGATCATATGACGCTTATAGAATATTTACTAGCCATAGTCTAAAAAAAGCATTGTTCTGATGGTTCTTAATAACATAAATGTTTGGGATAGACATACAGGGGGGTCCAAATAGAGGTGTAATTTTAACAATAAAATAAAACAAAGTAAACATAGTTTCCTTTACTATATTATGGCTTCGAATTAAATAAGAAATATTCCGATTAATAATAGAAAAAGATTTCTTTTATATGGCGCTGCCGCGGCTGGTTTCGCAGTAGCATATTTTGTCAGGCCAATTTTCCAAGACTTTATTGACGGTTTCTGAAGGGTTCACGAGATATTAGTCCTAAGGTTGTTGATTGTTTTTGAATTATTCATATAATAACGGTATTTAACATTACTTTATAAGAAAGAGAGTTAATGATGTAAATCACAGTTTACAAGCGATCAAGTGGCAACGCCAGCACCTCTGATAACAGGATTACTAAACCTTGTAACCAAAAAAAAAAAAATAATTGTTTAATGAGCTTTGTGTTCTGGTGAACCATTTTGCTGAAATTATCTTAATTCTGAACTTACATTTTAGCCCACTAATGTCAGTAACCATGGCTTTGTAGCGCACATTGTTGACTAAAATGGCATTTCCAGTTGAATTGAAAATCCCTTCTAAACTTTGTAGATGCATAGACTTCTAAACAATACAAGTAGGTTTTTGGTGGTTTTGAAAAAAAGAAAGATGCGAGGATTTTATGGTCAAATCCGATGTTTGATCGAGGCTTTAGAAGATATAAACTGAGAATTCGTAATGAAATGATTTGTCATTTGTCTTAAATTTCTAAGCCAGTTGGAACTTGTTGGCGAATATTCCAAGACCTTCGTATAAAATTTTCATCACGCTGGTGCGGGAAGTGTCAAGTTATTGAGATCGATGCCGAGTCAATGTTTTTGCCTGGCATGCTTTCGGTCATAGCAGCAAACATTTTCCCTTAAACACACTAAACAACGACTACAACCACGAGCGCTGTTTACTGCTCTTTATACCAACTTGTATACAAAACACGAGGAGAGCGAATTATGTCTTAAATCTATAAAATTTTTACAACCATAATAAGGTTGTATTGATCATACGAATTATTTATACAGCTATAGTATATATAAAAAAAATTTAGTAGATTTTTTTTTGTTAAGAAAATATATTTTAGTAGGATGGCTTATTGTTTAGGAACATCTGTCTCAACTGTTGAAGATGTAATACAAAGGCGCTGAACTGCCAATGTATGTAAAGTCCGGAAAGCAAAAGATGTCTTGGCTTTGATATATATGGAGTTCCTTTATGAAATTATTAATTTATGCCACTTTTGAGTTCTTTTTAACTTGTACTGTGGTATCACAAAGTGAACATAATCAAACAGATCGAAGGGCCTAGTTTATACCCTTTAAAATGGCGGGTAATCTTTGTGTAATACTTTACGAAAATACTTCATAACTGATGTAGTCAAGTGTTTATTTTAATAGCAAAAAGTTTTTTAATTATAAAGATTATTTTTTTATTTTATTACTTCTTACATAAAATTCAGAGGTAAAAAGTTCATTATAAAAACTTAAAATCGCAATTCATAAGCAAAAACGAGACTTAGAAAAGAAAAGATCAAAACAATAACGAATAATTAAACAAAAAAAATCAGTTTTTGAATTGTTTCACACCAAACTAACGATATTAACACATAGACGGCAGTAGGCTACTCAGCTACATGACTACAACTGTCTTTTATTGCAATCGTTACCACGTAGTCAGCTTCTTAATTATATTGACGACGATAGCAACATTGGAATTAGCTGATAACAAATAGTCAGAGCCGGCGGGGGGCTGCGAAGCAAAAAATTTAAAGGCTGTAGCTAACAGCCGTCTATAGCCGATACAATTATCGGTAAATTTTTTTAAATACAATACAACTTACAACATTAAAAACAACTAACTTCTATTTTTGACTTAACCTTTGAATTTTACGTTCTATAATGAAAAGAAATTAGTCACCGTTAGTTCACGTTCAATTCACGTCCTCTTCAATTTAATATAAGACGTGCGTATAAACGGGATAAAATATTAAGTCGGATGGCAATTCTTATGGCAGATACTCACTCTAGAACTTGTTTATGCATATTATGTAGTCGTGTTATTGGTTAAATATTTCGTGTTTCCTTCGAGGTTGCATCTGGTTGCATTAATGTTGAATGCATAGTGTGCATCCCCTTACACGAGAGTGTAAAAGGGTACATATAAGTTTGTCATTCCGTTTGTTATTTCTATAGTATTCATTTCCGACCCCATAAAGTACATACGTTTATTCCAAATCCTTTTAGTTAAAAGTCTATTAAGCTACGCCCGTCTGTGTAAGCGTTGAAATCATCTTTTTTAAGACCCCATATCTTTTACAGATTCATATGCAGTATCAGTTTATCAGAAGTGCTTTCGAAAATTTTTGTTTAAAAATCCAACATAACTGCCCCATAACTATCTGAGATATCAGCAAATAAACAGGACTTCCATTTTTTTTACTACAAAAATCAACAGTTTTCAGTCCTTAGTTAATTTATTGACACTTTTGTTACTATTTATATATAAACTATGCCTTTCATGTTAGTCGTACAACATTTTGCATAAATCGGTCACTAATCCGCAAAGTTATAGGCAAACATTTTTTCAAAATATATAAACAATATATTTTTTAAATATATTAAGTTTTGAGCACGTTAAAGACACCAATCACAAGCCATTCAAATTATTCATGAGAAAAACTTTATGATCGGTTTGAAACTAACTGAGATATAAACATCAAGTCACAACTGCTTTGAAATTTTTGCTAAAATTTTCAAACAAAAATTAATTAGTTTCAGCTTCTAGACAACCGACAGATTTAATATGGGTATCAAATAAGAGGGATTGACTAATGGAATATAATTCATAATAAAAAGGTTCAAAATTCATGATGGCCGTCTCTTTAAAATGGTGTACATTAATGGTTTAAATCTTGCATTTAAAAATTTAACACTTGAATTCACTCAATATTGGTATCGAATGAAAGGGCTTGAACAGCAAAATACAATTAATTTTAAAAAGTTACAATCCAAGATGGCGTCCTAAATAAAATATAGTAATTACGGCTTTTGTAGCCTTTAACTCCCACAATATTTGTATCAAAGGAAAGGAAAAGTTAAAATCAAAGATGTCACCATGAACAATATGGCGGATCATTTTTATTCTCACCCCATTAATATGGGTATCAAATGAAAGGGCTTGACTAGCAGAATACAGTTAATTATGTTAAAATCAAAAATTAGAGATGGTGTGGAAAATAATAAAGCAAAATTGCGTATAATGTTAAATCCGAAATATAGGTTACGCTAAGGTTCTTGTATCTACTATGTACATTATGCTGAAGGATATAATCAGATTTGGCACGCTGAATATAGTGCTCTTGCTTGTTTTTTTTTCATTTAAAACGAGCAAATTGTGATTATGTATGTTTTTGCCGCGATTTTTGTGTTGCTTGCAGTTTGTGTATCCAAATGTACAACATGACTGACAAAGATGTTTCGTAAACACGTTGTAAAGCTACCATTAACTGAAATAAGTCACCAAACTCATCTTAAGCTAGCTACGCAGCAGCTCTCAATCGTTCGGCTTTGCTCTGTGATAATAAAAAATTGAACAGCTGTTTTTTCTTTAAAAATAGCATTTATCCCAAGTTGAACGGGTTGTAGTCGGTAGCCTGCTGTCGTATATGTGTGTGAGTAAGCATTAAAAAAAAACTTTTTATTAAGGCACATTTAAGCAAAAATGTATCTCATGCAATGTGTCTCAAGCATTGTGTCTCATGCAATGTATCTCATGCAATGCATCTATTCCATGCTTCCTCTTAACTGCGAAGGCATGTAACATTTACTTAAAGAGAATCCTTGTATGGCAATTAAAATAAAAAGAGTCATATCTACGACCGTTTAAAATACCCAATGACCTACTTTTATTATAAACTTTACCGGTTTTAACACAGAGTTGTAGTTGTTTTTTTTTATTTATTTTCAAAATCATTATTTTTTGCAGTTTCAAAAGCAAGTATTTATCGAAGTAAAAAACCAAAGGAAAAACATTTTTAAGCAAAATCGTTTTCCGCTTGATTGCCTTGTTGGTTGGAAACACATGTTGGTTGTTTTGTGAAACACAAAAACAATAACAAATAGTTGTAAAACGTATATCTTTTGCACGTTGCAAATTTGAGTGTTTTTGTGCTGTTTAAAGTCGACAATTTTTGTTTCTTTTTTAGGCGGCAAAAGTTTTGCTTGTCTCTTTTAGAGTTTATGGTAGCGTAAATATTTGAGTGCTTTTGTATAGAAAAAAGACTTGTTTATGCAGGGTTTTTTTTGTTTAAATTTAATGTTGTAATATTTTTTTTTTCTTTTTAATTTAGCAATATGAATGACATTAAACATAGAACAACGTCGCATGTATCTAAATAATCTATAGTCGTAAATTTTTGAGTTTTTCAATCTTTCAGATAAAAGAGGGACATAAGTTAATGATTTATAAATTTTGGGTTCAGTTGTCAATCTTGTGCTGCTATTTTTCTTATTTTTATATTGTATTATCAATCTACAAATTACCTGGATTGGATAATTATTATCATCTAAAATATTTTTGATCTTTTCTATATTCTTTCTATGAAATCTTGTATCACTAATCTTAAAAATCCTCTCAATTAAATTCTTTGCCGTATTAATAACAATTCCCTTGGGGTGTTTTGAATAATAATTTATGATTCTTCCAGATGAAGTAGGTTTCTGGTACCAATCTATTAACAAATTATTACCCCTTCTTATCACTAATGTATCTAAATATGGTATTTTAGAGTCACATTTCATCTCAATTGTGAATTTTATATCATCATGAAATGAATTAAATGTTTTCAAAATATTATCAATTGAATGATTTGGGACAATACAAAACAAGTCGTCAACATATTTTGTTATTATTTTTGGCTTTACATTTAATTTTTCAATGCAACAATCTAATAACTTCTCCATAACAATATCTGATATAATTGGAGAAGCCGGAGATCCCATTGGGAGTCCTTTTTGTTGTACTTATATATACTCTGTCTTCATATTTCAAATATCTGTTATCTATGATACGAAATCTTGAAATACTTAGAAAAAGGTCTTTTCCCATCTTTGTATGTTTTTCAATAATTTCCCATTTCTCTTCAATAATATCTACAGCTATATCTATTGGAATACTTGGAAATAAAGATACAACATCAAGTGATATTAACTTCTTATCAGATCGTATCTTTAACATTTCTATCCTTTCTCTAAATTGTAAAGAATCCTTCACATTATATTTAGAGTTTTCAGTTAGTTTTTTAAGTATATTCTTACAAAGTTCATAAGACGGAGAGTTCACAAATGAATATATTGGTCTTAACCTTTTGACGACCAGAGGCAAACATGCTTGCCCAGGGGTTTTCATCATATAATTGTTTCCGTAGGAGAACGAGTAAATTTGTTCAATACTGATTTACAGCAGACGATAGTGGCAACACAAATGTGGTAGGTGGTAGGTTCCTATCTGCCCCCATTTGCCCGCTAGGCGGCCTCAATGTTGGTCAAAAAGTCAAATTACTTTAGAAGGGTAGTGTGGAGAGACTGTAGGATGCATCTGTCTAAAACTTAGGCATATTTTGGCGGCACCTCTTACCTTTTAAAAAATATATTAGCCAGGTTTGTGTAAGTTTCGAGCTACCCACAACTTTGCCAAACGTTTTTGGCAAGTATGTTTGCCTGTGGGCTGAAACGGAAAAAAATGCACCTAAAAATAATCAAATGTTTATTGTTTATTTTTATCATTATATGTATATCTGAGTATACAGTTTTTGATTTGTTGGTGCATGTCTGTTTTTTATTGTTTATAATGAAATTAAATTGAACAGAACGGATTTTGTTTGTTATTGTTTTAAGTTGCAAGCTTTTTCTGCGCTGCTTGTATCTTCGTTTTCATTCGCTAAATATTCGAAATATATCAGAGAATACGTATTTCGTGCATTACTATTTAATATTGTATTATTATAGTATTTCGAGTGTTATTTTTGATTAAACAGTGTTAAGTATTTAAAATAAAAAATTATAAATAAAAAATTTATAATGAGTGGACACGTCCGTGATCGTTTTTTCTTCCTTAATACGGATCAAATTGAACAACTTTTATTTTGCGACAGCAGTGACAATGGGGATGCTACACTTACGGATGAAGAGGATATTATTTTTCCAGAAAATGATGCTATGGAAATCCAAGAGGACAAACCGATGGAAATTGTTTTCGAAGGCAATAATCCCGTAACTTCTCCTGTAATTAAAAAGGTCTGCAGTAGTCGTAACCCTTTAACAGTTGCTGTAGAGGCTGAGCCAATTGCAACGACTTTTAATGCTTTAGTTATACTAGAAAAGCCAACACTTTTTATACCACCAGAGAAGACTATCCGGTTCAGAGAGACGAGAGCCTATAAAAGCCCCGGTTTTACTGGATTTCAGGATTGCACTTATGAATATTCCCAAGTTCTTAAACCTACTGTAAATATATATGAGGAAATGCCATCAGCATATGATGTGTTTAATACTGTTTGTAATCTTGAAGGTTAGTTTTTACAATTGCAATATACTAGTTCTTATTTTATGTATAATTTTTGGTTTCAGAAATGTGCATAATAATAGTGGAGTAGTTCAAACTGTATACTATGCAAAAAGGTCGTGTTTTCACTCTGACCGTGAAAGAGTTCAAGACTTATATGGGCCTAATCATACGTATGAGCCTAGTAAAACTACCCAGTATTCGAATGTATTGGTCTACAGATCCGACATTTCAGCAATCTCAAATTGCAGATATCATGACGCGGCCTCCTCCACCTTTGGCAAATATAGTCGCACAAATGTATTTTGTGCTACATGTAATGTATTCCTTTGCTTCACATTATCACGTGACTACTTTGGCGAGTACCATGTACAGCACTTGTTATTTTTGTTCAAATTCTTCATAAATTTGTTCCTTAATAGCTTAAATAAATAAAAAAATATAAAACAACATACGTTTCAATAAAAATTTTTTTTATAAAAGAATTTTCTTTCAGACCATAGGCAAATACATTTGTCAGGAGTATTTTTTTTTCTTGGATAAAAAATTTCCTTTCAACCCAGAGGCAACTATATTTGCCAACTAAAATGAGGGACAAAGCGAGGGCCTAGGGGGCCAAATTTTTTTAACGTACCTATTATTGGTGCATATATTATGAAAATCCAAAAAAAGAAAAAATCGCTTCAGTAGAAAAAGTCCGGTCCTCAAAGGGTTAAAGAAAAATATTCCTTATGGATCTTTGGTACTCCATATAACCTAGGTGCTGTAGATATGTTCGTTTTAAGTTGGTGATAATCTTTAAATTGAAAAGATCATCAACTAAATTATTATTTCTAGTCTGTAATCTAGTTGTCGGATCCCTATTTGATATCTCCCACAATATCATTCATTCTTAAAATGTAGTCACATTTATTAATTTATTTTATCCCTCTTTGTAAGACATTCCCTATTTAAATGATGATCAACAACATTTGTCAATTTATTCCTTGCTATTTCCTGTCCTTCCTTTTCCTCTAATGTCTGTATTAAATCTTCCCCATCTGCAAGAATCTTTAAAACAGGTACACTCTCCTTCTTAACGGGTAATGCAAAAAAAAACTTTTTGCCTTATGATAGAACCCACTGTACATCTATCGGAATCTCAAAATCTGATTTATTCACAAACCATTTTCTATTCTGCTTAATATCTAGTTCTCTTTTTTGTAAATTAACTAAACAATCATACTTTTTCTTATGTACCTCTTTTATCTGCAAACTGAAAAACATGGATAACCTATCCTGGTGTTCAATGAATGTGTGGAAAACATCTCTATTAAAATAATAATACAAATTAATGGTGATATATTCCAATTCTTGTGAAACTTGCTTTAATAATTCATGCTTCTGCTTAATTGCCAAATTCAGAATTTTGTTTTGAAATAGTGAAATGTATCTTGAGATTGTCCCTTGAATTGTTGGTATTGTATTTTCCTCAAAAAGATTAAAAATAGTTTTAGTGGAATTTTTAATAAATTTTGGAATTTTACCCGTGTTTCGGCAGCGGATTAAAAAAGTTATGGATGCCTGTATTCTAACTAACTTATCCCTAAGAGTTTTGTACCTATTGATGTTTCTTCTTATTTCACTATTTGCCTTGAAATTGTTGTAGTAATTGTTATTGTTCATTCTTATTGTTGATAATTCTGATTTGCTCTCAGATTTTAAATATATCAAAATATATACAAATGAGTTGATCTCAAGCTTAAATAAAAATCAAATATTATCAATTAAAAAAGATCAAGAAATTTAGACGATATATTTAAATAAAATTGGAATTATCGATTGTGCGGTCAGTCACGATGTCGCAGTGGTCGAGTGAGCGTCGCGCGTTCGCTGTGGAGACATTTTTTAAGAACAGTGATTCTAACGTAATTGCTCGTCGACAATTTTGTTCAAAATTCGGTTTTCGGCGAATATGTATGTGATGCACCGAGTTTAAATTTAATTCGTTCGTGGGTGCAGAGATGCCGCGCAACTGTTTCGGCTATGAATGTCCCACAGCTAGGGGCCGATCGATCTTAAAGGACCCCCAAAAACATTGAACTGGTCGAAAGCAGTTTACGTGAAAATCCGCGACTTTCAATACGAAAACAGCAGCCTCACTGGAACTTCCAAGAGAGATTATTCATGAAATTTTAAAAAAGTATCCGAAGTTCCATTCTTTTAAAATCAATATAATGGACTCATGTGAGCTGCACAACAGTTGTCTGTTCTACCTACCCTACCTACCCTACTTCAGTTAATCTCAACAATTATTGTCTTAATGACGGTATATTAAGAACAAAAATCCGTTTTAATCAATTTATAAAACATCGTTAAACACAAAAAATCCTTAATGAACGAATTTTAATTGAACAATTTTTTTTGTATGATTTCTATAAAATATTTTTAATTTTTCAAATACTAACGCTATAAACAGATATTTTCCTTTATTTAAACAAGTTTTTCGATTTTCTAAGTCATTTGATTTTGTTTTCATTTACTAGTTTATTCTGAGTTTGCTGACTGTTCAAAACAGCGTTGTCAACTTTAAAATTTCAAAAAGCACCATAACCCAGGAAAAAACGCGTCATTCTCAAAAAAAAGCACTAAATTTATAATTTGTAAATTTATTTTATTATTTTTTATTTATTTAATAAAATTATACATTTATATAAATTTCTTTACAAATAAGACATTTTTAAATGTATATCAGAATAAATAACAAAAAAATTTACAAAAATCAAACAACGAATATCTTTTAGTCAGTCAGTACAGATTTACATAGATACATATATTTATATGTAAATAAAAATAAACAAAAACATTGGAAAAAAGAACAAAAATATTTAATTATTAAAGTAATTATCAATTCACAATATATCACAGGAGTGATGCATTGTAAGAAATTTATTTCAACATTTAGAAAAAATTACAACAGGATTAATTTTTCCATACCTGATGCATTTATACGACGTTTAATAAAAATATGTGAATTTGATGTACAAAATATTAAGGAAATTATTTACCAAATAAGTACAACTATTATTTAATATTTAAATATTTTTATATTACATATTAGAGTAATTAAATAGAACTATTTCTAACTAAAAATTATGAAAACTTTTAATAAACATGCAGTTTAATAATTCGATTAGGATTTAAGCTTTTCTTTGTGTAAATAATATCAAATATCAATGTTAAAGTCAATTATTTCTTCATTATTATCACTATCATTTGGCCACAACATAGTCTTAATTTCAAATTGTAATGCTTTATAAATATCATTGCTATTAATCAGAATATTTACTTCATCAGCTATTTGGAAGGTTTCGCAACAGGAATTTTCCCGTTTAAGCCCATTTTTAATGTGAAGTAAGGCATTAACTGAATTAAAAGACATTCGGTTGCGAAATTTAGATTTAAACACATTCATTGGAGCGACAAAAGTTTAACGGCAATATTAGCTAATGCTTCAAAGGGATTTAAGTTAACTGCATCTTTGTACGATTTAACTTCAATCCAAAAATCGACTGGATTCAATATTTTGCCATTGATAATGGTAAAATATCTTCTTTTGTATGTGATAAAACATTTCTAACATTAATTATGTTAATTTTACTCAAAATTTCAAGGTTTTCTTGTAAAATTTTTAAACGTTTAAAGTTGTGGGACGCTAAAAGTTTGGTTTAAGGTTTAATCATTTATAAGATGATCTCAATAGAAAGAGGAATTTCTTTTATTCACATTAACCCCAAATGCATATATGTATAAAGTTAGACATTCTGAAACAAAAACTTTCTGGGCAATCAATTATCTTATAAATAATTAAATTTTTAGTGTAATATTATTTTCTTGCCGAGTTGCATGTAATTGTACTATAAGTTACATTTTGGTAGTATGTATATAAATTTACACTTACGAAAAATTTTGTTCCATTAATTAATTTGAATTTTAGTGTTTGGTGTCACCGAAATAAAAAGAAAATCACTAAAAACTAAAAAAAAAAATCACCAAGCACTGACTCACAAGTTTTCCGCTTTCGAAATATTAAAAATCACCAAAAACGGTGATAAAATCACCGAGTTGACAACGCTGGTTCAAAACAAACAAAATAACTCAAACCTCTCTCTCGTTTTTCCCATTCATTTTGGCTCTTCTCTCTGCACTCAATATAATGGTGACTCTGTTTTTTCAAAAGTTTCCTTTTTAAGTTGTTTTGTTGTTTATTCACATTATTATCACAACCAAACAATACGAAAATTCGTTATTGACTTTTTTCTTTCTTTTATATTGTTTTGATTTTGTTTTAATATTTTTTCTTTTATTGCAAAAATTTTCATAACACCATGTTGCAACAATATGACAGCCCGTTTCATGTATCTATTTAGTATATTTTGTATGTATGCTTGTATGCCTGTCTGCATGTGCCAAGTGAACACATGTAAAAATCATTCGCAATAGAGCAACACATAAAAATGTTGTTATGCATCAGCAACATGTTATTAAAGTGTTTTGCTCGAGCACCTTCAAATTTAATAAAGAAAAAAAAAATAAAAACTGGGAATAAGTACTTAAATCTCCGAAATAAAAAGTTACAACAAATTACTTAATTCTTTTTGACAACTTTTGTTGTAGAAGCATCAACCATGAGCCAGACTATCAAATTTTTATGTCAATTTAAATATTTGGTGACTTTTTAGCCCACCGAAATCCAAGGTCAATAAAACAGATCCAAAACTGAAGCCATATTTACATTAATGCAAATATATTGTATAAATACATATGTATGATGTATGTACAGTAACGTGGGATTTAAAAGCACTTTTTTATGATTAATGAAAATAATATTTATGATTAGTTTAAAATAATGTCAAAGATAGATATATTTAATGAAAATTAAACATTAAACTCACTGTAAAAAAAAAAAAAAAATTTTTTTTTGAAAGTTGTTGCAACTACCCATCGCGGAGTTTATTAGTTTTTGGTATCTTTTTCACTAGATAAATCAGATTCAGTTTCTACTTTTGCTTCGTAAATTTCCTTCTTAATATAGTTGTCGGTTGCGATCAGTTATCACTTTGTTAAATTAACTGTAACAAAATAGTTCAATCGGCATATGATTTCAGGTGCCTGTCCTTTTATATATCAATGATCAGCTCATCTCCATGTTGACAGCCAGTAAAATGAGTTTTGAATGTTTTACAATATGTAAAATATATGCATATAAGAGGTGACCCAAAATATGTCACCCTATAATGATCCTTACGTCACTAAAAGTTTGTACTGTGCGCTTGTAAGGCCTATTCTAGAGTATGGATCTATAATATGTGACCCCATATATACAATATATTCTGACGCTATTGAATCCGTTCAAAAGTAGCTTCTGCGTTTTTGTCTTCGTAGGTTAAACTTTAACCCGATAAATTTGCCTTCGTATTCAGCTAGACTCTCTCTTATTAAGCTGCCAACTCTGAAAAGCCGCAGAACTACACTCAACATATCATTTATTTTCAACATAATTACTGGCGAGATGGGATCTAGTTTCCTAATCAACAACATATCGTTTAATGTACCACAACTCCCATCACGTCGTTTTACCCTTCTAGTGGTTCCATTGTCTAGAGTTAATTATTTATTCTAATATGAATCCCTTAGTAAGAATGTGTAATAACTTTAACAAATATTTTAAATTTATAGATAATTGGGTCATTTTTCTTCGGAAATTAGCAAGGAGTGGCCGTAGTCAATGGCGATCGTTATCGGGCCATGTTGAACAAATTTTTGTTCACAAAAATTGAAGAAGAGGATATTGGCAACATTTGGTTTCAACAGGACGGCGCTACGTGCCACACAGAAAATATTCAGTAGTTTTTTTTATAGCATTTTCAAAAAAAAAGAAGTTATTTGGCGGACCCTTTAATAATAATAAATAAATAATAAAATGATGACTTATCCGTTGCAGTTGATCGGTTTTGATAACAACTTAAGAATACACAACGGTAAGCCTTGCAATACTCCCCAGAAATGCGGAATACTCGTGGTTTTTTTGCAGAATTAATCTTAAGTGATTTTAGAAAAATTTATCATGAGCGATGAGGCTAATTTTTATCTGACTTGATACGTCAATAAACAAAATTTAGGATTCAATGTCATTCTATAATCTGTTAATTTGACTCCCAAAATATTACTATAACTGTGAATTTTCTTATTTAATTTTAGTAATGAAAACATAAAATAGACACAGTTGTTATGATAGAAGTAATACTTTTTTAAATTCTTACGTTTTAGAAAAATATTTGTAACAAAAACAAACGTTCTCGTTTTTTTAAAAAAATTGTAATAAATGGCAACACCTCTCGCTTACTTTTAACGCCCTTCACAGGAGAATGTAAAAGGGTATATATAAGTTTGTGATTCCATTTTTAGTTTTATTTTATTAGTATTAATTTGCGACCCCTAATATTCCGAATTCTTATAGATATGTAAAGTTGATTTAGATATATCCGATTGTCCGTCTATACGTCCGCGTGAGGGTTGAAATCAAGTTTTTGAAACCAAATATATATTCCACGGACTTATATGTAGTATCCATTTATCAGAAATGCTTTCGAGAGTTTCGCTATTCGCGGCTGGGATATGAACAAAAATCTAGGTGTGCCTTTGGTTTTGTTACTAAGGTTGCAACAACAAAATTCTATTAAATTAATAACAACAACCAAAGCAGGCGGAATTGTACATGATGGTAAAAATATGTGGGTTGTTGTAGATGGTATATTTTGTATGCTTATTTATGTAGACAAATGCATGTTATGCAAAGTTTTTTGTTTGTTTACTGAACGTTGCACGAACATGATCACATACAACAAGAAGGTATTTACCTACATGATAACATGCCATGAATCGAAAACAACAAAGATTAAGCGTGTATAAATCTGTTTCACAAACAACTCTTATGTATATTATGGTGGAGTGAAAATGGCCAATTTTTTTTTTATTGTTTAATCTCATGTGCTATTTATCGTTGACCTTGCAAGAAGCATTGATCATTCAAAATTTCAGAGGTCCAAGACTTTTGAAAATAATAAAAGTTATTTTATTTTAAATTATTTTGAAGCAAAATGACTTAAGTTTCTAATTAAAATGTTCATTCACACCAATGTGTGAAACAGTTGACAACTCTTAATATAATATGCTCGTAAAACGAAAGTGGGGATTCCACTTGTATGCTGCAGTTTCTATGATGTGTTTAACAAATGCTTGTAACTTATAAATGTTAAAAGAATAAATAGTCAACGTTAATTAAAAATGAGAAAGAAAAATATATTCGGCCGTGCTGAATCTTATATACCCTTCACAACGTGTAATCATGCAATAACAATAGTTTGTATCACCATTCATCTCATATAAAATATGTACGTACATTCATTTTATATATATGTATATAAAAACATCGCATTGTAAAATTATAAATTTACGTAAAAAACAAATTAAAAAAAAAATACAAAAAAAAATTTTAAAAAAAAATTATAAAAAAAAAAATTAAAAAAAATAAAAAATAAAAAAGATTAAAAAAATAGAAAAAAAAATTTTAAAAAAATAATGAAATAATAAAAATATAAATAATATATATAAAACAAAAAAAAAATCGAAAAAAATATTTAAAAAAAATAAAAATATATATATATTATAAAATATAAAAAAAAATATAAAAAAATTTTGTTTTGGCTCAGCTGGGTTCGATGCCACGTTTACTCTAACCAGTATACCACGTCTGTATGTATGTTTTTGTTGTGATAAAAAAAACGAGGTGGCCGTGGTTTTTTGGTCATATCTCAGTTGTTTATGTGCTGATGCTTCTGAATTTCAATACCGATCTACTTTCGAATATTTCTGATATTTTAATACTGCACGCGGGTCCACGCAATGTCTGGGGGCTTCAAAAAGCTGATTTCAACATACACACGGATAGAAGGACAGACTGACAGAGCTTAATCGACTCCCCTGTGTTAATGTACATATGTATGTATTACCGACATATTGTTGAGTTATTAAATATTTTTGAGTGTATTTAAGGCTAAAGAAAATAATTTGCTTATAAGTGCATATATACACGTTTGTGACGGGAATATTAAGATTCGGCACAGCACTTCTCTACATGTTACTAATACTTTTTAGATTTTTTCAATATTTTTTGTTTTGTTTATATATCACACATCGCCATCATAAAAGTTTAACAGAAAAAAATAAAAATATTTTAACATTTAAATAAACTATTATATTGCACGGTACTGTATATATGCATGTATTTAGTATAAAGGGTTTGAAATCACTTATTTAATAGACAAACCAATTAAAGTTGATTTAATCTTTTGTAGAATATTAAGTTGATTTAATATTTTAAAGGCAAATGCAGCTTAATCCAATAAATATTCAAGAAAAGAAAAGAAATTTGAAGAAATTAATTGTATTATTTAAAAAATTAGTTAAAACTAAGCCCGTATGGTGCTAAGGAAAATTCTTTGTGTGCTATTAAAAATAATTTATCTAGATTAAAAAGAAATTAATTTCTTCTATAGTTTTAGTGTTTTATTATTAAGATTAAAGAGTCTAAAGTTGTAATCAATAAAGTTTTGAATTTGAGTTTTATCATTTATTTATGAAAAAAAATATGGATATTTTTAAGCCGACACTTACTGAGAGCTGTGCTTACTTAAGCATAATAAATTCATTATGATTTATTTTTCTATCACTGTTTATTGTTTTATCAATTAAATGAAATGAATATGCCACTTCTTTTTGCTCTACAAGCCGTGTTGGTAATAACAAAAGAAAATAAATTGTTTTAAAGGAGTTAAACGCAAAAGAAAATTGTGTCAGTGAAATTGTGTAAAATCGATAGACATTAACGCTGTATTAACTCATTTGTTGACTAAATATTTAATGCTTTTAAAAATTAGATTTGTTTTATTTCTCTACTAGCTAATACCCGGTGTGCTTCGCCACCCCCATCGTAATGAAATAAAAATTGTATAGTTTAAAAATATATTTATTTTGCAAGTGCCACGCCTACTATTACTAAATTAACCATTTCTTATTCAAATAATCATATAGACGTCAAAGTGTCTCTTGCAAAATTTGGGTACTCTAACTGTTATCGCTTCCCGAATATACGAATTTTTGTATTAAATTCATATGACAGGTGCCACGCCCACTATTACTAAAGCATCCATTTCTTATCAAAACAGTCATATAGACGTCAAAGTGTCTCTTGCAAAATTTGGGTACTCTAACTATTATCGCTTCCCAGATATACGAATTTTTGTATTAAATTCATATGACAGGTGCCACGCCCACTATTACTAAAGCATCAGTTTCTTATAAAAATAGTCATATAGATGTCAAAGCTTCTCATGCAAAATTTAGGTACTCTAATCGATATCGTTTTCCAGGTATGCGAATTTTAGTAATTAATTCATATGGTAGGTGCCACGCCCACTATTGTTAATGCACCCATTTTTTTCATAAATGTTCATTTGGGTGTCAAAGTTACTCTTGCAAAATTTTACTACTCTAATCGATATCGTTTTCCAAATATACGAATTTTAGTATTTAATTCATGTGGCCACGCCTACTATTGCAAGTACGCCCATTTTTTACCCAAATGTTCGTGTGGATGTCAAAGTTTACCGTGCTTAATTTGAAGACTCTAGCTGCATTAACTTTCGTAATATATAATATTTAATACTTATTCTTTAATAGGGCGTGGCACCCCGCCGACTTACAATTTCAACCCAAAGTATAGCCTATAGTTCCTTCCAGACATACAGAAAGATTCTGTGAAAATTTCAAGGAAATCTGTCCAGCCGTTTAACCGTCTATAAAGCACAAACAAACATACAAACACACATTGATTTTTATATATTTTTCTATAAACATTAAAGACTAAAGAATAAAACAAACGGACTTGAAAGACTTTGCCAAAATTATATGGCCGCCATAAACTGTCAATATCCAAACGTCGTATTAAATTCATCTTTAAATACTGTCAATTGTTTTGCTTAATTTCTTGCCCTTTTCGACACTGGTTTTTATTTGCTTGTTTTACATCACATAGTGGTTATTGACCTTTAAAATCTAATTTTAAACACACTTTACCCAAACGTTTATCAAATGAACACAATTTCAAATAATTTAAAACTACAGCAATTTACTATTTATTTTTAGTTTCATTTTATTTGAATTCACTCAAAAAATTCATAGACATTTTGCCAGCTTAATTATCTGCAAATAAATAAAAAACACAAACGACTATTAAAACTCTATTAAGTTAAGAATAGCTGCCAACAAATAAAAAATAAATTCTTCAAACAACGTGTAAACTAAAGTCAATGTCAAGGCTTATTTTTAATAACTAAATAAAAAATGTTGTTGTTACATGCAATTAATTTTGAGCTTAATTTAGTAAATTAGCGAATACAGACACAACATTTAATACGTTTTTGTTTTTGTAAAAATTTAATAATTTAATTAAAATTTAAAAGAAATGTATTTAGTAAAAAAAAATTCGCCAACAATATATGAAGTGTATAATGCAAAGCATTTAATTCTATTTAGTTTAAAATAAACGTTTTTTAATGAAAAAAATTCGATAATGTGAAATTAAAAAAAAAACGTTTTTTGAAAACAAAAGACTTAAGACACATACTTTTAACGTTTCCCAGTGGTTTGTACTGAAGAAAAATTTTTTTTAAATAAAATTTGAAACTGCTTAATTGAATTACATGGAAGAAACTGGGTGTCAAAACTCATTTATAATTTATAAGATACACACTGACACTGTAAGCATGTTCTTCCATTGTCTTTGATCGAATATTACCCTGGGCAAAAATCATTCAAAGCGGTTCACATTCACAAAAGTTACATACAAGCATCGAAAGGTTTTTTAAACCTGAGGATGCCAACTTTAACGAACTGTGGAGCTACCCTGTGCTGACACTGGGTGTTTTAAAATGCAACGATTAAAAAGATATGGTCCTTTACTATGAGCCCCGGTTTGTTTCATGCAAGTCGGATTAAGTATTTTAGCAGTTACATATTTATTAGCAATTTCTCTTCAAAAGGAACCCTTGTGTGTTTGCACTAGACTCAGGGATATTTTTTTGTTACCTCTCACCTATGTTTTGTATAGCTTTGTTATTTCGTTTCATATTTCTACAATATTCTTTTCCAAAGCCATAAAGTTTATATTTTCCAGAAGCTTATAAATAGGCGTGTCAATTGAGCAATATCTATCCGTTTGTCTATCTCTGTGTTAGTTGAAATTAACTTTCAAAAGCTCACACATAGTATACAAAACTCTATGTGATATCAATCTTTTAAAAATAGTTGGGAATAAATCGCTGTTGAAAGCCAACACAGCAGCCCTATAAGTTTTTGAGATATGAATAAATAAACAGGACTGCCTCTATATTCTATATATTTTTATTTTTTTCTATATTTTTAACCTCAAAAATTAAAATTAACAATTTATAGACACACTTGTTATCAATTATAGATATAATATGTTTCTAGAGATATTCGTTAAAAATTTTAGAAAAATCAGTCACTAACCAGCAAAGTTATAGGCTAAAACTATTTGAAAAAAATATTATTATTCAAAATTGTTTTCTTCTTTGCTACCTTCGAAAAAAACAATCGAACTTTTGAAAATCACAAAATAATGGCCGAGTAAAAGTTGTTGAAGTAAAAGTAAAAGAAACGTTCAAATTTTTTATTTTGAAAAAATCATAAAAACTCCAAACTGGGAAAAAGTGCAAAGTTTTGTTACTTTCAAGTAAAGCCACATAACCTATGAACAAAATGAGACATCGATCATAAAAGTCGATGAACGCATTTCGCTTTTATACACAAATAAGTGAAGTAACCTCATTTTAAAATGAAGAAAAAAAAACGTTAATTTAGTGTTACAAAACGCTAAATATACATCAGTTAAATATACACACATCAATGCCGTTGCACAGTAGCATCCTTAAAAAATATAAAATTAAAATTAAAAGTTGTAGATCGATTTTAAAGAAATATGGCTTATTTTGTTCGGTACATATTTGCCTAAACGCTCGCAAAAAAAATAACGGGATTTTTGTCGTTTTATATTTTTTTTAAGAAGTTTTAAATAATCAAAAATAAATATTGAATGCTTGTTTAAAAACACATTTTTCTGCCACAACTTTCCTGATATCTCTGAAAATACTGGGCAAATTTAAAACCAGTGTAAGCACGACTTCAAGATAATATTGTTGACAAGTTTTGGGATTTTGTTTTAACTGAAAAGGATGAACCGTTTTCCAGTTATTTCAATATATGTAGTGGAAGTCCCTTTGGACATAACGGTATATGGCGAAAGGTCGAGCTGATAAAAAAAAAACCAACTGTAGATTTTGATTCAGCATTCCAAATAATCTTAAAAACAACATTCAGTTCTTAATCAACAAAAACATTGTTCCCTTGTGTTATTGAACATGATAGAGACACCAAATAACAAGCCGTGGTATTGAAAGTTATTTCTGAGAAAAACTTTGAAATCGACTTGAGACTAAGTGAGATATGAACATCAAAATGCAACAGCTTTGGTATTTTACCTAAACACTTCAAGCGAACATTTTGTTAGATTTAAAATGACCAACAGAGCCCCCACGGATATTTAATAAAAGAGCTTGATAGCGGAATATAATTTACTACAAAAAAAAAAATTTAAATCAATGATGGCCGCCACTACATAGTAGCGTACATTAAAGTCTTAGAATAATTTATAGACACTTACTGTTACTCTTCATAAAGTTATAGGCAAAAATAATTTTCCAAATAGATATTTTTTAAATATATCAGTTCACCAAGACTTAATTAATTTTTGGACACTCTTGTGACATTGAATTGCAAGCAGAAGCCTCCAAAATTTTTCTTGAGAAAAATTATGAAATGGGTTTAAAACTTACTGAGATATAAGCACCATAAAACAATTATTTCGTTGTTTTTCCTAAAATTTACAAACGAAAATCGAAAATGGCGGATAATTTTTTTCTTAGCCTCATCATAATAAGTACTAAATAAAAAATCTTGACTAGTAGAAAACAGTTAACTAGGTTAGGTTAAAAAAGGGGGCTTTAAAAGCTTAAACTCATAACAGTTAAGCACGTACTCCCAATTGGCATATTGTACGCTCTAAAGTAGTGAAATTGCCATAATAAAGACGATAAATACAATTCTGTTATTATCTCGATTCAGTCAAGAACCCAGTTCCTTCTATGTAATTTCTTCATAGATCTTCAATTTGTATTCCTTAGGTATTCCAAGTTTGGCATGGTATTCATGTTATAGTTCAAGCAGGACAGTGACGAAGGTAATATTCCAAAGTCTCGTCCTCTTCCTCGCTATCTTTACATGGCGTTTCATCCGCCAGACCTCTGCAAGCTTGTTGAGTTCTTATCTCTATGTGACTTGTTATTACATTAGTTAATTTTTAAAGTGTTGGTCTACTCAGTTTTAAAATTTGGGTCACCTCATAGCACGTTCGTTATCGCACCAATAGGAATACTTGGCCACTTTCTGACGTATTCCTCAATCGTACAAACTGTTAATTAATTTTTGAATTTCTTAAAGGGCTTAGTATATTTCAAAGTAATGAAAGTTCAAAAATAGCCCCATTTTGGAAAATTGGTCGGCCTCTTCGTTTCCGGTTATGCCGAGATGGCCTGGTATACATACTTTTTCTAGATGTTCACGAGTTTATGCGACTTTATCTCACTCTTTCATTTTAGAACATTCCAAAATTCATCTTTTTCGTTCATTAGAGTCTTGATTAGAGATACGAATCGGAGCTTCGTTATAAGTCTGCTTCATTCATTTAATACCATCCGCATTTACCATATTCTGAGTCTGGGAGAAAGTATTGTGATCTGGTATTTACCTTTGTTTTGGCTTGTGCGATATCATTTCAGTTTGGTCATATATTTTGAATCCGTTCGACAGTAACCATGCAAAAATTCAAAATCAAAGATGGAGTTGAAAATAATAAGGCAAAGTGGTGTGTAGCATCAAATCTAAAGTCTTGGCCATAGTACGATGTTGTTATTATATCTATATACATGATGGTTTTCATTCGATTCCCGAACATTGTTTTATTAAAATATATCTAAGACACCTTCACACTCACTATTTACCTTAAAAAAAACCGATAAACAACTCAATTGTTTGTTAAAGCTGTCAACGCAAGTGTTTATATTTCCTATTTGCTGGTGTACAGAAGTCTAATCTCTTAGCGTTAAATCTTCTAATTGTTAAACAATCAATCATTTGTTAAACATACGATTTCATATGAATTTGTTATTCCACTCCAATTGTCTTTGAGATCGAATTTATTGTTAAGGCTTTGGTTGTTTGAAATAAGCCAAAACTGACTTGTATAACAAAGTCAAACAATTCAATTACTACCTGGCCTTGAATATGTTTGCATAGCATTGTTGGCGTAATACCACATAGATAAACAGTTAGCAGCCCATAAGCCATTTAATTGACGCTTTAATTTACTAAATGCTGTAAGCGAAAGTTCATTTGTTGATTTAAATTATCTTCTTTCTTGTTATTGTTTGTTTTGTTTGAGAGGGAGAATAGATGGAAAAATTAACAACTAAATAAGTTTAAACATTAGAGAAAACATTAGAGATAAAAGACAAACTATTTATTTGCCTAGAGAAGTAAAAATGTGTTTAAAAACGAATAAAAGATTCGAATAAGCTCACTGTTGTGCGGTCATAGTTCAAAAGTTTTATGGAACGTAATCTCGAAATTTTGCTTGTTTGGTATTTCTCTTAGCAAGGATTTGGATTATTTATTTATTTGTTTGGAAAACAAGTTATGTATAGATTAGGATAATAAGTAAACTGTCGGTAAAGCGAGAATCTTCTGTGCAGCGTGCGCCATGTAATACTCAACGATATAAAGACATGGCAAAGAAGATCATACAACTCACTTAATTTTCATACGATAATGTTAATTTGCTCATTCTGGCTCCGTAAACTGCCCCTTAAGTTGCAAAAGCAGGCATAATCCAAGGTTGTCTATATTCCTTATTTCTATTTAACCCACTATTATCTAATTATGAAAAAATACGCTTTGAACTCATGAGGCATTACTCAACATTCACATGGTCGTTTAATGAACCTGGAGATGACGTTTGTTAGCTAACAGACTAATTCAGTGGTGTATAGTCTAGGTTATATAAGGTGTAAGGACATGCAACCAATAGCAACAATCAGTCACATTTATTGAGCACTCCACTCAGATACCAGATCTTCTCTGCTGTGAACAATTTCAGACCCCTGGCAATGGTCGATATTCCTCGTGGATCATACGTGGAGAGCCTAGAGAGTTAGTCAATATATATTCAATATATTTCCCCAATATCCGACACCTACTCATACCAAGTGCCGGATAGTGACAACGTAAATGTTCTACTGTCTCCTCTTTCTTCTAATCCTTAAAAAAATAACAGAATTCGGTCATGTTTGACTGACATTTTGCAATGAATAATCTGATATCGCAGTGATCGGTTAAAATACCTGTTAGCAACTTCAGATCATTTTTCTTCAAAGATAGAAGTATTTTGGTGCTTCTCGTCGATATTTCTGGCCAATCGGTCTTGCAAATCTGTGTCCTGAAGCATTTGCCCTTTTTCAGTGTGCCAAACCCCTAAATTGTTCTTTAATCTTGCCGCAGAATTCTCACTGAATTAAAGGCAAGGATTTTTGTTTGATTCTAGAGCAGCTCAACTGTCACTGTAGATAGTTATGTGCTTCAAATATTTTTTTCTTTGGTAGACTTATCAAATTCCTTGATTACAAAAATTTCCGCTTGGAATACAACACATTGTTCACTTAGTCTATACGACTTCTCGATCTTTTGTTATTCTCTAAAAATAGTTATTACCGTTCAAGAGTCCATTCCTGATTCATCAATGTATATTGAGATTTCCTTATTCATAAGCACTGCTCCTTTCGGGATAGTGATCTCAACTGTGAGTGCGAAATCGTAGAACAGTGACAGGTTGTCTCCTTTCTTGATTATGTCCTTTAGCTGATTCACTAGTCCTTTTCCGATCAAGATATTGGAGTGCCTGTTTGTGAGTCGCCACAGCGAGTTGATTAGGGAATCAGAAGCACTCCTTGTCTCAGAGCACTCCTTTTTGTCTCATTATACAGATGAAAGCTTAAGTACAATGTTGCGCACTTCTTGTAAAGTATTTTCCATATACAATCTACACTGAGGAGATTGTGAAAAACTAGATCACCAATGCTGACCACCAAAATAAACATGTTCAAGTGGTGCATAAAATCAGTTGCTAAATAGGGCTACGAGTCCTTAAATAGAACGAAAACTGATATAATTATCATGTAGACCTTCATGTAGCATGAAAACAATTAAACATCGATTTCAGTTAAGGTCAAATAAAGTGCCATTTAAAGGAACCCGTAAGATAGTCACGGAGAGGCAGTCCAAGTCACTAATGGAGTAGACAGCTGGATATACTTTTAGATGCGACAACATTAACATGAAATGAAATAAGAGAATCTCCTACAGATAGGGAATAATTCGAATGCGATTGTAGAGGCCCTATTTATAATCCTTATTGGCATAAAGAAAGATTATATTGGCTGTAGAACCTAAAAATCCTGGACTTTATCCATTTTTTATTTTTAAACATTTATACAACGTCAATAATCTCTGCGATCTCTCCTCATCAGTTTGGCAATATATGACTTTAGCGCCAAAGAACTGCTTATCGTTTTAGGGAAAGAAAGAATAAATGAATAAAGAAGAATAAAGAAAAAAAGAATAAAGCCCCGTTCTGTGAAGCGTATTCCAGAGAGAGCGTTCTACATTGGTCGAAATGTTTTCTTTATGGAATATTATGGTTTCATGTCTGTCTTTTCTCGGTCAATGATTTCTTCAAACGAGTCATTTATGTTAGGTCTCCTGTGATGATCTGGCCAGATGTCAGCACCTCATAATAGATAGAATATTTTGGACCCAGGAAATAAATAACATTAACTGAGCAATATAGATAGATGGATATGGAGTCAATCCAGCTGGTCGGTCGGGCTTCACATGCGATATTCTTAGCTTCGCGCTGTAATAATGAATCCACTTTTTACCGCAAGTAATGACACCAAGCAAAAGTATTTTTTTTTAATAGTGTTCAAGCGATATACAAAATTGTAATGTAGGGTCTGTCAGTTTCGATTTGTACGCTACCAAAATTTTCTCCTTCTGCTTCTCTCAGGCATTGTGGCTTAAGTAGTTCCCCATGATCTTGTAAGCTCTAGTTATTCAAAAATGTATGCCTCTAATTCTTGGTCTTCTGGTCTCTCTTGGCTAGCCTGGGCAATCTTTACCTTCAATGTCAAAACTAGCACGTCTAAACCACATATATCATCTCTCCCATGTTGAAATTAACGAAACGCATTAACCATAATCTTTGGTGAGCACTCGGTGTGCTATACTTCGGTTAACTTAAACTTTCCCATATGGCGCTTCGTTGGCAATAAATTCGATATTTTCGAAGCAAAAACAAGTTTATTGTTTTTACTTGCATATCAAGTAACTTAAGAAGAATTAGGGACAATATGTACTCTTTATGATGACACATAAGTTATTAAAGACAGCAACCGTGATAAACACATACGCCACCTGTTGTTATAGACCCAATATGGGGTCAGACAGTTGTCGTACAGTTTTTGGAACCGGGAATTGAGCAATGGCCGTCACCTTTCCAGGATCGACTTTTAAAGATCCTTCTCCAACTATGTACCCAAGACACTGTACCTGTCGTATTCAGAAACAGCTTTTCTTTACGTTAATTGTTAAGTTTGCTTTCCAAAGTTGTGTTGCCACCTTCATTAAGTGTCAAAATCTTTCAAAATTATTAGTAAATCATCAAGGTAGACAATCACGTTTGTCTTTAAGTTATACGGAATGACTTGGTCCATTAATCTACACATTGTTTGCGGAGCATTTTACATAATCCAAGCGGCATTCTTGTAAACTGATACAAGGACCGACTAGGGATCGTAAACGCTGTCTTTGGTCTTGGAATTTCGCCCAATTTAATTTGCAAAAACGCTTTTATGACTATATAGAGAGTAAATAAATTAGTCAGAGAGTCTAGACAAATTGTGGATACTAGAGGCACTTTCTGACCTTAAACAAGCCTTGCCAATGTCAATAACGAACCAGTGCGATAGAGTGTGGGTGGAAGTCCAGAACTATTAATTTGTTGTCTTGAGTAAGAATTTCTAATTTCTCATTACAGCGTGTACTAATTAAACACACGAGTCTCCATGCCTACCAAGTTCAGTTGATATTAGAACTAACACCAATCCAAGCTAAATACTGACTTAGGAGGATGTGAACTAAAAAAAAATCATCCTAAGCACGATTCACCTTAATGTCTAAAATGGTCACCCTTGAGATTCGAAGAACTTACATGCGTTGGTCAAACAATAAACGAACTAATATAAGCTCATCCCTTTTTGGTATGAATTTTGGACTAGAGGCATGATTGGACCATAATTTTTCGTAAATAAATACTTGAGCTTGATATTGCGACTTAACAACTGGCAAAACTGAGTGATATTGATATGGAGGACATGTTGTTTCAACAAAACGACTACACATGCCATACAGCCTGTAAAAGAATTCAATTATTATATGAGATATTCTTGGTTGTATTTATAATCTCTCGTTTAGATAATCAGAAGTGGCTCCCCCTATATTTTGTAGTTAAACATTAAATGATTTATTTTCTTGGGTGTGTGCCAACAAGCCTTCAAACTTAACGCTCTATCTATGAAATTAATTAAAATTTATACAAAATGGTTATGAACATTTTTAAAGAAAGAAATTTATATGCCAGCAAATCCACAAAAATCATTATTCTGTTTAACTCTTCTATACTCTGTAAAGTTTTTTGTTTTGAATGGTTATAAAAAAACCCAGATGAATGTTATTTACAATTTGTGGCTATTTTGGGGACACTCTTTGTTAATCTTGTAGTAGATTTTTTAAACTAATTGCGTACTTGAAGAAATGTGTGACAATGTAATTTTATAATTTCGGTTAGTTGGGTTTTTCGGTAGCATTTTTGTTGACCAGTGTAATCAGCTGTTTATTATTTGCAATATCTCTTGCATCCAAACAAGCTCGTTTTTGATTTCCACTCAATTCAACTTTTAAGATTTTGCAAATGCACAACCGAAAAGGTGTTATGTTGCATCATAATATTAAACGTAAGATTTTGGAGAGTGACTCATTTGGTAGAGAATGTGGCAAGACAGGTTAATGTTTTTACTTTTTTTAGGGTAAATTTTTCCTCACAAACCAAATCAGAGACTAGACAAAATGACGTAAAAAATAAACAATCACATGTCATAGAAAACATACACACACACACATGCACACATAGATTTCATACAACAAATGTATTGAGAATGACCAAAATGATTGATGGTTTGTTGAGACAGCAAATCACATGGAAATCACATAAAGGTCATAATTTTAATTAACCCTACATAACCGTTAAAAGGCAAATTAATGTAAACATGTACCATTTAAGCTCAATTATCTCATACAATCACCAAATTGTTGTTGATTAAAATATTTAGCAGGTTTTAGTCCCCAGCAAGTACAACATTCAATTTTTAAGTTTAAATAAAGAAAAGAGAAATACAAAAATTGCAGCATCATTAAATGCTTTAGGTATCAGAATCGAGATATACAACAAAAATTTATAAAAACAAATTAATGAAGAAGCTAAAACCCCTGAAGGTCAGTTATAACTTAAACACGCCATCACAGACTATGGATAATTGTAGTTCACATACGTTTTTCTTTTTTTTTTTCGTAATAAAAATAAATTATTTTTTACTTATTTTTGTTTGTCACTGGACTTTGCAGCAACTAAATTTTAAAACTTTATGACTTGATATTATTATTTGTTTGTATGTTGTGCGTAAGTATAACAAAACTTAAAACATATTCCTTGACCACTTAATTTAATTATATTTTTGTAAAGTTTAACCAGTTGAAAAGTCAAATGACAATGAACTAAACTACACAATTTAATATTAAAATGTATTATTTTTCTTGAAATAAATTGTATTACGAATAAGACACATACATTTTGGCCAAAAAAAAATTTTTTTAAACGAAAGATTTAAGTCACGAACTTTTTTTTTTTATATGTCAGTTTGTATTTAATCGTTTTAATTATTTTAAAACAATTACAATTTTATATTTGAGTTTATTGCAGGAAAAATATCACTGTCACAGTTAACATTGCAATTAGAGAGTCTTTATATGACACTCAGGAGCCGATTCAGAGAGAAAAGATAATTACAGTTTGTTGGCACAAAGCAAAAATTTAAGTCAAATAAAGGGTTCTTTGATTGGTAGCTTCAAATCTTTGTTTTATTGTTTAGTTACTGATTCTAAAATACCTACACAGAACGAAAAATAATGTTCTTAATCCAAGAATCAAATTCTTAATTTTAGCCCAAATCGTGCTTAAAAATTCAAGTACGATTTATTTCTGGTTTTCTTAAAACAAGTAGAAGACGGGATTGTTTTAAAAAATCAAGTACAAGACTATTAAAATAAGAATTGATTTCTTAAATTAAGTCTTATTTCTCTCAAATTAAAAACAAACTTATAGTTTTAAGACATTTGCTTAGATGAACACACTCTTTAAAATGTCATGTATGTTTTTATAATTCTCATTTTGTTTATCATACTTTAGCTATAAGCAACAGCACTTGCGACAACAAAGCTATAGCCGTTTTCGAGTTAACTTAGCTTTCATGATTCGTGCGTTAGTTTCCTTTTTTAGTTTTAATGAAACGTATCGCTAAGAAAATGTCAAAAGGGTAAGTAGTGAAGATACTGTAGTATGCAACGATAAAACCAAGTTACAAATTCTTGAAACAAGCGCATCTTTCGATTAATTCAATCTCATTTATACTTGCAAAAATCTTTTTTTAAACTTACGTCAAGTACAGTTGCGGGCTTAAATCAAGCTAATAATTCTGAAGATCAAATTTTTTTGCGGCTTAACTATTCCTAAAATTAAGAAATTCGTACTTGACACATTCATTCTCAAATCGAGATGATTTGTTTTTTGAGTGTATGCAAGTTACGAACGAACATATTGTCCTATTGCACTTGCGAAGATTGTGCTTGTCAGCCCTGATGGAATCTGTTGTTTGGGCTTAAACAATTTGCATCTCTAGGTCCTCAAGTTTTTAAGATAATTTTTTCTTCACTTTATTCATTAAAGATTTCAAATATGTAGTGCAATATAGCTTTTCCGTTTGCAATCTTACTGGTCTGCTTCAGATAATTCACTTAAACTATATTTGCTCATTATGCTCTTGTCCCAGTAACCTTGGTGGTTTCTCCCAATTCATTACAAAAGTCTTGTTACATCAACTCACTCTGCTCCTCACTCGTTTGACTTTGATTTTAAGACAGAAAAGCATAAAATATATTTGTAGGCACCGGTAACGGGTATTCTATTTAAAGGAGAAACCATTGAAATTTTTTATTCGTTTAAAAGGCCTACCAAAGCTACTATGTATGGAATATAACTTCGTCAGTAATGTATAATTGTATAATTTTTTGACGCAAAAATCAGAATCGGAGTTTGAACGCAAGCATGGGTTATGTTTTCTTTGAGGACCGCTGTGTGGATTAATCGTGTAAGAAAAGAAAATCCCACAAGTATAATTCAAACGGTATTAAATCATATGATTTCTGCTCGACGGAATAATCCATGTGGCAGAGTGTCTAATAAGGCAGAATGTCCTATGTGGCATAAGCTGTGAGTCACATAGTACTGTCTTGTTGAAATCACATGTCGTTGCTGTCAGAAAAATTTAATAACCATCTTCCAATAATGCTCGTCGTTGGCGGTAATTACCTACACAATATCGTCCTCAAGAAAAAGAAGTGGACCGAATAGGCCATCAGATAAAATTTACCCCAAACCGCTTTTCGATCTAACGTGGATTAATATGGTGTCAAATTCGATATAAAGATTTCTTTAAAAAAGATTATCCGAACAGAACACCCAATTTGAGAAATCAATTACAACACTAGTACTGTGTTTCAACGTTGTACCCATGCTTGGTGATTTGATCACACAAATCGAAACAAATTAAGCTTGAACAATATGGCTTCTAGTAACTGTCATACTGCAGACAAAATGTAGGGAAAAATCTCTAAATCACACAGTTTAAAAAAATTTAATATAAAGCTTAGTATAATATGTCGTGGAGACTGTAAAAGGTTATTTGAATAAATCAATGGAGAACTAAAGATGTTTTGTTCTTTTGATAAATAATAATTTCAAAATGGCCATTATTTTTTTGGTGAATTTAGAATTTAATGAGACGCTGTTGCTCTTCTTTTCACGGTCAAAGGAAACAGTAGTATTTCATGAAATCAGTGCGCATTGCAGTCAATGTATTTGTTACCACGAAATTGTTTTAATCGTTAAAATATTTTATCAAAATCAATCATCAATTACTGTGACGATAAGAAAGTTTTCGTGAAATTTTCGGAAGAAACAACGTGCCAACAAGACGCACTATTTATCGTGTAGTGAATGAATTCGAGGAAAGAGGGACTGTAGCTAATAGTCCACAGTATGTATAGTATGGACCACAACTTCATGCAAGTTCGGCTGAAAACATTACTGTTGTTCAAGAAAGTGTTCAAAACAATCCATTAATCTCAATTCGACTCCGTGCGCAGGAGCTTAGTCTTCAAATAACAACTTTGGCCACAATTTTGCACAAAGATTTGCAATTGTTTCCATTTATGATTCGGTTGACACAAGAGCTTCATCCAGAAGACCATTTACGCCGCCGTTGATATGACAATAGAATGTTACAGCTCGCCCATGACAACCCCGCTTTTTTTGAAAAAATCATAATAAGTGATGAGACACATTTTCATTTGAATGGATTATGAATAAACAGAATAGTCGTTTCTGGTCAATGGAAAACCCTCAAATTTTTCATCAGTCACCTTTGCATCCATTAAAACAGCCTGACAGCCTGGTGAGCAATTTAGTCAGAAGGAATCATTGGACGTTAATTCTTTGAAACTGAAAACGGCGTAACGGTAACTGCCAATGGGGACATGCCACAACTGCATGCTTTGGGCTTGACTTACATGTGGCTTCAACAAGACAGTGCCACATCGAGAACATTAAATACCATAAGAATTGTGCTGGTCTCCATCATGGTTACAAATTTTATCAACTGGATGTAAACACTGCATTTTTACACGGCGATTTAAAAGAAAATATTTGCATGGCCTTACCAGAAGGTGTAAAAGAAAATTCTGAAATGTGTTTCAAATTAGTAAAATCAATTTACCGATTAAAGCAAGCTCCAAAATGTTGGAATGACAAATTTAACAAATTCATGGAATCCCAAAACTTCATAAGATCCAAACATGACTATTATTTTTATATGTTAAAATTGACAAAAAGGAAAATGATGTGTTATACCTTATTTTATATGTAGTTGACTTGTTTATTGTAAACGATTTTTTAGTAAAATCGTCGTTCGTAAATTATTGTGTCCTATACGACACATAAAACCTATACACATAGAACGCAATAATTTACGAACGACGAAATGGCAAGCATAAACCAACTGAAATCTAGCCTGGCAAGTAATTTTAAAATGACAGATTGTGGTCCTTTGAAATACTTCTTAAGATGGAACATAACATTTAATGATGGAATATTAAAAATATCTCAAGAATCGAGCACTAATAAAGTTTTAAATAAATTTGGAATGTCCGAATGCAATTCTGTTAAGGTTCCAATGGAGAAAGGGTTGCAGTTAGAGAGTAGCGGAAGTGAAGAAATAACAGATCAACCCTATCGCGAACTGTTAGGTAGCCTGATGTATATTATGTTATGTTCAAGACCAGACATATGCTATCAAGTTGGATATCTTGGAAGATTTCAACAAAATCCAAATAATTTACATTGGCAACATTTAAACATTTAAAATTTGATATGCAGATGCAGATTGGGCATCAGACGTGTAAAATAGAAAATCCGTTAGTGGTTACATTTTTAAAGTCTATGGGAATACAATTCCTTGGTGCAGTAATAAGCAACAAACTGTGGCTACATCTTCGTCAGAAGCTGAATATGTAGCCGTTAGCTTAGCAACTACTAAAGCAATTTGGTTAAGAGGAATAATGCAGGATCTCAAAGAAATATATGAAAATTATCAAGTTAAAATTTATGAAGACAACAGAGGTTGTATAGGAATATTTAGCAACAAATATAGAAACTAAACATGTAAAGTATATTGACATTAAACATTATTTTATTCGAGACAATATTGCAAGGGGAATAATTAGAATCGAACCAATTTCTTCTGAAATTTAATTTGCGGATATTTTTACAAAGTCAACAGATTCCAGTCGTTTTCTTAAATTGCGTAATCAACTTGGACTTAACGATTGAGAGGGGGTGTTGGAATAATTTGTTTCAATCGTAATAGGTTTTGTGTTATTAGTTTTTCATTGTTGAAAATTATAAAATTAATTCTGTTGAAATTTTTAAGACGAATAAACGTTTCGTAAACTTTGCTTTTATATTAAATATAATCTGTCTCGGCATTTGTGCATTTTACAAGAGTAATGAAAAATGTGCTCAATATCGAACGCATTTGTGAGGCTAACAGAGGCGGACATTTATCTAATATTGTATTCCATACATAATTGCCGACATAAAATAAAACATTTATCAATATTAGATTCATTCTCTATCATTTAATAATAAATTATAAACAAACAAAGTAGTATACCTGCCCGGCGGACACCGTGTATATTCATTGATCTTGATATTATCGAACATTTTTTCCATGAATTGGTAACTTTCCTTAGCGTTCACTACATGAATGATAAGAATCAACGACTTATAATTTCCAAAATGCAGATGAGTGGACTTCTGGTTTTCTGCTCGAAATTTAAGCACTAAGATTTCTAAAAACCCGTACCACTATTGCAGATCCATAGGCAATGGTTGCGATTGCATACCGAAATATATGAAAATAATAGTTGACAAATTTAATTAATTGAATAGAATTGAGCGAATGTTATAAATTAATCAAAGAAGACTAAGAAAGAACATTTAACAAATAGACTGCAGTAGTGCACTGTAAACTTAAGCAAAGACTAATGAACAAATCCTCAACAAATATGCACGTTGTATAATTAATTCTCTTTATGGATACTTAGTGCTACCATTTTGGAGCTTTAAGATTTGTGCAGATAAAACTTTGTTTTATAGTTTTTCAAGAGAAATAATTTAATTAATTATTATTAATTTAATTATAATTTGGTTTTTAAAATCCGGTAATAAATCGAATGCAAAGAACTATAGAGGTATCGCGAAGCTTAATGCGATTGCAAAAGCTTTTTTGAAAATGTACTACGGATAATATATGCCATCATCAGAACAGTTTTAGAAAGGGCTACTCTATACTAACTAACCTTTTGCAACCTAACACTACTGTTCATAATGGTTTTAATAATAAACAATTGAATAATCTGATTCTATACAAGCTTTATCTGATCTGATTCACGATAAACACTTTGAAATGGATAAAGTCCTACCTAACAGGTCGTAAACAGTGTGTTCTTTTAAAAAATGTTGCGTCTTATACTATTGCAGTAAAATCTGGTGTCCATCCAAGTAGACATTTGGGTCGTATATTATTTTCGCTCTTTACAAATGATTTGCCAAGTGCAATCAAATTTTGTAACGTTTTAATGTCTGCTGATGACGTAAAGAACCTTCAGGATGGAATTCAGTTACAACATGATTTGAATTAATTTTTCGAATGGTGCAATTTTAATTTAAAGACTCTCAACCTTAAAAAAATGCAAACATATGAGATTCTTAAGAAATTGGATTGCTGGTTGCCTTGTTACTCTGGGTGGTTATCAACTTGAACTGGTTTCGGATTTTCTGGATCTAGACGTTCTTTTTGACCCTAAACTAAATTTCAACAACCATATTGTTATTTATAAAACGTTGTTGCACTTAGAGCTACTTGGAATACTACGGAATTTTAGTACTTTGTTACAGCACCAACTGAAGCTAGTATAGGTTTTAGACAACAAATTATAATCTTTTGATTATTGCCAACATGTGAATGAAATTCACTCTCAAGCAATATTTTTTTTAAACCTTAGATATGACCTTCTTACTCAACACTACTTTCTTTTTAGATTATTAAATTTAAGCTCTTGATTTTGTTATTCTTTTTCGAAAACATCTTCTGATTTTTTTTTTTGTTTATTCTTGTTGTTTTTGATTATTGGTTGATGGATTATTAGAAATAAAAATAATTTTATTAGAGAAAGTCAACAATTGAGAAAAAGTAAAACATGACTGTAGTTAATGCCGACATTTTACACTTATAAAAGCGTTTTTGAGCCAACAAGTTTGGTTCTTAAGTCTTTTGTTTTCATGATAAATAGAAAGTGCATTACAATTACATTGCTGTTGACTGAAGATCTTCTTCGGTGAAAAGCAAAGAAAAAAATGTACTACTCTTACTTGTCATAAAATATGTGCACAGAAACATACATTCATACATTAATACATACAAACATACAAACATACATGCATGTATAAGTACCCTCTAGCTAAGTATTGAACTAGTAACGTTTTGAAACAGTCTTAGAACTAGTTGTAACGATTATATAAAATTGACCAACTAAGTCAAATAATCATCGCCAAAGTGAAGAGTTCTTGGTTTTTCAAATATAAATCTTATTTGTATTTTATTGGTTGTTGCAATAGTTAGAGCGTAAAACTTTAAAACCAAAGATGCCTGCTTCAATTACCAGCTGAGACAAGAGAATTTTCATAGCGTTTGCTATTTTCATTGCTGTGTAAGGTTCATAATATTTTCAGTATGTGTAAGGTGAGTGCCAGTCAGTCAGTCACCATTCTATAACAATAACTGTTATATAAACTAAAACTATAAAACCATATACTACTTAATTAGCTGGGGTCATATTAAAACTAATGTTAGAATTTATAGTTTAAGATATGAAAGAAGAACAGATCTGTAATAAGAAGTCACTAACATATTTCTAACCAGATACTAGTTACTTTATCTACAGGGTACTCAATCACTTAATTACTTGTTTACTAACTTAGTAACTTACTTACCTATTTACCTACTAAGTTACTAACATACTAACTTATTCATTAGTTACTTGTTTACCAACTTACTTGCTGACTTACTTTATCACTTACTGTCCTACCTACTTACCTACTTTCTTACTTAATTACTTATTTACTTACCGACCTAATTTCGGACTTACTTACTCACCTACTTACTTAATGAATTACTTATTTACTTACTGACTTACTTAGCTACTAACTAACTTACATATTTATTTACTCACTTTATCTCTTACGTACTTACTTACTTCATTACTTACTTACCTACTTACTTACTGACTTAGTTTATTACTTACTGACCTGCCTACTTACCTGCTTACTTACTTAATAACTTATTTACTTATTTTTATTAATTACTTTTTGACTTACTTACTAACCTACTTAGCTGCTATTTTACATATTTACTTACTCATATACTTACTTACTCACTTTGTCTCTTACGTACTTACTTACTGACTTATTTTATTACTTACTTACATACTTACTTACTTACTCACATACCTACTTACTTACTCACTTACCTGTTTACTTACTGATCTACCTACTTACTTAATTACGTACTTACTTACTTACTTACTTACTTACTTACTTACTTACTTACTTACTTACTCACATACCTACTTACTTACTCACTTACCTGTTTACTTACTGATCTACCTACTTACTTACTTACTTACTTACTTACTTACTTAGTTACTTACTTACTTACTTACTTACTTACTTACTTACTTACTTACTTACTTACTTACTTACTTACTTACTTACTTACTTACTTACTTACTTACTTACTTACTTACTTACTTACTTACTTACTTACTTACTTACTTACTTACTTACTTCCTTACTTACTTACTTACTTACTTACTTACTTACTTACTTACTTACTTACTTACTTACTTACTTACTTTCTTACTTACTTACTTACTTACTTACTTACTTACTTACTTACTTACTTACTTACTTTCGAATCTACAAACTTTTTTAATTACTTCTCAAGTTACGTATTTGATTTATAACCTAAAAGTACTTTCAAGTTTTTTTAGCTTTCAACTTTTATGTTGAAACATTTTCTTAATATAAATCTATCTACAGTATTTGCCATTAATAGTTACGACCTCTTCCCATTATGAATTCCGCGTCAAAAGACAAGCTCATTGTGTGAGACTAAAAAGGAGTCAAGCCGATTTCCGATAAAATGTTTTGAAGTAAACTGTATTCCAAAGTAACTCTGCAAATAATCGAAACAATTATTAGTTTAATGGGCCAAGACCTGGACTCTATGGCTGGGTTTTCACGTAGCAATTTTCATTGCTAAGTATAAGCGAAAACTTTGCAGAATAACGGCACTTTATTGCTAAAGTATGTCTATTTTCATTGGGTGGAGAACACGACACAAGTAATTTATATAAATGAAACGATTTTGACGGCTTATTGCGGCAATAATTGCTTAAGCAATCATCAAAGTAATGATTGCGAAACAAATTGCTTTATATGGCAATTTGCGGTCTACACGTCACAATTTTTATGGACGTAATCAAATTTAACAATTGAATCAATAAATATTGCTACGTGGAGACCCCGGGTAAGGCGGATAGGTTAGTTTAGGTAGAACAGGCAGCTGTTGTACAGCTCACTTCGGTCCATTATATTGATCCCTTTGTGATACCTGAATAGAAAAGAAGCAGACAATTCCAGAGTCTCCGGGGGGGAATCGAACCCGCAACCCCTAGTCCATCTGGGCACCCGGTTAAGGCGGATGGGGCTCAACACTTCTTTGGAAATAGTTTTTAGCAGGTATTGCCATACTTTCCCAAGCGATGTTTGGGTTTCATGTCTGTCCGCATATTCTACGCTTTTTTCGGTCAATGAGCTAAGTTCAGTTAAGGTTCCCTGTGAAATTTAAGCAGATCATAATAGTTAGGTCCTTTTTGGAGCCACCAAATACAGAGCATTATCTTAGTGTCATAGGCTGGTTGACCGTGCTTCACATGTGGTCTTTTACGTTTCGGGTTATCGTAAATTATTTATTTGCATCGCAGGTATTAAAAACTGACTTAAATTCTGCAGCGTTTGACCAACATTTTGGACATAAAGTGTCTCTCGACTAAAATTCGTATCGTACCCAATTTCCCTGTTTTTCGATGAATCCTGCTACTTGCTTGAGTAGCCTGCAATGAACTTCCAAGCTTTTAAATCTGGGTCTGCAATATGTTTTGTCTGGCCTGGTTGATTATTCTCTACCATATTAAAATCATTACTTCTGAATAGCATTAGATATCCCGCACACGTGGAAAATCTTTGGTGAGAAATCGGTGTGCTTCTGCGGGAGTTTTTTTTTTAAATTAAACAAAAAAAAAAACAAAACTTCCAAGACATGAAAAAACATTTAATATTTTCGAAGCAACAACAATTTAATGGTTTACTTTGTTCAATTAACAAGAAGGAAATTAAAACTGATATGATTCTAAGGCACTTTTCTCTAAAAAAAAAAAATCTTTAATTCTAAGTGAATCCGAAAATACATTCGGCTGGTGTCGTAATAAAAACTTATTTTTTTTTGCTTATTCTTCCATTATTACAAATAGAGAAATTTAGTCTTTTCGTATAGAAGAATTAAAAATAAAAATGAACTCAAGCCTGAAATAAATAAATGTTGTCTTTAAAATTAAGAATAGTTTAACGCAAGTCTAATACAGTGAAATAAGTCAACCGGCTCAGAGCCGACGGCGCGCCGCCGCCGCCTGGTATTTCTTAATATCCACGCCGTCGGCTTAAAACGGCTCAAGTAAGCCGCCGTTTTGATCAACTTCAGTCGACTCAAGATGAAATTTTCTTCGAAACAGAGATGAAAAATTTAGTAATATTTTACTGCTGGAATTTTTTAAAAAAGTTTCCGTGATGTCACTTTAAAATTTTGAGCCGCCGATTTCAACTTGTTATAGCCGCCGCCGCTTAAAAACTGCTCAGCCGCCGCTGCCGAAAATTTTGCCACGGCTTATTTCACTGGTCCAATATCTTCCAAATTATGAGCTGCGATTTTGAGTAGAAATCCCAACAAATGCCAAGACACATTTACCAACAAAAACTGCTTAAATTGTTCCATGACTCGTACTATCGCATATATGTGCCTTAGAAGACAGTTTTCTTTTACTAATTTTACTTCTACCGTCTGTTTTTATTTTATTTTGCATTTGTTATAGGCTTGTTTTTTTAAATAATCATTTGTCACTTTTTTTTGTTGTTTTTTATCATTAAATTTAAATGACTAATTATAGCTTCACTTAACTATTATTTTCACAGTTTTTTTTTTTTAATTCCTTTTTACTACACAATGAGTTGTTTTAATCAAAAAGTTCACAGACAAAAGTAAGCTTAAGGCAAATTTAAACTAATTGTCGAAATTAACACGTGGAATTTAAGTATAAGAAAACAATAAAAAAAACAACAACTTTAACAAGCAGTAAAATACTCATTTAATATTTGTTATATCAGCACCAACATATTTAATTAACGTTTATGCGATTTATTAGATTTAATGGCCAAAAATTCATTTTTAATTTCAAAACAAAGATGATAAAAATAATATTAAAATATTTTTTTTTTTAGTTTTATTACGAATTAATTTATAGTTTTGTGTGTTTAAGTGAAAGCAAAAGGAAGGTCTTAAAAATTTGTTGGCTGTTTTTTTTTTGCACAATAATTCATAATTCGCTAATAAGTATACGGCGATAATACACATTCTGCTAACAACTATATTTATGTCACGCCTGTTAATATTGACTTTTGTTTTTTATTAAGAGAAAAAAAATTTAAAAAAACTCACGCAATATTTATGCAAATTAATTCGTTTTCTATTACTTTTTTAAATTGTAACAACAATTTTGTTTTGCAAATTTAAATATGGAAAAAAAAACTTTAAACCAATGGTTGGGTTGTACACAAACTGAAATAAATTAAAAAAAAAAAATTTTAAGTCCACCGTATAGCGAAGATGATTTAAAAATATTTTGAAATATTGTGGTTTTTTATAATTGTGGGTAAACAGTTTAAACTAAATGCCAAATAATTCCTGCAGTGTTAATTATAAAAACTAATTTGTGATGCCAAATCACCATCATCTTGGCTTTTTGTTTTGTTTTGTTGTTGTCGCATTGAAAGAAGAAAAGCCAATATTGTGCAATATTGATTAATAAATTTGGGTTGGTCAAGTAATAGTTTTAAAGCTTTTACTCATTGCTTCTATCACTTTTAAATGTTGGCTTTTATTTAAATATCATTTAATATCAACTAACTACAGCTCGATCAAGGCATGTAAACTCATTGAGCCAGCTAATCACTGAAGCGCCTTAACTTTGTCGTTTTGTGTCAGAGATTGGAAATCGAATTTGTATGTCAGTATTATAGAATTTTTTTTAAAACAATTATTTTGTAACACTTGTAGTACTAAATTTATATTTTGTTTTGGTTCTCTTCCCATAAGTAAGTCCCAAGGGTTGGGTGCCCCGGTAGACTGGTCAGTAGTGTGCTGGTCTGCTAGTTTGGCGGTTGCGGGTTCGATTACCGCCAGAGACTCTGAACTAGTCTGCTTCTCTTCTCCCTTTTCTATTCCATTCTTACTTTTCTATTCAGGTATTACAATAGCTGCTTGTTCCACCAAACCTAACCTAAGTCCCAAGGGTTCTTGCATCTTTCTAATCAAATGTTATTAGAAGAAGGTCACGGGCGATTTCCTATTCGTATCTTTATGGATAGCCAACCACTTATCAAGATCCTTATGTACGAAAAAGTTAAATTTCGGAATGTCCTGTAAATCCAGAGTAAGATATACTTGCATGCATATTGTAAACCTCATAATAAGAAAATTAAAAATTCGAAAAACTATCCATAATAGGATCACTAAGAACTAGGAAAATGCTAAACATTTTCAGAGGTTCAAAAATAAACTTAAAGTTTGGGTAATGCAGGTAGGTAAGTAGGAAAAGGGGATGCAGAAAGCCAGATCCACTTGTAACACCCACACTCGAAGGCCAATATGGTGCATTGTGTTTCCCTTTATATAAGAAAGATAGAGGATTGATTAGGAAAAGAAAGAGAGAGAGAGAGAGAGGGTTGCTGAAGATATAGTAAATAAAAATAAGAAATAGTTAGTAGGAAATATAAAAGAAGAAAGAAATACAGATTCCCTACAAGCTCCATTGCATGTTCATTAGCCAACCAACCCCCATGATGAATCCGATGATATTCCTCAGTTTGCACACCGAAACATCACCCAACTCTTTGTCGAATCGTCTAACCTAACCACTTAAACCTGTGATTCTGTAGCTTTGGACAGTGACAGATAATGTATTCAACGGTTTCTAGCTCATCCTCACACATCCTACAATAATCCGGAGTGGCGCGATGCCATCATCTAGCTCTTACAGGACAATGTCCTGTTAAAACCCAAATAGTGGCCCTCAGACATACCCTTTCTAGGCCCAGCAGTAAACGTAGAGTACGCTAAGTTCAACTTGGGTCATAAAGCCCTTGACACTCTGCAGTCCCTTCTGTTCCTAGACGTCATATTAGTCTTGTCGGATACCCACGCCCAAAAAAGTAGAGCCAGGAGACCTCACCATGTCCACTTCGCATGCCGAAACCAATGCCGATTCACCGCACGCTAGTTCGTCAGCAATTTCATTGTCGACCCAATACAATCTAACATTGGAGAGGCTCATGATCCTATCGAGTGCTCTCCTGCACTTCCTTACTAGCCTAAACTTTCCATAATGTCCCTTCAAGGCCCTGAATGGCGCCTAAATGTCAACTGGTGATGCAAGAACGCATCAGAAAGTGGCAAAATACCTCTATTGGTGGGATAAAAAACATATTATAATGTGACTCAAATCTTGAAAAATCAAAGGAGATTCTGAAACAGAACTGACGAACACTTAGGATATCAACTAATGTAACAACAGGTCACATAGAGATGATAACTCATCGTAGATACTAAGCCGAACTTGGAATACCTAAGGAATTCCTTGGAGTAATATTAAATGGACTTCGTATTTGACCTAGTCGAGATATTAACGGAATTGAGATTATGCTTTTATGGGAATTTCGTTCCTTTAGAGCGCAAAACATGCTTATTGGGCATACACAAATCTAACTTTACCTAGCCCAAAAGGTTTTACTATTTGGTTTTACAGTGTAATAACAAGATTCGTGACATTGCCACGCCAAAAAGCTCCATAATATTTTCCATTTCATCATTAATAGACTGACAAACTTGTAACGTTTTCAAATCATTTTGTGTAAGAAATATGTTTCTTACGTCTATTTTATGGTTGCCATATGTGACCCTCTCAACATTTCACTCAAGTTGTTGTGACCACATTTCGCACTTGTTTCATTTTACAAGTTGATGGATTAATATCAACTCGAATGCGAAGAGTGCATACCAAGAAGGATATTGCTGCTATCTGGCCGATACAAATATACACAAGTATATATTTTCTGAAAGCTAATACTAGAGAAATCGATTGAGCAATGTTTGTTTGTCCTTCTGTTCGTGTGCATGTTGAAATCAGCTTTTTAAACACCCTACCATCGCTCAGACCCGTGTATGATATTAATCGGCATTGAAAAAAAGAAAAATCGGTACATAAACAACAGAGATTTAATGGAAAAAATGATTCAATTCCCAATTGTGACAAAAAAATTTTATTTTGTTAAATTTTGGATACATACATACATTAACTTATTTTAGAATTTTCTGTGAGATATCATCATTATAAGAATAATAAAACTTATATACGTATTTCATATACATATGAGAAGGAGATTGTGTAAAACTGTAATCCCTATAATATTTGTATCAAATGATATTATGAAAAAGTGAAAGTCCAAGATAGCGTCCAAAACAAAATGGCGAATATTTCTCTTTCTCAACCCCATCAACATGGGTATCAAATGATAGGGGTTGACTAGTAGATAACAATTAAATATATAAAAACCCAAAATCAAAAGTGGCATTGGACAAATTCAAACAAAATGTCATTAAACATTAAATCTGGAATCTAGGCTAAGCTACACTATGAATGTTCTATACATGGTGAAGAGTATATATTTAGATTCGGTATGACCGAACCTAGCACTCTTACTTATTTTTTCCTAAAACAGAAGAGTTGGACTTGGTTGACATGTGCTTTTATTAAGACGGTGTCATATGCCACACAACACTTAAAAGTATTGAAGAGAAGTCCATTGACCGGCAATATTATGCGTTTTGACCCCATTAGACTATTTTTGCAGGGATACATATAGTCTCTAGTGTAAAGGGATAAGCCTGACAAAGTTCCAGTCTTAGGAGATATTATTACCGTTACCGTTGAGATACCGGTCCAATTATATACTGGAAAGTACGCCAGAAGGACATAGATGTATCTCAAGATAACCAAAAAATGAAAATAAATCTCTTAACTGTTTTTATTAAAAAGCTCTTTATTTGATTTAATTTTCTACCAATTAGGCATTGAGGAAAAAGGAAAACTCCTATATTTAACATATTTGTATTATTTGGTCCAAGAGAAGGTTCACGTTGGAAAATATTTGACGAAATGGACGTTACTACAGCAATTAAATTATTTCTGACCTACAAATTAACTTAATAAGAGTTTTCTTTTTTTGCACAAGTTCTTATATTAACTCTATATTATAAGTTTAAAAAATATTTTCTGTAGGAAAAATAATATAAAATTAAATAAATTATTACCAGTATCGCTTATTTGTGCAAAAATTTATCAAATTTCTATGTAGCTTAAGACAATACACAGTATTTCCATGTTCAATTAAAAATGAGTTTACGATCTTCAGGGTTTTTTTTTTTTTAATTAAGGGTGATGAGCCCCTTAGATTAAGCCTTTGAAACAGAAAAAAATATTAATATCAAACTTAGCATTTCGCAGGACTAAAAATTTCCCCTTAACATAATTGGACGTACACCATAAAACTCACTCAAGTTTTCTAATTTCTTTAAGTATGAGGTCCAGGAGTATGTTATGCCCCATCCAGAGCTGTTGGTAACACTAAAATATCCCTGACTAGCAATAATACTAAGACGAGGAGACTTCGAAAAGGTAACATGCCTTCGGTACGGGGTGCTCTGCATCCCTTAAAATCCCTTAAACATTTAAAACATGTAAAACACAGCATGATCTAAGCAGTATTTTGTCAAAGAAATTATTAACTTGGAAATTTAACGCAAGTTGGCTGCAACTGAATTTACCAGGTGCCTGCCTATGTCGGACAAATGACGAAAATTCCTGCCATTAGAGAATTCCTGCAATTTGTTTTACTAAAGTCGCTGTTGATAGTTGTATGTTCTTTAAAAAAGTATTTTAACACTAAAAACTAATTCTGTATAGTAAAGACATCTATTTCTGACAGTTAAAACAATCGTTTAGAAAATTAGTGGGAATTCGAGGCTGCCTTTAGTTCAACCGAATGTGTTAAAGAACAACATGGAAGTGTTGTTATCAATTTTATTTAAAATTTTTACATAAAATTAACTGGAATGCTTCACAGAAGTTGTGATTTTTAAAGTCTTCATACTCACCTATATTTCCAATCCATTTTACTTTTATGCAAATACAGTGACAATAGTGGTACATCGGATATTTCCGTTTCATGGCCGCCAGCTTCCAAAAGCAAAATTTTCCAATTGGTTATCTCTGAGAGGCGTGAGGCCAATACTGTACCCGCTGAACCGCCACCGATTATAATAAAATCATAAGCACGCTCAACTTCGGGTATATTAAAGGGACGATTTTCGGGATCGAATAGATCATAATTGTAGTAGGCAACGGCGGCTATAAGAATGGGTATTATGGTGAGTTTGCCCACACCAATAATGGTGGTGGCCACTTTAATGGCACCCGCTATGGCAAGACCCAGTTTTGAGGCGCCAATAGCAGCTAGACCGGCTGTAGCGACCGCCGTTGAAGCTGAACTGGCTTTGAAAATTAGGCCACCCACAGAGGCGGCTGCAGTGCCCAAAACGGGTACCACAACCATAATTATTTAGGCAATAATTTCGAATATTTTCTTCAACTCAAAATTATAAAATTAAATATTTTTTTTATATTTTTGTATAAAAAATTCATTAAATTTCTTGAGATATTTTCAAAAATTTTCACTTCTTTTTATTTTTTCTGCTTCTCTCAATATTTTTTTCAATTAATAATTCATCACTTTTGTAGCATTATTTTGATTTTTGCACGTATTTTCATTTCTTATTGCTTTTTATTTATTTTATTTTTTTTTATTTGATATTTTTCTTTTCCTTTTTTTTCTTCTTGCATTTACGACTTTCGTTTAAATTCCACTGCAGGCCAAAAAGCTTTTTTTCTTAAATATTTTTTAATCATAAATTAAATTCCTTAACGTTCGCGTTTAAGGCATGCGCAACATCTAACCGCTTCGTTTAAATGTTTGTGATTAACTGAGTTTAGTTTGTTGTAACTTCAGGCTCAAAACTTTGTTCAATGGCTCGGTTTTAAACAGACCAACTTATGAAAAATAAAACATACTTAATACCACCAGTAGTCAACTCAAGAGTTTTGTTAATATTAAGCAGTAGTTGTTGTTGCATAGCTTGCTTGTGTTAAAACTGAAACACACACTCTAAGAGATGAGCCTACTACAACCACAGATGAGCTTGAGCGTATCAAAAGTGAGTTTTGTGCTCATGCTAAATCACATGTGGAGTAGAGCAATAACTTCATTTGCAATTAGAAAAATTGATAATTTTTTTTTGCATATATTACACCATTTCCTAAATTATAGGAAAATATAAAACTGAAAAACATAAATTTCCTTTCGATAGATTTTAACTAGAGGTGCGCACTATAAAATAAAAGAGAAATGGTTGGAGACCTACACATAACATGATTAATGCAAACTAAGATTTATTATCGAATGTCTAGAGAATTCTAGTAGAGAGATTCTTTGTACTTTGTGCATTAAAATTAAAAAAATTAATTGAAATTTAAAAAAAAAAATATTAAAATAAAAATTGTGCTCCCGAAGGCATGTTAACTTGGCAAAATATCAACGCCTTGGTCTTATTGCTAGTTTGGAATAAAGAGATTTTTGCTTATTTTTCGAAAACACATTTTATTTCAACAAAAATTGATATCTACGCAAGATTCTAAGGGCGTATTTGCACTCCACAATTTGCAACATTCACCTGTGGCCAGAAGCTAACCAACAATCGATCCAACATGAACAACGCGAACACAAATACTTCTGGATATTTCACACTTGGCGAAACTATCAGGCGACATAGCAAAATAAATGTAAAGAGTGGAACACATATGGTAGAGGCAGTACAGCCCGACCATCGCTTACCGGGAAACGCCAAATAACGATTAAGATGTGCAAGTTAAACTTTAATTACAACGAAGTTAAACCTGAAGCAGTAGATACAGAATATTGAAAGGAATTTGATTCGGCCGTAAGCTGTTTGTAGGAGTTTAAAGAAACAAATGATAAACAAAAAATAAATTTAATTATTAATTATACTCTTTGTTGTACTTACTTGTTTAAATATAACTTTTTATATCAATATCTTTAACATTTATTCACTTGTTTTAATGATTTCTTTAAATTTATGTATATTTTTTTACATGTCAAACTTTTTTATAATAATAATTTATTGGTTGGTTGGTTAACATGGTAGTTCACAGTCAAGTGGAGTATGACACTGTTTTGACAGAAACACATCACTTGTCAGTTCTAGTGTATCCCAGAATAAGTCCAAGAGTAAAGTTACAAGATCCACCCCGTGGCCGTGAGGTATCTCAGCAGATAATTCAGTCCAACCCAAAGATACCATCCAGTACATGTTCGCCCGAAAGTCTGTGTCTCTTAGCCGCCAATGCAGGATATTCGCAGAGAAGGCGGAAAACTGATTCCACCTTCTCCCTATCAGAACAGCTGCGACAATGGTCGTTCGATGGAAGTCCGAGTCGACTTGCATGTTTGCAAGTGTCCAGTGACCCGTCAATACCGCCAGCAATCTCGATATGTCCCTCCGACTTCGACTAGTAAGTTGCACAGCTTGATTACTTTGCAATCATACTCTTGTTTTATTTATCATTTAATGATTATTTGTGATTTCAAATGGCTTCGAATATAATGTTATTTTTGTAGAGACAGTATGATGTCTTTTGTCTTAATAACTTTGTAAATCTCAACATTTTTAAAGGACAACCATATTCATAAAAAGCAAACACTTGATGATAAAATTAAAACAAATGCTTGATTGTCGTAACAAAATAAATGATAAAATATAACTGAAACTTGTTTTCAATAACCAAATATTGTTATACAAACTGATGTAATTTACACTGACTTAAGCAAAGCCTTTGATAAAGTCAACCACAAACCTCTAATAAAAAAAAATTTATCTAATGGGATTTACAGAGAACTCCCTTAACTGGATTTATTCGTACTTGACAAAGAGAAAACAAAATGTTCGTTTGAAAAACATTATCTCTAAACCAATAGCCGTTGTTTCTGGTGTTTCGCAGGAAAGACATCTTGGGCCATTGCTGTTACCCTTATCTATTAATGTCTATTAAATTCTCAAATGTTATTATGTATGCTGACGACGTAAAAATATTCCTAAGTTATAATAATTACGCCGATCACACCCTCTTACAAAAGGATATAGAAGTTTTTAATTTATGGTGTAGACTTAACTTAATGTAGCTGAACCCTGAAAAATGCAAATATATGTATGTGTTTCTTTCGTAGATGTTTTATTAAAGTGAATTGTGTTTTAAATGGTTATACGTTAAATAGACAGGAATCCTTCTCCGATCCTGGAATCCTATTAGATGCTAAACTAAATTATATTCAGCATATCTCTTTAACAGTTAATAAAGCACGTGCTGTCTTTGGATTCATAAAACGTTGGGCGAAAGAGTTTAATGACCCATATATAACGGAACAATTATATACTTCTCTGGTCAGGCCTTTTCTTGAGTATGGTTCAATAATTTGGCATCCAACTTACAATGTTTACATTAATAGCATTGAATCTGTGCAAAAACAGTTCCTGTTATTTTGTCTTCGTGGCTTACAGTGGATTTCGTTGAACCTGCCGCCTTATACTAGTAGACTTGCACTTATGAAGCTGCCAACTTTAAAAAGTCGAAGAACAATGCTAAATGTTACGTTTGTTCTAAATTTAATAAAATCATGTATATGCTCTGATTTCCTAATAGCGATTAACTTTTTTAATGTACCATCTCGTTCTGCACGTCATTTTTGTTCGCTATCAGTCAAAGTTTTCAGAACGAATTATGCCATTTTCGATCCGTTATTAAGGATTTGTACCGAGTTCAATAAACCTAATCAACATATTGAAAAAAAAAATTAAAAAATAATTTTGTTTTTGAATAACTAATATTAAATAATTTGTATGTACTCTTTCATAGTCTGTAAGGATCTAGAATCCATAGACCCAATTAAATAAATAATATCACCGTGCTAATCATGTGGTAACCATGATTTTTATTTGCGACTCAGAGAACAGCTTTCCCATAAGTGCACCCTACCCACTTTTAAGTCATTGAAAAGGAGTTTTTTGATATGAGGTGATGCTTATCAGCGAATGTTATTAGCAGTATAGTTCTTCTTGAGGAGAAAGTAACTGCCGCAGTGTTCTTAGAACTTCTAGAGGGTCCTGCTGTTCTCGAAGGCAGATGGCTAGTAGACCACATTTTAATTTTTCACACTGGAAAGTTAATAAAAAATTATTTTGAAAAAGAAAATACAAACATTTAAAAGTGGACCCTTCAGAGTCCAGATCCGTCCCCAATCGAAAATTGTGTGTAAGATTTTGGAAATGTGCATTTCAGAGGATAAGCCCCAAAAAGTGGAAGACTTAAAGGAATACGTCATTAGACATTGGGCAGATTTTTCGCAGGACTAGTGTTTGAAGCTTGTGGACTCAATAACATACAGGCTTGTCAAGATGGCAGTTAAAATTTTGAGCATTGCAGATATTAATTTATTGACAACTTACTTTTGCAACTAGAATTTCTATGGTATCATTAATTTTCTCTTTCAAAAATGGTAAAATAAAATGGTTTTTGTAATGAAATATATCTTAATTTAAGACTACGAATTGTAATAGTAGAAGACATGCAAAAAATCATTTAATACAACATTAATATAAATTTTACTAACACCTTTAACATTGGTCTTGACCACTTATTTTTTTCACCTACTGTACATAAGCCTTGTTGACGGAAAGAAATGAAAGAGTGCAAACTACAGGGTCACTATGGGGCTTAAAAGCTTAAAAACTTTTTCGTTTATACTCGTTAAGGTACATCCATACGTAATTGGTAAACAGTGTAGTAATTTTAAGTCATCATTATGCTTGACAGTTTCTATTTCTTAGTTTATCCATATTTTTTTTTCTCGCGTACGTGATATTACTAACGTTTATCTCTTTAATTATTATTAATTTATTCAAAGAAATCACTTGCAGATTTTCAGGGTTTTGCCTTTTACATTGAAAACAAACAAAAAATAAGTTGACATTGTTAATCATTTAATAAAAAATTAACATGGTAATTTGGTACTTTGATACTTAAAATAGATTAAAATTAAAACGATTTTTCTAGCGCAAGTACAAAAACAATTTCAATCGAAACTTTATCAAAACTAAAATAAAAGCCTAGTCTAAGTTAATTTGGTTTCAAATATTAAATCCTTCAGCATGGGACGTTTATTAAGAAATATGAGATCCTTTTTAAATGTTTTAGAAAATTAAACAAAAATGCAATTTGGGTTGAATTATGTAATAACTAACGCATCAAAAAAAGCCAGCCTCAACAACTCCAGTGGGAAATGAAAGTTCACCATTAATAAAATTGCCAAAGGATTTTAAAAAGTTAGCCTGAATTTAATCTTTAATCCCTCTTGAAGTCGGGCTATTTTTGACCAATTTTTACACTATTAGTGATAATTGGAAGCAAAACGTATAAAGACATAAAAATATTAAATGGAATGTATGACCGATATCATCCGAAATTTGTTACACAATGTTTTTTTCCAAAAATAAATTCCAAATGATGCCGCCTCAACGCTTTAAGAAGTGAAGTTGGCTGCAAGATAAATTGGTCACTAACCGGCCAAGCTAAAGGCAGTCAATTAACAACTGTCCGTCTGTCCGCGTGTATGTTGAAATCAACTTTCTAAAGCCCTCCGACATTTCCAAGACCCGCGTAAGCTAACAAAATATCAGAAATATTTGGGAGCAGATCGATATTGAAAATAAGACAAATCGCTCTATAAACAACTGAGATATGATGAAAAAACCTAGACCACCTAGTCTTTTCACACCAGTTCAAACTGGATGAACGTAGACTCGAATCCTAGTAAGGAGAAAAAAAAATTTTTTTTTGTTACATACATACATACAAAGATACTAGGGTGATCGACTCGGTTTTAAAACCGGTGGAAAACCCGGTTTTTTACTGTTTCAGCTGGCGGTTTTTTCCAAATGTTAATTTTTCGAATGTCGAATACACCGGTTTTTTTTACTCACAGAAGCCGGTTTTTTCATTTTTAGTTTTATGTTCATTTATCTTTGTGACCAAACGTACCATAAAATATTTATTACTCAAAAAATATCCAAAAATCAGAAAATTATTAAGTTGAATAAACTGTTCTTTTTTGCCTCCTCTGCGACTGATCTTGTTTCATCATACCTAGAAAATCGATATCAGTATATAAGCTCATATAACAAACAATCGTTGCCGTTGCCTGTAATCAAAGGTGTTCCCCAGGGGTCAATTTTAGGTCCTCTAATATTTACAATATATATAAATGATTTACCAAAACAGTTATCATATTGTAAGATTCATATGTACGCCGATGATGTCCAAATTTATATATGCTGCGAACCTGATAGAATCGATGATTGTATTGTAAAATTGAATTATGATTTATCCAAAATTGAAGCTTGGGCTGTAGCAAATGGTCTTTGTCTGAATTCTGTTAAATCTAAGTGCCTTGTAGTTTCTAGACGAGGTACACAAATAAGTATTGAACCCAATATCACTTTGAACTCGCAAAAAATTGAAATTGTTAAGAAAACAAAAAATCTTTGAATTATTTTTAACTCTTCACTTACATGGTCTGATCATATTAACACTGCTGCAGGGAGAGTATTTGCAATGCTTCGTTCACTTTGGGCCACTAAACACTCGACTCCGATAAACACGCGCATGCTTTTGGCAAAAACGTACCTAATACCGGTTTTACTTTATGCCAGTGAAGTTTTTGCAAGTTGTGACCAGAAAAGCACTAGAAAATTTACTTCTACATATAATGCTATTCTTAGATATGTCTTCAATTTGGGACGTTTTTCTCATATTACACCCTATGAGACTAAACTTTATGGCGTACGTTTTGGTGTTCTGTTAAATATTCGATCTCTTGTTCTCTTACATAAAATTATTTATTCTGGAGTGCCGTCGTATTTGTTTAAACGTCTCTCTTTTACGCAGTCCAGAAGAAATTACAACCTCGTTCAAATAAGATTTAGAAAGCTTATATCTGAATGGCAGTTTTTTGTCCATACCATTCGTCTATGGAACTCAATACCATCGTCTATACAATTCGTTAGTAATACAACGCAGTTTAGGAAATGTATTTTTAATTTTTATTGTCATAATTGAAATGTGTAAACTCTTTTTTTAAAACGTTTTTAGATGTATTTATATTTGTTATTGTTTTGCTCCTTTCCCTTTTTATTATATTTATAATTGTTTGTATTTAATGTTATAATTTTTTATTGTATGACCTATTTAAAACTAAATCAAATTGTTTTTCCTGTACTATAATTATAAGACTCAAAGTTTTGTTGTATAGGAATACCAATATAAATATAAATAAATAAATAAATAAAATAAATTATGTTGTTGTTTCAAAAACAAATGTAAAATAAGAACAAGTAACAGTGCTATATTCGGCCGTGCCGAATCTTATATACCCTTCACAACGTGTAGTCATGCAATAACAATTGTTTGTATCACCATTCATCCCATATAAAATACGTGCATACGTACACGTTAGAATAAATGTGGCATCGAATCCCAGCTGAGCCAAAAAAATTTTATTTTATTTAATATATTATTTATATTTTATTATTTTTTTTTATATTTTTTTTAAATTTTTTCAAAAAATTTTTTTAGAAAAATTTTTAAAAAATTTTTTTAAATTTTTTTTTAAATTTTTTTTAAAATTTTTTTTTTGTAGTTTTTTTTATTATTTTTTTCTTGTTTTTAATATTTTTTTTTTTTGTAATTTTTTTTGTTTGGTATGTATGTATGTTGTTGTTGTAATTGTGAAAAAAAACGAGGTGGTCGTGGTTTTTTGCTCATATCTCAGAAAGTTATGGGGCGATTGTGCTGAATTTCAATAGCGATTCATTCCTGGATATTTCCAAGAGATTGATACCATATACAGATCTGAGGAACATATAGTTGCTTCTAAAAGTTGATTTCAACCAACACACGGACAGACGGGCAGACGGACAGACGGACAGACGGACAGACGGTCAGGGCTTAATCGACTCCTCTATTCATAAGCTTTCAGAAAATATATACTTTATGGGGTCGGAAATGAAAATTGTAGAAATTACAAACGGAATGACAAAGCTATATATACCCTTGTACACCACAGGTGAAGGGTATAAAAATAATTAGGCTTAAATATTATTTGTTTTAAATGGAGAGCAGGTATTTTACATGTTGTTGCGCTTATAATTTACTGTGATAATAAGCTGTTCAGTTAAGTTTTTCAACCAAATTATTGTCTTTTGAAATACTTTTTGATCTTATTTTCGAATTTCATAATATTTTGCTTCTACGAAATCTAGCGACTTGTACTAAAGACTACCCATAGCTTAACTAATGGCTCTGATAACATATGACTTGTATACTAAATTAGTTTGGCACACAAAAGGTCATTATTACAACTTGCCTACAAAGTTAATGTTAGTAAAAGGTGAATTTGACTACAGTGAGCAGTGAAGTGCCTTTTTAATATTTTTCATTATTACAACCTCCATGTTACAAAGATTTTTTTTATTTCAAATAACGGCATTTTATAATAATGCCATTGAATTTGTGTCAACTTAAAATGCAATTAAACCATAGAACAAACTAGTTTATACCTATATGGGTAAAAGAAAGAGTTATATTTTATGTATTCGACCGGTTAACCGTTTTTTTCAAAATTTTAAAACAAGGAACCGGTTTTTTCTTTAATTCTAAATTTCAAACTATTTGAAAACCGGTTTCTTAAAAATGTCGAATAATCGATCACCCTAATGTATGTATGTATGTATGTGCGTATTTCATATTAATGAGATGAATGGTGATACAAACGATTGTTATTGCATGACAACACGTTGTGATGGGTATATAAGATTCGGCACGGCCGAATATAGCACTCTTACTTGTTTTTACTAAAATACGCTTTTTTGTAGTGTGTTAATAATAGGCTTACTCATAAAGTGTTTCCGAATTATCTCACCTACAAAACAGCTTCAAAGTAATTGAATTATTTGTTCAAGTTTTCATTAATTTATTCACTTCCACTACTGGATCAAAGTAGAGAATTTTTCGAAGCGCATATAAACGTGGTTCCATTTTAAAATTAAATATGAGTGCTTTAAAAAACCGAACTTTTTTTTACTGGGTTTCATTATTATTTTTTAGTTTGTGCTTAATTGAGTACAATTTCAATCTTATTTTGGCCATTACATGGTTATGGATATTAGTTCTTTATAGACGACCAGAAACCAGACATACTCAATCTGATTTCCAACAGTGTTTTCTTTAGTATCCAAAAGTGATTTATATGTCTTCATGTATATACAAAATGTATAAAGAAACGTAATAAGGTGAAGTTGGCTGCAAGACAACTGTTCTTGTTTAGTTTTTACAACTGTTGAAGAGTAAAGCCATTTTAGCTAGTTTCAGTTCAACTTAGCGATTTAAGGTAAATTTTTTTTGTAATTAGTGGTTTTAATCCAACATAATAACCAACTCTAATTAGAGGTTTGGCTGTTGTACTAATTCTTTTTTAATATTTTTGTTGTAAATGTTCACCGATCCCACGTAATTATATGCAGCTAGAAATGTCGCTCAAGATCACAAATGCAGTTTTTCGCAAAAATTCCATTAGCGGTTACGTTTATCGAAAGTTTTTAGTTATAAAATTTATGACTTCGAAAAATACCTAAAATATTTTTTTTTATGACTTTGTTCCAGACAAATCTCTTCACCATCGTACAAAAAAATAAATAGTTGTGAGAAAACTGCATTCTCAATTCATAACTTGGCTTTACAGTAAACTAATGTCACAAATTAAAAATTCAGTTGTAATGTTTGTTTTTAAAAAAATACACATATTTATCTAACATCACTTTGTACGCTTGCGTGGGGAGGTTGTGAAAAAAACAATGATTTTAAAAATGCGAAAAAAAACAAAAACTAAAGTTCGGAAAACAAAACTGAAAAATTTTGCAACTTTATTAAAATTAGAGGAAAAGCTAAGAAAAAAATCATACACATGAAGCATGCGCGTAAATTAAATGCAAATGCATGAACACATTTTGTTAATACCCTACATGATGATTTCATAACATTAAGTATCAGTAAGATTTGTTAACAGTTCGAGCAGTTACTGATCTAAGACATCGATGAAACTTTTTTATACAAATTTTTTAACAGTTTTTCTTTGACTCCGATTCGTTTGAATATTTCAAGAGAATAACGAGTAAAGTCCTCTATCAGACTCTGCATGTTTATTACCGCAATGCAATATTTTTTATGCTTTTCTTAGACAGGCAACCCTTTTGGTCAGTAACAAGCTTTTCAGCGACTGTAGTAGAGATCTAAACGAGCTTATTTACTTCCTATTATATTAGTTTATGGTGGTTCATCATAATATCATGGACAGATCTGTAAAACCTTGAATCAACTATTACTTAAAAATACAAAAAGTGTGAGGTGGACATTAGATAGAGTCAAGCATAATTGAAAATATTCAATTCAGTGCAATGTATCCTTAATTAAATTGAATATAATTGGATTGCCTTATGATATGATAAGGAGTAGGGTAGAAGGGGGACAATTCGCCACATTTTTTTAAAATGCACCCCTATCAAAACCGTACGTGATATCTCTTGGCTTTAATTTGAGTTCTTTTGTTTCTCACTACTAGTCTTTTTCCATGTGTTTTTTTTTTCAAAACTCTTGGGTGGTTAAAAACGGCTCTAAAAACCCATCCATGAGGTAAATTCGCCAATTGGGGCGGCACAATAGACAGAAAAAAATGAAATACAAGCAATTGAATAAGCTTTTTGATTTTATCAACACCGGAGTGTTACTTTACATTTTACTGTGACAAAACGGCATCAAACAGATTACTTTAAGCGGATCGGGATGCTCCCCGAGAATAATTTGATTGTGGAAACTACAGAACAATATAATTTTTTGGTACATTGTTTATATCAAAAACATTAGGTTCATTGGCGATTGGATCTCACGACAAATAATATTCGCTATTACTTATCAACTTTATTACATACTAGAAAAGCCCGGCACGCGTTGCTACGCCCCTTAATGAATAAAAATGCATTATAAATTTAAATTGAATATCAAGTGCAAAAAGCTAAAAATTATAACTTATTTCTTATGGGCGTGGCACTGCCCACTTTTCTAATGACGAAATTGTAAAGTCATGACAGCTCAATATGTGTGCAAAGTTTCAGAAAAATCGGTCCAGTGCAAATACCTCTAAATTATAACTTTTTTTATGAGTGTGGCCCTGCCCACTTTTCTAATCACGAAATTATATTGTCATGACAGCTCAATATGTGTGTGCAAAGCTTCAGAAAAATCAGTGAAGTTCAAGTAGCTGAAAATTATAACTTTTTTTTATGGGCGTGGCGAAGCCCACTTTTCTTATCACGAAATTATAAAGTCATGACATCTCAATATGTATGCAAAGTTTCAGAAAAATCGGTCAAGTACAAGTAGCTAAAAATGATAACTAATTTCTTTGGGCGTGGTCCCGTTCACTTTTTGCCACCCATAAACGCTCCCTGGAATGTGTACAACAACTTTCCGAAGTTTGAGTCCGATTGGTTTTACAGTTTCGGAGTCTATAGCTAACACACACACAGAGTTTCACTTTTATATATATAAATTTTTTCAAGACTCAGAAAATCATTTAATTACTTTTGTTACCGACGATATGTTAAGTAAGACTGTAAAAGTTTAAGCGATGGATAATCATCGATAAATTATGCAAGTATCGGTTGAAGCATGAAAAAATATCACTTTATTTTAAAGATAATTGGTGATGGCATATGTGCCCCTATGGCGAAAAGTCCTCCTTTTACGCTTCACTTCAAATCATATCTTAAATTTTCACAGAGCACCATTAGATATATCTGTGACAAGCAGATGGGATAGAGAATCAAATGAATGGCTCATTAGTTAGACATTTTCACAGTGATTGTACCTAACCTATTATACCATCTAATGTATTCCCTTAATGGACAACCTTCAATGTTTGATATTTGATTTTTGTTTGCACATTAAATAACTCCGGAAAATTCTATTAGACCTGGTGACTCTATTATCATTTGCGGTCAGTTTGCTTTGCAATTTATCTTAATTGACTATTTGCAACATAACAAGAAGAACTAAGGCTATGAAGAACTAAGGCTAGTCTAAAGGTAAACCACATGTATTGAGAAAACATGTTTGATTTAACATTTACAAAGTTCTAGGACTGGGCCATATATATAATCCTACATTTCTTTACATCTTAGTAGTCTCACAGCTAATCTTTGTCAATATTTGATAGAGCACCTATATGAGCATACATCAGTTCGTTACATCATTATATGCAATAGCTAAAACATGAAAACGTATTTGGAAAAGACATTATCCAAGACCTCCTTACATAGATAATACCATGATGCAACTACTCTATATCAAATACAACGAATAACGGAGTCTAAAATTATCCGCAGAGGAACGCCAAGACAACTAGTTTACGCATCGATATGATGGAACAGTATTTCGTTGAGCAACTTCAACTAAAAGCTCAGTGAAAGAAATGTTTCCTTTACATTGTCGCAGCTGAAAAGTTTTTTTGGGGATGGCAAAAAAGTTTAAGAGTTAATTTTGTATTAAATATAAATATAAATAGTAAACTTTTTTTTTCGAATTTTGGGGAGGTAAAAACAATTCTGGGGGAGGGGAACATTGCACCCCCGAGAATGGTCTAGTTACGCGAATGGTTTCATAATTAAATCTATGCTGATAACCTTAAATATATTTTATTGTTTAATTATTTTTTTCTGATTTTTCATTACTCCGAAACTGCAAAACTTGTATACGAAATTCTTTTGAAAATATGGCAACATTGTTAAAAGAGTTAGTTTCCTAAAATAAAAGACTAAGAAGAAACGTTCTCACAACTGTATTCTGCGATGTGTTCTAAACGTAAATTTGAAAGCAGAAACTGATTCTTTTGTAGTTTGATATCATCATTAATTAGTTTAAAGGTGAGTAGTTTTCGTCCAATAATGTCGTACTATAGACTATATAGTCTATAGTCTTTGGTCGTACAGTGAGCACTGAAATATAAACTGCCGCTTTAGAGTGAGTATTGGGGAGACCTAGTGGAATCATAGATTTTTTATGTCCTAAAAAATTAGGCCAACGATGTATAATCATGATTTCTATTTGTTTAAATTTTTGCTAAAACATGTTTTTGCAACAGCATGGGACCATATGCCATACTGAGTGTAAACCAATTAATTTAACAAAGGAACATATGGCGACATACTTATATCTTGCGTAAATTTTGGGGACACCCTTTATATCATGTGTCCCAACTAGAACGCAATTTTTAAATTTTAAATAAAACACAGATATTTAAAAAAAAATCGTGAGACTTTATTATATCGTAAAGTAGACAGAATGAGGTTATGTATGGAACAATATATCGTGCAGATGGCCGCCGCGGCTTGTCTAGCACACACGCGATCTTTTAATGAAATTTTCAATGACCTTTTTGCATAAATGCTGCGGTATTTCATTAATGCAACGTCCAATTTCCTCTTTAAAGGCTTGAGTCGTCGTCGGCTTATTCGCGTAAACCATCGACTTCAAAAAGCCCCAAAGAAAAAAATCTAAAGGTGTTAAATCACACGATCTAGGCGGCCAATTCTGGTCTCCAAAACGCAAATTAACACGACCGAGAAATGACTGATGCAGCTATTGAATTGTTTCTCTGGCTGTATGACATGCTGGCTTCAGTTCCTGATTCGATTAAAGTTTGTATGCATGAAGATGCAAATCTTTCGTCAAAATTCGCTGCATAGTGGATTTGGAGATACCAATTTGCTGAGCTCGGTGTCGAATTGAGGTGGATGGAGTTTGAGCGACATCATCACGTACAGATGCGACATTTTCGGTCGATCGACCTGGTCGAAGGCGCGTTGTTGTCTTTACATCACTAACAGACCCAGTTTCGGCAAATTTATCCATTAATCTCTTTACAGTTGATTCTTTTGGAGCATTATTGTGACCCCAAATTGATGGCAATTTGCGAACTGTAGCCGCAAAACTTTCACCATTTTGGTAAAACAATTTCACAATGAAAATGCGTTGTTCATTCGTGTAGTGCTCCTTTTTTACTAACCTCGTACCTTCTACTAGCAAACACTAACAATTGTTCAAATGTCAAACAATGACACTTCAAATGGCGCCATATTTAAAAATTGCGTTCTAGTTGGGACACCCGATATAAACGTAACAGTTATTTCATTTGATCCTCATAATGACTTTTGGTCCACCCTGTATTATTAACTCCAGGGTTATGAGAAGTCATTGGATGACTAAAACAGTTAATTGGGACAAATATTGCGAGTTGCGGTCTGAAATACTTTAAACTGCAGTCGAAACTTTAACTTACATTATGTGATAGCTGCAAGCCAGACACGGCTCTCAAATAAATATTTAAACTCTAATGACTTGAACTTATCCTGCCTAAAGCCAATTTGCTTGTGTTGCCAGATGTAAGTCCAATTGAACATCAATAAAGTTTGAGATTATTTTAAATAAAATTAAAGAGTTTGCATTCTAATGGTGGCATTTCTTACTGTCATCTCAAGGCAACTCTTGATTCATCGGATGATTATTTTTTTCTTCACTTATTTTAAATCAACTGTCAAAGTTCATAAATAAAAAACAGTTTTCTTTATTATCTTTTTTTATTTCAAATTGATATTTAAATATAAAAAACATAAACAAAACATTGTTCTTTGAACTGCGATAACCTGATGAAAATATATTCCTGGCTGTCATCTATAGACCGGCTGTCAGATAACATGTCACTGCGCGTGTTACAGAAAGGCATGCACTTTGTTTGTTGTGGAGAAATATGACTGATATTTCTTCCCTGCTCTCCACAAGACAATGAGTTTACGACTATGTTTACTGGGTCATAGTTGGTTAAATTTAAAAACAAAATTTCCTTTCGCCTAATCATACCATACACCTTAAGCGTTTATTATTCCAAACATTTACAAACTCTTTAACAATTCAAAAATGCCCACCTATAACAGAGAGTTGCTACAAAGTTTGGCTGAAGAAACAAACAGATAAACAATAAATATTGTCAGCAATATGGTAGTATGACTAATTACATTGTATGGGATGAAAATCATATTGTCAAGTACAAAATACTCATGCAAGACCATTCGTATTTTATAAGCAGCAACAACAACAGCAACAAAAGTAAACCATTTGTCGAAAAAAACCACATACGAGTACAAAGAGACAAGATTTGAAATTGTGATTGAAGCAAAAGATTTGTAAGAAATCACGTAAATTATAATGTAAGATTTTATTTTAATTATACTACACTTTAGTAACGGCTCAAAGTAATTTAATGATTTCAAATGGTGGTTGGTACAATTTTTTGGGTTTATTTTTCTTCTCTCTTCTTTTGTAAGCTCTCTATAAAGCGATAAAGATTTAGTGAAGAAACAATTTGAAAGTATGTTTGTACTTCAATTATATAAAAGAGTTATTCGTGCATTTTAGGAAATTTTAATGAAATTCTCATGTTGCGTGAATGTACGAAAATATGACCTTGAACCATATAGATTATGTCTGTTTAATTATTAAATGGTTTTTAGTTTGTTTTTAACCAAAATTTAGTTGGTGTAAATTTTTTGAATTTTAATTTATTGGTTTGTGTTGAATATTTTAGTTTTATTTACATGGTTTTCGAAAGGGTGTTAAAAGCTTTTAAAATTTTTGTTGTTTTTTTTCCATGTTGTTGTCCACTAGGTAAGTTGCAAAAATTCCACGAAGTAATTAAAAAAAAAGCGTTAAAAGTATTTGAAATTATTTCCGTTTCATTTGTTTAAGCATGTTATATAATTTCCTGCTATTATCTCAATGCAAAGAAAGAGCATTAGAGAAATATTTGCGGATACTAAATATGACGATTATCAGGAGCTTAAATATCACAACTTATAATCAATTTTATCCACTAAACATTTAAGTTAAATTTTGGAATGTTCGGCATTGTGGAAACCAATTTTTTTTTAATATACTTTTGCCATAAATCAATATCTTTGCATAACTTTATAAACAATTATCAAAAAGCCTTAAATCGCAGGCGTTGTCCTGTTGGAACACCAATAAGATTCGGTCCCCAAATATAGAACAGTCATGGCTCTATAATTCTCGATGCAGAATTTGATTTCACCAACCCGTAAAACACACAAAACAGTTATTTTAAAAAACCTAACTTCTTCTTTGTCTTAGGAATTTTGCGCGGCTTGCACTCTATATAATTTTGTCGATTAAGCCAAAAAAGAGCATCATCATATCGAACCCTGCATGCGAAATGATCGTATGTTACGTTTTTTTAGAAATCGACTTTTTTATGCAAATTGGTTCTACATCCATTAATCCATCTGCTGATAAAATATTATAGCGGTAACTGTTTAAGTTATGGAGATAACACTGTGTACATTTGTTTTGTGTATGTAGCAGTGTTATTTACGTATTTATTTAATTAAAAGTAATAAAAACGCTCTCCTGTAAAATTTTGTTTTTTGTAACATACGATAATTTCGCGCACAGGGGTCGATATGTCAGTGAAGTGATCACAATCAAGTAGCAGCCTTTTTATGAAAATTTAAATGTAGCCTGCCAAAGATCTAATGCAACTTATCGACAAGTTTTAACTTAATTATTCATGTAAAAATGTTTTTCTTTTTGTCAGTTTCGTTAATTTTGTCATCTACATTTCTAACAGGTTAGTTTGAAATGTGTCCTCAAAAACAACGTAACGTAAAAACGTAAAAAATTTAAGGGGAAAGTTTTTTTCATTTTACTAAATCACATTCAAAAAAATTATTCACAGAAGATATTAAAATTTTAAGTCGAATTTTGCATTAAGCTTACATGCCAAACCGAATAATTCGTAGAGCCCCAATTTATAAAAAACCGGTTTTTTACACATCAAATTGTTTCAAAAAAACCGGATTTTAAATTAGAAATTAGGAAAATAAACAAAAAATTTATTTAGATTATTTTTAATTCAAAATCGTTTTTAATTAAATTGAGTATTTAAAGACATCAGTTTTAAAATTGAAATCAATTAATAAAATATTTTCTAAACTGCTCTATTCGGTCGTGCTGAAACTGGTGATACCCTTCAACATCATGTCGTAAGTAAAATAAGCCCAATTTAGTATTTTCGACGCCATCTTTAATTGTTACATAGTTCACTGTTCTACTTGTTTTTTTTTAACCGCCACCAAAAAAAATGGTGGGGGATATTCATTTTGTCATTCCGTGTGTAACACATTGAAATATCCATTTTAGATCAAATATATTTTCTTAGTCGGGGTTTCATTTTATGACGATCTAGCTATGTCCGTCTGTCTGTTAAAATCACGATAGAGGTCACACCGAAAAAGCCATTGTTTTGCACAAATTTTGACAGAATGTTTCTTACACACAAGGTTTGCTTGGTACTGAAAATGGGCTAAATCAGAATATTAAGAAGAGAGTTATAGCAAAGAGAAGAGAGTAATGCAAGAGTAGGTCAATCAAAACCAATGTCCTTCCAACATCGAATAAAATGCAATTGTGTTCAAACGCATTAACGTTTAGCCATGAAAATTAGAATATATATTTCCTGAGTAAAAAAAATGTTTTCCCTGAAAATTGCTTTAATATATAAATTAGGAAAGGCGTTAAAGATCAAAATATATTTTTCAGTATATTCAAAATTAAAAACGTAATAAAACTGAGAAAATTAGATGTATGATTGTGAAATTTTGCAAACATTGCTTTTTGGTCAAAGGCTTTCTACTAACGGAAAATAAATGTGGCACGCCCACTTTTACGGCCACCTCCCATATAACGCTTTTTTTTAAATTCATATAATTTCTCTATGGAAAAAGTTTTTGGAAGAATAATGGACTCTATATTGAAATATCTGAGTTAGGTTTATTGGCAGAAACTATTTCGACACGCCTACTATAATGCCCACTTTTTACGTAATCTGCTGTAAATGAAATCTAAAAGCTTATAAAACCGACAAAATGATAATGAAATATGATAATGAAATTTCGTGTATATGTATAGCTTTCTAGTCAATGTCATTATGCCATAAAATGAAGTTGACACGCCCACTTTAACACCTAGCCCCAAATATAACGCTTTATCTTAAATTCATAGAATTTTTTATGGACAAAATTTTTTGAAGAATAAAGGACTCTATATTGAAATATCTCAGTTTTATTTATTAGCAGAAACTATATTGACACGCCTACTTTAACGTCCACTTTCATTGTAAGACTAAATTTACAAAAGCATTTTACTAGCATATCGAAGTTATACAAAGAAAGTGATACATATTATAATATAAAGAGATTATTCTATAGCGATTACAGTTAATAACAAAATAATTAATTCTGTGCTATAAAAGTACATCAAATTGGTGGTGGGTATAGAAAATTCGGCATAGCCGAATATAGTGCTTTTACTTGTTTTTTGTTCGCAAAAAGTAAGCAAAAAAACCGTTGTGTTACTTTTGAACGAATTTTTTTATAATAAAAATTTAAACAAAAAATATCTAAAAAGTTTTATAAGCAGCTGTTAATATAGTCTTTTACAGCAAAAAAAAACAATGTAAAATCTTTATTCATTTAGCCACAAAAAATCTATTGTCAACCTCTCAAAGCCGTAAAAAGTCAATAACTATCCCTGCAATTTACTCATCTGTCTTGACTTTAACAGTGTCCCAAAAGGACAAATCTCAAGCAAACGCCTTGAAAATTCACTAAACGATGCAAAATTTTATTGACTGTCGAGCTGCGTACCAAAAAATTAAATTTCACTTTTGCCCAAATGTCCGCCTAAATTGGCAAAATACCACTATGTACGGCGGTTGTTTGTAATGGAAATGCAAAAATGTAATGGAAAAAAGTTTTTATTATTATTATTATTATTATTATTATTATTTTTATTATTATTATTATTATTAAATGGGTAAACAGAAAGCATGGCGAAATAAACTATTTCGTAACACATATGCTTTCTGGACATGGATACTTCCTATAATACCTACACAGACTGGGAAAGGTAAACACAGGAACCTGTATGTATGGAGACAACTGCATAGACTACGAAGAGCACACTTTCTTCCAGTGTGAGAGATGGAGTGTGGAACGACACAACTTAGAGGGGAAATATTCCCGGAAAATATCGTGGATCTCATGATACAAAATGGGAACACGTGGCAACATATGTTGAAAGTCTACTACGCGCGAAAAAGCGGGACCTAGACGTAGGCATAACGACGGCTGTTCAATAGAAACAGAAGAGGAGCCCCGCCCTGAAGCAATGCAAAAGCAGTCCCAGGGTAGAGAACGGCTCGAAAAAGGGGGGTTTTTAGTGGATGCAAGGTCCACATACCAGAACTGTGACGACAGTATCTGAGATGCGTCAGGCATTTTCCTCTCTTCCCGAAAAAAAATGATTATTATAATTTATTATTTTTTATTTTCTATATTATTATTTGTTGTTTAATTACTTTTTCAAGCATTAATATTAAATAAATTAATTTTAATCAGGTACGTTGCAATGGAGTTTCGAAACATTTCGAAACGAAAACAAGTAACAGTGCTATATTCGGCCGTGCCGAATCTTATATACCCTTCACAACGTGTAGTCATGCAATAACAATTGTTGTTCATCCCATATAAAATACGTGCATACGTACCCGTTAGAATAAATGTGGCATCGAATCCCAGCTGAGCCAAAAAAAATTTATTTTATTTTATTTAATATATTATTTATATTTTATTATTTTTTTAAAAAATTTTTTTAGAAAAATTGTTAAAAAATTTTTTTTAATTTTTTTTTAAATTTTTTTAAAATTTTTTTTTGTAGTTTTTTTTTATTATTTTTTTCATATTTTTAATATTTTTTCTTTTTGTAATTTCTTCTTTTTTTGTATGGTTTTTACATATATTTATGTATGTATGTTGTTGTTGTAATTGTGAAAAAAAGCTAGGTGGTCGTGGTTTTTTGCTCATATCTCAGAAAGTTATGGGGCGATTGTGCTGAATTTCAATAGCGATTCATTCCTGAATATTTCCAAGAGATTGATACCATATACAGATCTGAGGAACATATAGTTGCTTCTAAAAGTTGATTTCAACCAACACACGGACAGACGGGCAGACGGATAGACGGACAGACGGTCAGGGCTTAATCGACTCCTCTATTCATAAGCTTTCAGAAAATATATACTTTATGGGGTCGGAAATGAAAATTGTAGAAATTACAAACGGAATGACAAAGCTATATATACCCTTGTGCACCACAGGTGAAGGGTATAACAAGCAGTATAAATTTTTAAAGCTCGTACAGTTAAACAAAAATTTATAAAAATTCAAAAAAACTAATTAATAATTATTGAAAACTGATTTTAAACTTCTATGAAAAAATCATTTATTTTTTATGTTTCGGAAACATTATATTACGCTACATTGACGTTTATGTAATAGAGTCTTCTTTTTGCATTTATGTATATTTTCGTTCAAGCGAGTGAAATAAGTCAATCTCGTAAAAATAATTTGCGATATATTGAAATTTTCAATACACAAGGCCAGAAATTGTCCAAAAAAATTATTTGTTGGGTCAAGCTTAATGACCTCTCACTTTTAAACGTTGATGATCATTACTCATTTAGCATATGATTTATTTTATAATCAATTTAACTACAATTTTAATTGTACCCTAGAGCAGTACTTCTTAATCTTTTTCTAGCCACAATATTTTTTGCAAAATTTCTTTTAATAAAGAAATTTGTAAAAACAAGAAGGAGTGCAAAGAAACACGACTGTATCTGTTTTTCCCCTTCGGATAATTTATACAAACGTTTGTTGTTATTCCTTAATTATGACATGTCTATTATTTTGGACAAATCTGTAACTAATCGCCAAAGTTATAGACAAAGAAATTGTTCATATCTTAAGTTCACAAAGCTCTTCTAACTTTTTGTAGGTGATTTATATACCAAAGTGTAAACCATGGTGTCGAAAAATATTTCCGAAAGAAACTAATAAATCGCTTTAAAACTAGCTGAGATATAGGCATGAAAATAAAACTCCTTCGGTGTTTTTACTAAGATTTCTAAACGAAATTTAATTTTCGTTTAGCTTTCAGGCAATAGAGAGGATCGATAAGGATGTTAAATGAAATGGCTTGACTAAGAATAATACATTATAACAATTTAAAATCTCTGATGGCCGCTATTACAAAATGGTGCTCAATAAATATATATATGGGTCATATTTGGTATTTTTATTCCCTTGATCACGCCAAATATTGGTATCAAATGAAAAGCCTTGATCAGTAAAATACAATTATCTATAAAAAAAAGTAAAAATACAAGATGGCGTCCTGGATTAAATGACGGATATATGAGTCAAATATAGCAGTTACGGCTTTGTCCTCTTTAAACCCCACAATATTGGTATCAAATGGAAGGGTTTGGCCAGTACAATGTAGTAAACAACTACAAAAATGTTAAATCCAAGATGGCGTCTGAGAAAAATTTTTTCTTTTATTCATTTATATGGTTATGAAATGGCTTGACTTGTAGAGAACAGTTAATTATAGAAAAATTCAAAATCCAAGATGTCATCGGAATTGATAATGCAAATGGCATATAACATGAAATCTTAAATCAAGGATAAGGTACGATGGTGCCAGTATACCTTTGGATATGAGGTTGAAGGGTTTTATAAGATGCGGCATGGTCGAATATTGCACTATTACTTGCTTTAAGTTTGTGTGAGTCTTAGCAAGTTCTCTAAAGATAACAGGTTCCATCAAATTTGTCTCCAATTCTCTGATACGAATTTTACAATAAAATATTGTGGTCATACCCTCCAGCTAAATAGTTAACTACTTACAAACGTTTTTAGCCAGTCATATAACTAGTTGTAACGATCCTGTAAGAGAGTTTTTTGTTATCCAAATGTAAATCATTAGTATCAATTTAATTTAATTGTTGTGTTGGTACAGTGGTACAGCCGTAAAACTTAAAAATCGAAGAAGACTGGTTCAACTCCCAGCTGAGACAAGAAAAATTTCAAAGAGCTTAATGCTTGAATTGCTTTGAAAAGTTTATTATAATTTTTTAACCCTTAAATGCATGAATTTTTCAAATATACTGAAAAATATATAGTATAGAACTTTACTTCGTAATGCATATAAAAATGAAAAATTTTTTTTTTTACTTTTATAGTAAGATTTATTAAAAAATCGTATGTTGCACATCTGCAACACTATGCATTTACATAATCTGTATTTGCATAAATTTAATGTGGGTGAATTCTCATTTTATTTTTCAAATCTTTATATACAAGCTAAGAATTAATAATTGTCATGTCTAACGAGTGGTCAAATATGCGCATATTACACTTCCGGCTTCTCATTTTAATACGATATTTGCCGATAAAACTGTCCATAGGGTCGACCCATCCCATATGAGCATTATAGTATTTTCGGATAAGTTATACCAATAATCTTTTTGTTCACTTTGTCAAATCTTTCTATTTGCGATGTAGGCTCTGCTCCAATATATGATGACAGGCAAGTGACAATTTTATTATCCTTCCAAATAACTGCTGTCAGATCAACACCTTGAAAAGATGTCATTTGTTCGTCATAGAACCCACGAGGAATACATCGATTCATTAGTTTATTTTTGTCTGGTAGTTTGCAGTTTCCAAATCTGTTGGGCTGAACTGTACCTAGGCTATAAATTCCTTGATGTGCAAGATGAGTTACAAGCGGCACAGAGGTGTAGAAATTATCGAAGTATATTGTGTGGATTGCATGCCTTGGTACATCTCTGGCTAGCCGGATGACAACATTTCCCACTGGCCTAAAATCTGGTTCAACTACTAATACACAACTAACTAAATGTATAGTGTTGCAGTTTTACAACATTCTAAAATAGGTCACATTAAATGAAAAAAACAATATTTTCGCTTACGACCAAGTAAGTTTCTTTGAAATTTATGTTATTCTATATAAAATCAATTTTTGTCAACACTTTTGAAAATCACAAAATTATAATTCTCACTAAAACACAAAATGCACCTGCTAAAAGAATTTTATAACCGTTACTTTGTCCACGTAAAATTCACAATCAAAAAGATTGCAAAACACAAAAAAGTGCTGCCAAAGCATAAACTACACGAAGTACAACACTTTTACTACACAACAATGTGTAGTGAGCGAATCAATACCATTTTGTGGTGAGTTTAATGGTATGTTGCAGAATTACAACAACATGCATTTAACGGTTAAGTATGTGTGAGGTGGTGTGTACACTCACTCACCATCAGTGTTGCCAATTTATCTATTTTATGGCTAGATTTAGCCATTTTTGAACACGCTTAGCTAGGAAAATCTGCGTTTAGCTATAAGCCATTTTTTTAGCCATTCCTAGATATATCTTTAGCCATTTTTTGTTTTTAGCTTTTAAGTTTTGTTGTTGTTTTGTTTCTTAAATAGTGAAAAACGTTTCAATAAAACAATTTTTTTTAAACTACTAAAAGTTGCATCGATGGGAACCACTTTAAAATCAACCAAGCATGTGTATTTAATAAAATAAGAAAAGTAATTTAAGAAAAATAAACAAAATATTCCCAGAAGCTTATGAGGGAATGGTTATCCCACCCAAAATTAAAGGAATAGATTACAGAAGTTAAATAGTTTTTGTAAATGTGAAATTAATGCAAAATTATATGAAAAACACATAAATGGTATTGGATATACATACATATTATCGAGACCAAGCCTTTACCTTTTAATCCAACGAATTTTAAGCTACAACAGCAGGAGGCTACATTATCTATGTAAAAGGTTTTTCAATAAGAGTAATATGATTTCTTTAAAAAAAAGAACACACTTATTGTTAAGGAAATTTAAAAGTTTTTTATTTAATGTTAAGACAATCGATGCAATTAAGTTCTGAATAAAATCTTATTCAACTGGCCTCCAGGACTTCTTCTGCAGGAACGAATTTTCGAGCATATTTTCCACTAACTCAAGTCGCATGTCATGTATGGCACGTTCAATATTGACTTATAAAGATTGTAGAGAGTTTGGTTTATTTCGAAAAACCAATATATTATTTTTTCTATATTATTTTTTTAAGATACGACTTAAAAAGTATTGATAAATGCTGTTATCGATATGAAGTAGCACATAATTATCTTAAATTGATAGGATCTAAAGAAAGTTAAGATGACAATGACAATAATAGCGAGCTAGATGCTAGGTGTCCTTTTAACACCATTATAACAATTCTTGTACTTTATAACTAGTCAAAGATGTATTACAAACGGTCTTAGATTTTATTATTTTTCTTTTAAAACAAATTTTTCTTATTTTTTTATTCAAATATATTGAAAACTTTCTATTTAAAATATTTAGCCATTTTTTAGCTAGTTTTTAGCCATTTTTTTTTTGAATTTTAGCCATTTTTGCTAATCAAGTTGGCATCACTGCTTACCACTCTCTAACAATAACTATGAACTAAAATAAAACTATATACAAATGAACCTACTGGGGTCCTATGACAACATAATGTTAAAGTCGATAGTTTGGTATATGAATGCAGGACAGATGTGTAACTAGTCGGAAGTAACAAGGAACAAATTTATTTCTAGCCACATACTAGTTACTTTATGTACAGTGTTATTCTGTAACTACAACAACGAAATTATTGTATAACAACTAAACCTTACATTTGGCAATAATTCCCAACTAAATTGTTTTCTCTGTGTGATACCATCAAACCACTTTGGGAATCAATGCTTCAATTGGCTAATTGTGTAACAATTTTTTCGCACTTAATTTCGCTTAGCGCTGTTTAGAGATATAAAAAACAAAACATTTATCATAAAGAGATTTTGTAATTTTGTTTCATTTGTGTTGTAATACTGATAGTGCTGTGTGAAAATTGCAAAGGGTGCGTGTGTAAAATAAGAAAAAATTAAAATTAAGACATTTAACTGTTACAGTTGAAAACTAATGTTTTTTTCTACCACGAATTTTAATTTATTTTGTTGTTGGTTATTAGCTACACGCAAAAACTTTTATTTCGGAAGTAACAATTTATACAAAAATATTAACAAAACTGCAATAAAAAGTTATAAATGAAAAAAAAATTAATATAATTTGTTTGTAATTATTCAATTAAAGTTTTTGATCATTTACAACACACATATGTACATACATATGTAGAGGTAAATTAACTTTATTGTATTCAGACTTAATGCATTTGTACTGATTTTATAGATTTGTATACACTTTGCAACAGGAGTCCGGGTCTATATAGGTGCTGCATAACGCTTGTAATTTGAAACCTTTTCTTTTACCCAATTAAGCAAACACATATTTGCTGAAATTTTATAGTTCTGGGAGTTGATTTAGCGATGTTAGTTAAATGAACCATAAATATTACGGAAGTAACATGTCATAGAATCCCGAGATATGAAAACCGAAAGAGGGAGAATGGGATGAATTAGCCAGGATAGGAAACACCCATAGAATCGATCTTTATACAGACGGTTCAAAGATTGGTGACACAAACTGGAATGGGCTTATACGACATAAGCCGAAATAGAAGCAAATACTTCCGTCTATTAGATCACAATACCAAATTTCAGACTGAGATTATGGCGATTACGGAAGGAATTAAATGGATAAAGGAAACGAATAGCGAAGCCCCGATGCGTATCTTTACGGATAACCAATCAGTGATCAAGACATTGATAAAGGAGAAAGTTGAATCTCGAAACGTTCTGCAATGCAAGAGAGAGATTAACTCATATGCAAATTGTGAACATCTGGAGATAATATGGATACCAAGCCATCACGGGCTGATCGGTAATGAGAAAGCTAATAAATTACCGAAAATGGGAGCTCTTCTGTAAACTTTTACTTTGAAAATGCTAAACCCTTTTTGTTTGGGAAATCCGTTTTCCATATGGAACGCACAACATGCCAACTTTGCATAAGTGTATACCTGTCATGGGTTTGGGCTTTTAGTGCCCCTCCTTTTTAACCTAGCCTAAATCAACCATTAAAAGCCTCGATGTGCTCTATAGACCCTTTTGTATCGAATGATTAATAGTGAGCTTTGATTTTCAACACATTTTTTGGCAGATCACGCAAGACTCATATCAAACTGCTTTGTCATTTTTTTTTTTTTTGAGTATCATTTGGTATGTCATCATGAAATGACTAACACCTCAACATCGTTTCCAAATTGTTCATCTGTATTACAAGAAGAAAAGCGTTCTTTGAGAAATGTTTTCCACTGTTTTATCATAAAATTTTGTGATTAAGCATATTTCTGGTTCAACGACTACGCTGACAAACAAAACTGCCATATTTGGGCTGATGGCTAACCCGAGGAGTACCAAGAGTTACTTTTATATCCATTGAAAATAATGGTATTTTATGGTTTGGTGGAACTATTGGTCCATATTTCTTTAAAAATTAGGCAAACCAAAATGTGAGTTTTAAGCTTTTCAGACTCATAGCGTACCCGAGATATAGATAGGTAGGTAAGGCTGGTGCAAAGTTACCCTCACACCCTCACCCGAAGACCATTACGGTCCATTGTGATGCCTTAATATAGAATAAAGAGAAAAATAGAATAAGAATAGAAATAGTTAGAATAGAAGAGAAAGAGAAGCAGACCAGTCCAGAGTCTCTGGCGGGAATCGAACCCGCAACCCCCAAACTACTGACTAGTCCACCGGAGCACCAGTACCCGAGATATAACAATTAGTTGATTGGACAAATAGGCAGTAAGTAGTGCCATACAATTGTTTATTTTCCCTTACAACAATATCGGAATATATTTTATCTATATATAAAAAAGTGAAACCTTGTCTGTCTGTCTGTGTGTTAGCTATAGACTTCGAAACCGTAAAGCCAATCGGATTCAAACTTTGGCAAGTTGTAGTACACATTCTAGGGAGTGTTTATGGGTGGTAAAAAGTGGGCGGGACTACGTCCAAAAAAATATAAGTTTTCATTTTTAGCTACTTGCACTTGACCGATTTTTCTGGAAGTTTCCACACATATTGAACTCTCATAATTATACAATTTCGTGATTATAAAAGTGGGCAGGGCCACGCCCATAAAAAATAAGTTATCATTTTTAGCTATTTGCACTAAATCGATTTTTCTTAAACTTTGCGCACATAATTTAATTTTGTGATTAGAAAAGTGGACAGCGCCACGCCCATAAAAAAAAATTTTAAATTTTAGCTTCTTGCTTCTGTCAATTTTTTTTCAAACTTTGCTCACATATTGAGCTGTCATGACTATACAGTTTCGTGATTAGAAAAGTGGGCAACGCCACGCCAAAAAAAAAAAAGTTATATTCAGCTATTACATCGCACTCCATTGGCTCCCACCGATTTACCTCTCAACTTCAAGCGACTACAGTTTTCAGTTCACCTTGCCTTCGCTGTTACCATCAACAAAGCACAAGGACAATTTCTGCGTGTTGCAGGATTAAATTTGGAAAATCCATGCTTTTCACATGGCCAGCTGTACGTCACATGCTCCAGAGTGGGGAACACTAAAAAATTTTTTTATTTTACAGCAAATGGAAAAACCAAAAATATTGTATACCCACTTGCATAACAATAAAAATCAATAAAATATTATTTTTAATATATTCAATTGAAATTCAGAATGTATTTTTATGCATTAAGGGGCATAGCAACGTGCACCGGGCTTGGCTAGTCTATATATATAAAAGTGAAACTCTGTGTGTGTGTGTTAGCTATAGACTCCGAAACTGTAAAACCGATCGGGCTCAAACTTTGGTAAGTTGTTCATATACCAGGGAGTGTTTATGGGTGAAAAAAGTAGGCGGGGCCACGCCCATAAAAAATTAGTTATCAGTTTTAGCTACTTACACTTGACGGATTTTTCTGAAACTTTGCACACATATCGAGCTGTAATGACTAAATAATTTCGTAATAAGAAAAGTGGGCGGGGCCACGCCCCTAAAAAAATTTTAGTTTTAAGGTACTTGCACTAGACCGATTTTTCTGAAACTTTGCACACATATTAAGCTGTTATGACTTTATAATTTCGTGATTAAAAAAGTGGGTGGGGCCACGCCCATAAAAAAAGGTTATAATTTTGAGGTACTTGCACCAGACCGATTTTTCTGGAACTTTGCACACATATCGAGCTATCATGACTAAATAATTTCATGATTATAAAAGTGGGCAGTGCCACGCCCATAAAAAATAGGTATCATTTTGAGGTACTTGCACTGGACCGATTATTCTGAAACTTTGCACACATATTGAGCTGTTATGGCTTTACAATTTCATGATTAGAAAAGTGGGCAGAGCCACGCCCATAAAAACAATTATAATTTTGAGGTACGTGCACTGGTCCGATTCTTTTGAAACTTTGCACATATATTGAGCTGTTATGACTTTATAATTTCGTGATTAGAAAAGTGGGCAATGCCACGCCCATAAAAAAAAATAATTTTTAGGTTTTCGCACTTGATATTTAATTAAAATTCAGAATGCATTTCGATTCATTAAGGGGCGAAGCAACGCGCGCCGGGTTTGGCTAGTAATGAATAAAATACAAAAATAATTTTGGAGCCAGCAAAGCGGGCCGTCTATAACTCAAATTTAATAAATAATATTATTTGAGTTTTTCAAAATTTTTTTTTAAATAAGAAGATTAATTTTAAGACTTTAAATAGTTAAATTCAGATAAATTTAAAATTAACAATTTTTCTTTTACAAATTAACTCTGAAATGAACTAAATCTTTATAAAACCAATTTGTTTTCTTTTTAATTTCTTTGCAGGTGAGTGTTTGTCTTCCTTATAAAACCCTTAACAATTTAGTTTTCAACTATTGTAATGAATGATTAACACTATTTGATAAAATCATGTAACGCAGGCGGTACAAGAGTTTGATAAAAAAAAACAATACACAATAAAAAAAATGTGCAAGTAAGTGACCTGAAAAATAAAATAAAATTTAAACTAAAACTGAAAAAGAGACAATAAAAAGTATCAAGATGTACTTATAAGCATAATATATAACAATAAACCAATGTACGAGTATTGAAAGCCGCATAAAAATAATTATATTTTCAATCGAAAAGTTGAAAGAAACTCTCTTTGAATTTATTGCCATAGATAACAAACAAACTTCAAAAGAAATACAACAAATGATGCGAGATAGCCAAATGTCATCACTTAATATGACGTAAGAGATGTACTATTCACACAAACTTTGACATTTAATTATATTTCCGTATTATGACTAGGTATTTACAATAAAATCGAAGTTTCCAACTTAAAAACAGCGCCATAAAATCAAGAATATTCATTGAAAAACAAATACAGTGTGCTCACGATAATATGAACTAATTAAAACCAAGCCAGTTGTTCACTTTTGCAAGATTGTTTATATATGCGAATGACATTTAATTTCGCCTTAGAAACGTTTTTGCCATAAAAATTAAAGTTTATTATGTTAAATTTTGAAGTTCTTGTGAATTGTATATATTTAAAAACTATTTTTTTTAATACAAAGTTATGCAAAAAAATATATAATTTTTCTTTGCTGTTTCTTTTGCTCAATTACCTTTTAAACGGCCCATATTCTTAACTGCCTCAATACGTTAAAATCTCGTTGATCAACCATTTCACTTTCGGCTTATTCCAATACTCTATTGAAAATTACTTCAGCTTCCCCGGTTCTCATAGTCTTTCTTGGCTCCTCCATACAATCATATCGGATAGCGTAACGAAAGTGAAATAGAGGAATTTCACTTTCGTTACGCTCTATAGTATCCTCTTTCCATTCATTAACGTTCAAAGCAGTAAGTTTAACCTATAGTAAAATAAAAATCAAACATTGTTTCAAACACACATTTCCCAAAGTACCAGCCTCATGTATTGAAAATCTTAGTTGCACTTTCTTCCTAACCAAGCAAATATATCGTCAAGTTATTTCTTAAAACGCTTAAAGGTATTTCATCTTCAGGATTGTTTCAATTAAGCAACATATTTAAAGCATTATTTAAACATTTAAATAACACATTAGCGTCCACTCTCCTCTATGCCGATTCTAAAATTGTTATTATTTGTTGAAAGAAAGTTCCCATCACTAATACCCCTGTACAAATTCACTAATAAATTTCGAAAATATTTTTAAAACGCTTTCTGCAATGCTAAAAGTGTTACATTTGTTAACACTGTGTAGACATCACTAATTGGTGGTTGAAAGATTTGCTAAGTGTGCTACCAAATTATTTCGTTTATAAAGCTTTCAGAAAGCTTACAATAGTGCATTATGTTGCTTTAGAAAAATTATTTTGATACTTAACTATAATAAATAACAAATAAAAAAACAACAAAACAGCCCAATAATAGCAAATTTATATTGTCACAATGTGATAAACAACTAATGCAAATCTTGAATTTTTATAAAATTTTTTGTTAAGTTTATGTTTTTATTATTAAATATTAAAAAAAATGGTACCGTCATGGCCTAAAAAATACGTTTTGTTTTCATACTTCGTACAAAATCATAAAAGCCTTTTTTCTTTCCTGAGTAGTACTGCCTACCTTTTTATACCCTTCACACAGTGAAAAAGGGTATATATAGGTTTGTCATTCCGTGTGAAATTTCTACAATTTTCGTTTCCGACCCCAAAAAGTATATATTTTCTGAAAGCTTATGAATAGGGGAGTCGATTAAGCCCTGTCAGTCTGTCCGTCTGACCGTCTGTCCGTGTGTATGTTGAAATCAACTTTTTGAAGCCCCCCGACATAGGTTGGACCCGTGTAAGGTATTAAAATATCAGAAATATTCGGGAGTAGATCGGTATTGAAAATCAGAAACATCGGTACATAAACAACTGAGATATGAGCAAAAACCCACGACCACCTCGATTTTTTTTTTTCACAAAAACAACATTACAACAACAACATACATACATACAAACGTGTATACTGGTTAGAGAAAACGTGGCATCGAGTCCCAGCTGAGCCAAAAAAAAATTTTTTTTAATTTTTTTAAAATTTTTTTTTAAATTTTTTTTTTATTTTTTTTTTATTTTTTATTTAATATATTATTTATATTTTTATTATTATTTTTTTTTTTAATTTTTTTTTTTAATTTTTTTTTTATTTTTTTTTTTGTTTTATATATATTATATACATAATAATTTTTTTAATTTATTTTTTAAATTTTTTTTTTTTTAATTTTTTAAAAATTTTTTTTTTAAATTTTTTTTTAATTTTTTTTTTTTTTTGTTTTTTTAACATACATGCGTGAATTTATAATTTTACAATGGGACGTTTTTATATATGTATTTTTTTATATGTATGTACGTATTTCATATGGGATGAATGGTGACACAAACCACTGTTATTGCATGACTGCACGTTGTGAAGGGTATATAAGATTCGGCATGGCCGAATATAGCGCTCTTACTTGTTAATCATTATCTTATAATGTCTGAGTGTGTAGATTAATTAACTAGGTTTTTGGCAAAAATTAACTAAAGTGGCGGATTTTAAAAAGATTTGGACTCTAGTTTCTTGTTACTTTAATTTATTTTTGCCAAAAATCTAGATCATTTTTTTTAAGTCCACCATTTAAATTATAATGTTTTCACACTTAAACTCAAAACCTAGTTTTGACCTTAAAACCACTAACAGCTGATTTTGCTTTCACACTACAAGTTTAGGTAAAACAGGTTTCAACTCACAGTATGTCCAATAAATTTTTTGAAAATAAAACTAATTTCTCGCAGGAATAAGTGTATTTCCTTTGTTAGAATATTTATTTCACACACTGTCTATCAGCTGTTTTTGTTTGTATGAAAAACTAAGATATTTTTACAATGCGCACCAAAATAGATGATGACGATTTAGCTACATATGTCCGAAGAAGAGATTTATAACTCATAATACAAGAGTAGGTCAAAAAAACCTTGTCCTTCTAACATCGAATAAAATGCAATTGTGTCGAAACGCCATAAAATTTTGCATGTTTATTTTCTGAGTTTTAAAAATATATTTCCTTAAAAAATTGCTTAAATCTATGCATCTGGAAAGGAGTTATAGATCAAAATGTACTTATACCGCACAGTGTCTTTTTCGGTATATTCAAAATTTAAAACGTAATAAAACTGATAAAATTAGATGTAAGATTATGACGTTTTGCAAACATTGCTTTTTAGTCAAAGGCTTTATTCTAACGGAGAATAAATGTGACACGCCCAATTTTACGCCCGCCTCCCAAATAACGCTTTATCTTATACTCATATAATTTATCTGTGGCTAAAGTTTTTGAAAGTATATTGAAATATTTATGTTGTATTTATTAGCAGAAACTTTATTGACATCGCTCACTTTCATTGAAAGACTAAATATATGAAAACATTTTACTAGCAGATCGAAATTATACAAAGAAAATAAATTATATTTTAATATAAAGTGATTAATCCATAGCGATTACTGTTAATAAAAAAATAATAAATTTTATGCTATAAAAGTACACAAAATTGATAGTGGGTATAAAAGATTCGGTACAGCCGAAAATAGTGCTCTAATTTGTTTTTATTCATCTAACATTATCAGCTATTTTATATAAATTCAACTTGGTAGCACTGAATTTAGTACACCGATAACAATACATTTTCGTATGCAAGTTTTTGGACAAATGACAGAAAAATAATATATTGATGCTTATTTCTTTCATAGATTATTTTTGCCTTTAACTTTCCGATTTTTCCAAAAAAAAATATTACGAAGAGCTCTGGATGAATATATATACTATATAAATATATATAAATGGAAAGTATGTTGTAGATGTGTCGGTAAATTATCTGGTAAATTTAAACTTAATTCTGTGTAAAATATGTACAAAATAAAACAGGCAGTGAAGTCTTTATTTTATCTAGTTATAAAGCAATGGTGCTAGTTTCCAAGAGCAAGTATTTCTGAAAGACTAATATTACCTAAATAACTGTGCGAAATGTGGGGTCTTTTAACAGTTGCTTGACATCAACACATGTTCAAAGGTAAAGGGTATAAAAAGCACAATATTAGGTTCAAAAATGACTAGTGGTTCTAAAGGACGGCTTCAGCACATTTATCCGTTCGGGCGAACAACAAAACAAATGTATATTTTATGTTTTGTTTCATTGTTATTTTTTAAGCAACCGCCAAATTTTTACTATAAATCTCATCATAATGCCTTTTATTATTAATGAATTAAAGATCTTAAAATATTTTCAGAATATCACCAACAATTATCTGTACATATTCGGTAACCTTTTAAAAAAATACGTAAAAATACGGAGTTTTAAGCCATAACTGCAATATCGTTTCTAATCCCTTTACAATTCATTATGAGCAGCATTTTGTTGCCAGTCCTCCTTAATCAAATCAGCACCCTTCTCGCCAATCATAATAACGGCAGCATTTGTATTGGCAGCCACAATATCTGGCATAATACTGGCATCCACAACACGCAAACCTTTAGTGCCGTGAACACGTAAACGCGAATCGACCACAGCGGAAGGATCCGACGAAGGGCCCATCTTAGTGGTGCCCACAGGATGATAAACCGTAGTAGTCATGTGCCTAATATAACAACGCCAGTAATTGTCCGATTTGTAGGGCAAAGAATTGCAGGCCTCCAAATCAATTTTATGCAAAGAAGTTTCTCTTTCTCTAAATGCTTTAGTTTCGGGTAATTTCGTGTAGATATTTAAAGCTCTGATATAAGTATCCACATCACGTTCATCGGACATATAATTAACGTGTATTAGAGGCTTGTCTAAATAATTCGAGCTCCTCAATTCAATGTGGCCCACAGAAAAGGGTTTCAAGTGCAGCAAATAGGTGATGTAGGTATTTGTCTTCTCATTAGCCTTTAAAATTGAGTTGGCTACACGTTTATTAAAGCCAGTTGCTTTAATGTAGCCGTTAAGTTCTGGTGACTGCATAAGACTAAAGAAGTTGGTAGTTTGTATATCTGGATTAGGACCATGCAAAGAGGTGGTATTTATAAAACCTGTCAAGGCTGTGGCCTCATGATGTAAAAGTTTGCTATAACGTCCCATTATTAGATTATACATAGCATCTACCAGCTCCTCTTCGGTAGGTTTGCGAGCTGTAGTTTTATCAATTTGGAATACTACCGGTAAACTGGCATGGTCTTTAAGATTTCTACCCACCGGCAAATCAACCAGTACTGGTATATTTAATTTTTGTAAGTGTTTGGAAGGACCAACACCTAGAATCGATAAAAACTATGTAAAAATATTTATAACTTTTAAGGAAATTTGAATATACCCGACAGCATTAAAATTTGTGGTGTGCCCACAGCTCCGCCGGCTAAAACCACCTCTTTGGTGGCCTTAACCGTATATTCTTTTTTACCCTTTAGAACAAATGTTACACCTGTAGCTCGCTTTTCCTTATTAAAATTAACTCTCTTAACACGGGCATAGCGTATGACATGTAAATTGCTACGATCCTTGTTCAAGTGAGATTGTGCTGTTGTTATACGTTTACCCTGATCCTGTGTACCCAATATATCAATTTGTCCTATCCAAGAGCCCTCCGTAAAATCTGGAGCTGTACCATAACCCATTTCAGCCATGCCCGCTTTAATGGTTTCTCTAAATTCATTATCTGATACATAATTGTTAAGACCCATGGGACCGCCCACACCATGATCTCCGGCCTTGTAGCCATCTCTAGTCGAACGTAGATCTTCCGCTTTACGGAAATAGGGTAGAACATCATCATAACCCCAAGATGGATTGCCGCGATCACGCCAATCATCAAAGTCGGCACGAGTACCACGAGCATAAATCATAGCGTTCATACCATTCGTGCCACCTAACATGCGACCACGAGGCCAGTGACAGCTTTCGCCCTCCATGGCCATACAGGCCTTGCCATTGGGTTCAGTATGATATTGCCAATCCCAGTCGGAAAATTGTGTAGCCATGTGCCAACCTACAAACTGAATCAGTTTTAAATTTAAAAAAAAATTTTCATCAGTCTAGAATGGTTGTTAAAAACATCTTACCTGTGTTTCTATGGGTGGATCACCTCCGGCCTCAAGTAGTAAGACTTTCCAGTTAGGATTTTCACTTAGTCGGCCAGCCACCACAGAACCAGCACTGCCAGAACCCACAACCACAAAATCATATTCGTCTAAGCCTTAGGGAATGTAAAAACAGGAAAAAACTTAGATTTTTAAAAGCTTTTAAGTGTCACAAAAATTACAGTCATAAGGTTTGTTCATTTTCCTTCCCTTGCAATGAGAGAAAAAGAGAATTAAGCAAAATTGCTCTCAAAAATATTAAAAAGTAAATAAACACTTTACCCTACGTTGCCACAAGCAAGTATTTACTTGCAAGTAGTGTATACGAACTACTAATGAAAATCAGGAGAAATGCAAAAAACAACACAACAATTTTTTGAGTGGCTACACAGCACAGTGCAAGTTTATTTTTAAAATGTCATCAACAAATCAACTTTAAATAAATTAAAAATAAATAGCGCTACTTAAATTGTTAATAAGAATTGCCAATAGTCACTATAGAGGGTTACGTGCAGACATATAATTTGGTTTATAAAAATTGATATTTATGTTAAAACTTACATTCTATATGAATATCTTTGCTCTTTCACAATATTTTTCATATACATAAAAACATATTTATGAAAAAATTAGCTGAATTATTTACCACAATTGTATGAAATATTCATGAATTAACAAAAAACTAAGTATTCGAAAACACTGTTTTTCGTCTTGTAACTTTACTTGTCGTGAGTGTGAAAATTTCACTTGCTTAAAAATTTCTTTGCAAGCTGAGCCGCAGGTAGCAAAAGTGTGGTTGTGTTAATAAAAAAGTGTAAGTGTATTGGTTTTGTTCTCACTTGCACTTGCATGGGACAACGTGGGTTACCAGCGCAAACTTCCAAGCAAAAGTAGTGTTGTTATAAATAGGTGTATATGAGTACCTAATAAGTGATCCTAAATTTTGGAAAGTTAGGGGTCAATTCTCAAATAACCCAAATTATTGAAATATTTATGTAAAAACTTGTTAAATATACTTAAAGTTAAGCGAAAATTGTGAAACAAATTTGAAACTAGCTTAAGTAAAAAAAAAAAAATAGCGTTAAAACTAATTTGGTATAAAACTTCTTGTTTCGAGCCACTTTTTTTAATTACAATTATTCAAAGAGCAAGTTCTTAGGAAAACACCACTGATCATCAGTATCAAAAGTCATAACTGACATTGAAGATCAGCGAAAAGTTCTGGCCAGTAAAATTATCTATGCATCTCATGTGAGTTTTACATGAAAAGCAAACGAATCATTATTCAAGAATGTTAATCTGGTTTTAATGTGATTTGATTTTCATGTCCACTCTGTAAATAAAAATTCAAAAGTTTTCAAAAATGTTTCTAAATAAGAATATTAAATATGGTTAATATATTTTTATTTGGAAACTTATTGAAATATCTACTTTAAAAGTGGATAGTGCCGGGTTCTCGTAATATTTGCAACTCTAAGAATATTATCTGGCCTGCACAAGATAAAATACATGATCAAAATCAAAAGAAAATATACGTACATTCATACATATATTAATCAAGAAACCATCCAAATTACAAAATTATACTCCCTTATCGAATTAATACTTTTTATTGTTTGAAGTTTTTTTTTCAAATTTTTGTCGTTTATAATTTCTTTATCGAAAACTTTTTTTGTAAATACAGTGAAATTTCGATATAACGAATTTAGAGGGGATCAAAAAATACTTTGTTATAGCTATTGATTCGTTATACATATGCATTGTGAAACCTTGGTATAACGAAATTTAAAAAAATACAAAAAAATTCGTTATAACTACAGTTTTTTTTTTGTCCAAATTCTATTGTACACGAAAATACATACTACATACATGTACGTACATAATAAAATTTCACTACTTAAGAGGTAAATAAAATATTATGTTTTTATAATTTTTTTATTTTATTACATTTTAGTAAAATATTGTGTAATTTTTGTTTGTTTACGCAAGTTTAGAATGCAACCACCAATATTTTTTTCGACAGATGCTAAGCTGTGGCGCTTTACATATGCAAAGACATTTATGTACCTTTCGTTGTTTTTAAAAAGGACTTCCCCGTTTAGCTGAAAATTTATTTTTGCTTTATTCTAACTTCGTTGTATGGAGGCTATAGTTCAAGACTTCGTTATGTAGACGCTTTTGGTAACGTGATTTTAATGACTAACCCCCATACATAAACAAGAGCGTTGAGCGTCAAGCGTTGGAGTTTTACATGTGTTTTATTTTTGTAACAATAACAAAATACATGCAAAATTGCAACGCTTTCCGCTCAACGCTCTTGTTTAGTTATGGGCCTTACACACTTAAACTGTTATACAACACATACCATGTATGTATGTACATATTTCTCAATTATAATTTCGTTGTGTACAGGCTTTTAAAAAAATACTTCGCTATATATAGGCTTTATAGCTCACAATTTCTTCGTTATAGCTATAGAGCATTTTTGTATGAAAAACTTTGCAATAAAAAGGTTTTAAGGGACTCAGCTAAAAATTCGTTATATGTATTGAGTTTTTCGTTTTAACGAAGTTCGTAATATCGAAGTTTCACTGTATAAACACAAAACAGCTGATGAAAAAAAACTTTCAAGTAAAAATTTGTCTAAACAAAATTTGCAAAAAAATTTTTGTGTCTCAATATATGTATTACTCTTTTTTGACGCTCTCTCCCTGCAAATTCTTTGAGTTATTGAACTGTAGAATTGTTTGTCATCGAATTTGAATTGTTGCAAATTTGTAAAAAAAATTAGTAAATGAACAAACCTATTACACCAATTAATGTCATTATATCAATGTTATTTTGAGTAAAAATCGTAAAATTTCCAAATTTCATGTATTAAATGCAGTACATTGAATCTATCTTCAAGAGACGTTTAATTTAGTATCAAAAATAATTAAGACAAATTATTATTACTTCTATTATATATGTAAGTAATTTTGTTAAGCAAGGGGCAGAAAAAGGGCAATATTGTTTTGCAGAAAAGACAACGGCAAATTTAATTAATTGTTTTACACCAAAGCCCCAATTTTCGTCTATCCGATTTGTGTGTCGTTTTTATTCCAATTCACGTCGATTCAATTTACGCCACTTTGATTTTAATTTACGTCGCTAAAAACGGTTAAATTTTTTTTAAAGAAGGCATAGAGGCAGGTATGTACATACATATGAAATTTTTAATTTGCATGCAAAAAGGGAAATTCCCTATTTGTATGTATGTATGTACTATTCTAATTTGCAACTTATTCATTCTATCTTTATACATATATGTATGTAGTATGTGAATATGTAGTACATAAGTATGTATGTATATAAAAATTAATTTTGTTATATTTTTTATATTTTAATTTTTATCAAGGAATATTTATTTATCAGGTACTCTTATTTGAACAGCTGACTATTTTTTTGTTCATTTGTTTTGAATTTCAGATGTCAATTTTGTTTACATATGTGTTTTTTCTCGTTAATTAAAAAAAAAATATTTATAAAATTTTAATAGTGTTTAAAGTGATATATTGAAAATATTTTATAAAAAACAAAATTTGTGATAAAACTGAAACCTATTACAAGACATAGCAAAATGTTTTATATTCAAAAAATGTTAGGTTAAGTGGAACAAGGTCTTTTTAAAGTTCCAAAGGAGGAGGAAAAAGTGGATTGAGATATGTCACACAAAATTTTTATCAAATGCATTTTTATGTGAGGATCATTTCTCACCAAATCAGATTATAAAAATAAGAGATAAAGCAATTTTATTGCCAAATGGTGTTTTAATAGTTCCACCTATTCCATAAACAAATTTTTTTTGGCACGAACCTGGCCATCAACCAAAGCTGCATGCACAAAGCCATCTCGTTACAGACATTGCAATGGCTTGGGTTGAACCCGAACAGCAACCAAGTTGACAGAAATTTTTTTACAGTTGCTCCAATGACTTGTGATATATTTTCAAATAAGTTTTCAAAAACTGATTGAGCCACGTTTTAAGGAACAAAAAACACTTTAAAAAAGTTTTTTGAATGAAATTAAACAATTAAAAACGTATTCATAAGGCTTATTAAAAATGTTCCCTTTATTTTTTAGTTTTCTCCCAATTAACTTAAAACAAGAGCATTTATATTTGTATAGAAAAAAATTATTTGACTTGCGTTGCATTTCTCTCGTCTCCATTAACGACGCAAATCGGGGCTTCGGTGTAAAACCATTTTGTTTAAAGCTTAGTTTAGTACAAAGAGCTTTTTTTTCAAAGTACCAATACCATTGGTTGTTGACACTGCTAAATTAAATATTCTTACTGTCATCTATAATTTTGGGTTGATTACACACACTGGTCTGCAAAAAAAAATTTGCCCGCCTTTAAACTAAAATATGTGGACTATAGAGATTTTGACGCGCTAAATTCAAATCAGTTTTTAGTGTTTTTCTATCGGGCTCAGATTTTTTTATGAGCCTGCCTAATATTACATCCAAAACAAGGCGTTTATGCTGATACATTTCATCATAACTTGAGAATATTATTTGTGAGTGTCACCTTAACATCAAGTTTTTGTTCCAACCTAATTTTTAATTTCTTTGTTTCAGTGTTTGATAAATTTAACCAGGTACACAATTGAGCAGCGCGTTGAGATTGTTGAAGCTATTTACAAAAATGGGCGTTCAAATCAAAATGCATATCGTGCACTTTGTGAGTTTTTTGGTCAGCATAGTCAACCAATTGTGTCCACAAGCGGGAGAATTGTACGCAAATCTGCAAAATGGGTCTGTTAGAAATGTAAAACCAACTGCTCATGTGCGCCCAGTTCGTTCTGCGGAAAATATTGCTGTTATTCGCTATAGTAAGGTAGAAGAGTCATCAACCTCGACTCGTCACTGTGCACAGGAATTGAACATCTCACGATGTGTTTGCGAATTTTGAATAAAGATTTGAATTTACATGCCTAAAAGCTTTAACTGACTCAATAACTGAAGCCTACTGAAGATGTGACTTACTTTACAATGAAAATCTACTTCAGCGACGTGGTACACTTTCACCTCAGTGGATTCGTACACAAGCTGAATTACCGCATTTCGGGAAATTAGACTCTACGAGGTTGAAAAGCCGATGCAACCACAAAAAGTGATTATTTTGTGTGGCTTATGACCTAGCGCCGTTATCAGAACGTACTTCTGTGAAGATGAAGTCGGCCAAGCAGTTACCGTATATGGTGTTCGCTATCACTAGCTGATAACTGACTTTTGTGGCCGGAAATTAAGGATATGGACTTGAACGATATGTAGTTCCAATAGGATGGTACCACTTGTCACACAGCCAACGAAAAAATTGATCTTTTTTTTGTGATAAATTCAATAGCGATTTAGCATCGTTGGACTTTTTTCTTTTGAGATATTTAAAAGTAAATGTGTACTATCCTAGAACAATTTAACAATGGCGAGATAATTCGTCGCATTTTCGACGTTGAAATTCAATTATGTCATACTTAGTATCATTGAAAATGTGGACCATTGAATAGAAGTATGCCACCGAAGCCATGCCGAACATCCTTCTATCACAATAATTTATAATAATTCTCTCAAAACATTTTGTTTGTTTTTATTTGGATCACCCTGTATAAACCTTTTTACACTCTCGTTTGAAGGGTATAGTACATATCACACACATTTTAAACATATTTTTTTTAGATCACCCTGTATTTACTGAACCGTAAAATTAGCTTGTCACTTGGCTCATCTTATTTATTTACGACAACACTCAGTTCAAAAATGTAAACCAAATTCAATAAAATTTTATTTTATTTATTTAAAAACTTTTTTTTAGTCTGCGTTTCCTTTGCCAAAACTTAATTTACCTTTTTTGGCAACATCTTCGCCATAATCTTTTGGCCAATGCGATCGATCACTTAATGCACAAAACTTTGTTATTAAAGTTTGCAATAACAAGGTCATTAGTGTATTTGCCGGACCCGCTGACCTTGCGGCACACTCCGTACTTAAGTATTCCATTGCGGCTTTAGATTTTCTTTTGTGTGTTTTTTCGCTTACTTACAGTTTAAATCGCGCACGGTATTTTTAGAACTAAACTAAGTGTTCTATATTTGTCGTCTTTATATAGTGAAGTGAGACTCAGTAATGAAAATATAATAAAAAGTGTAATAATTTACATTTTATTAGCATTCCGTTATTGTAATAAATATGAATTGATGGCGAATTAGGGTTAACCGTTAAATGTTTTGTATGAAAATGGCCATAATATAAATGTTTAAACAATAGAGAACATATTCATATTCTGAGCTGATTATGGGATACGTACTATACATTCTTCTACTTTAAATGAAAATTTTGATTTAATTTATTCTATACGAAATATCTCTGTTTCCCAGTAAGCACTTATTTGATTAAAAAATGCAAGAATTTTTATATCATGAAACTAATTTAGATAATCTTTAATTCATATTTAAAATTTAATGTGTAAATATTTGAAAACTGTTATAAAAACTATGGGTTAACTTGTATATTCTTAATATAAAATTGTATGTGCATCCCTGAAGAAGTTTAAAAATCCCAACGAAAATTAAAAAAAAAAAAAAATTATACAATAAATAATTTATTTAATCTAATTTTTTATGACTTGGCCTGTTTACAGAAATTTCTACAAAACAATATTATTTATTATTATTTTTTAGTTCTTTTATTTAAATTTAAAAATCTCTTCTTTTAACACATTTGGTTTCTGCCAGGAACACCCTAATTTCATATAAATGTAAGTCGTGTTATGGTATGCGAGAAATAAAGCTTTTTATTAAAGAACAAACAAACAGATACGATAACATGTAAGAGCGCTATATTCGTTGGTGCCGAATCTGATAATACCCTTTACCGTCATGTACATAGGTATGAACACCACATCGTAGCTAAGCCTAAATTTTCGATTTCATGTAATACGCCATTTGCATTACTACTTCCGTCGCCATCTTTGATTTTGAATTTTAACATAGTTAAGTTATTCTACTAGTCAAGTCCTTGCATTTAATATCCATATTGTTATGGTTTACAAAATTTGTTCCGCTATTTTGGTTCAGACGCCATCTTGGATTTTACACTTTTTTAATAGTTTACTACATTGTATGGTCAAGCTCTTTTATTTGACACCAATATTATAAAAGGGGACAAAGCCGTAATTACTTTATTTAACTCATATATTCGACATTTAATCTAGGACGCCATCTTGGAATTTTTTTTCTTTATATAGCCCTTTCATTTGATCCCCTTATTGGCTTTCTCGGTTGTATAGAAACTGAAAAATATCGATTTCCGTTTGTAAATTTTAATAAAATACCGAAGCAGCTGCATTTTGGTGCTTATATCTCAGTTGGTTTTAAGGCGATTTGTTAGCTGTTCTTTGAAATAGTTTCTCAGATTACGGTTTATAATTTGGTCTCTCAAGCGTGTTCAAAAATTTATATTTTTTCAAATAATGTTTGCCTATAGCTTAATCGATTATTGACCAATTTGTCTAAAATTTTGCATTAATATCTCCAGAAATAATAACAACCGTGTCTATAAATTTTCCTAAATCTGGAAAGTTTTTATTTATTTTTATTAAAAATAAGCAAAAAAAAACAGAGGCAGTTTATTTGCTCGTATCTCAGAAAATTATAAGGCGATTATGCTAAATTCCAATACCGATCAGCTCCCAAATATTTCTAATATTTCAAAAGCTTACATGAATCTTAGCGATGTCGGGGGGGCTTAAAAAATATGATTTCAACATACTCACGAACAGACAAACAGACGGATAATGCCTAATCGACTCTCCTATTCATAAGCTTTTAGAAAATAAATTTTTTAAGCGGTCGGAAATGAATATTGTAAAAATTTCATACGGAACGACAAACCTAAATATATATTTATTTTTTATTTATTTTTTTCTATTTCATTTATTTATTAATAATCGGTAAGCCAAATGAATGGCCAAAATGATTACAATATATACCATTACACTCACTGTGAAAGGTACTAAAAGAAAGCTTTTTAACAAACACTCCCTAACTTTATAACTGCATTAGTAGGGGGCGCCATATCTTAATTGTCAAGCAAGATGTTGACAATTGTTTTTGCTTTTCTTTTTTTATAATAACACAACGTTTTGTTTACTATTTGTTTAGTTTATTATATTAATTGCATTTTCAATTAAGCCCGGTTGATTTAGTAAAATTTGTACATTTTCTGTTTGGTGTATTACATATTAATAAGATGTAAAATGGTGGACCAAGCCCCTGACACTGTAGCTGAGCTAAATGTTATTAATTTCACAATAAATCGAAACATAATTTATAGTTTTTTTTTTTAACACAAATACAAGTGTCAAATTGATAACAAATTTGAAACAAAATAATATTGTATTTGGCTGTGCTGAATCTTTTTTTATATATCCTGCCTTAGTCGGTCATTCAAAGGCGATATTTATAAACAAGTAAGAGCACTATATTCGGCTGTGCCGAATCTTTTATACCCACCACCAATTTTGTGTATATTTAAAGCACAATATTTATTATTTTGTTAATCGCTATGGAATAATCTCTTTATAATAAAATATGTATCACTTTCTTTGTATAGGGTGGTTAAATTTTAAGGGCCCATGTTGAAGGTGAACTACACGTAGGTTAGGTTAGGTTGGGTTGAAAAGGAGGGGTATAAAAGCCCAAACCCATGACTGGTATACACCTATGCCCAGTTGGCATGTTGTGCGCTCCATGTGGAAAACGGAATTCCCAAACAAAAAACCATAACCATAATTTCCCATAAATAACGGACTAGTCCAAGAACCCAGTCCCCTCAATGTAACGCCTTATGGATCTCCAGTTCGAGTTCCCCAGGTATTCCAAGTTCGGCATAGTATCCACTGTAAAATTTTCGCGCCTAATATGCCCAAACGCAGGACAATGACAGAGGTAGTGTACCAGAGTCTCATCCTCTTCCTCGCAAGCTCTACATGTCGTCTCCTCAGATAATCTCATGCGAGCTAGATGAGTTCTCAACTCCGTATGACCTGTAATTACACCGGTTAATTTCCTAAGTGTAGGTCTACTTAGTCTCAGAATCTCCTTTGACTTCCCAAGATTTGGGTCACCCCAGAGTGTTCTTGTCACCTTACCGACAGCAGTGCTTTGCCATTTTCTGACATGTTCTTCCATTGCCCAACGTTTAAGTTCATCCTTAAATCGTTTAAGGGGTTTGGCGTTCTCCAAGTTATAGTACTCAGAAGAGCTCCCATTTTGGATAATTTGTCGGCTTTCTCGTTGCCGATCAGCCCGTGATGGCTTGGTATCCATATTATCTCCAGATGTTCACAATTTGCATATGAGTTCATCTCACTCTTGCATTGCAAGACGTTCCGGGATTCAACTTTCTCCTTTCTCAATGTCTTAATCACTGATTGGCTATCCGTAAAGATACGAATCGGAGTTTCGCTATTCGTTTCCTTTATCCATTTAATTCCTTCCGTAATCGCCATGATCTCAGCCTGAAAAATAGTGTTGTGATCTGGTAGACGGAAGTATTTGCTTCTATTTCGGCTTATGTCGTATAAGCCCATTCCAGTTTGGTCCCCAATCTTTGAACCGTCTGTGTAAAGATCGATTCCGTGGGTGTTTCCCATCCTGATTATCTCATCCCATTCTCCCTCTTCCGGTATAATGGTGATGCAGTTAATATTCTCATATCTCATCGGGATTTTATCACATGTTAATTCCGTAATATTTCCCATCGGTAAGATATCCGTTATTCTTTGGTATCTGGTCTTATGTTCTCTTATAAGCCACTCATCTATTGCCATTAATCTTGTGGCAGCTAAGGCCGCTTCATATTTTACCTGTATCTCAATAGGCCAAATGGTCTAGTCTTTAAATTTGTTTTCTGCATTTCACTTGACATTTCTCAATCTCAAACTTACTCAATTTGATCCGTGGAAAGATACGCAAATGAGCAACGCTTTAAAGTTATTCAGGTTTTTTATAAAAATGGGCGTTCAAATCAAAATGCATTTTGTCCACTTCGTAATTCTTTTGATCAACATAATCCTTCAAATTCGTCCACAATCGGGAGAATTGTAAAAAATATTTAAATTTCTGCAAAACAGGTCTGTAAAAAATGTTAGAAAATCTGTGAATGCCTTCTTAGTGCGTTGAATGGGAACCACTAATGGTTTTTGCGATAGTGTGGCAAAAGATCAGTCAACCTCGACTCATCATCATGCCCAACAATTGAGCATCAACATTGTCATTGAAAAGTTGGACCATCAGATAGAGGAGTGGTACCAAGGATTGGGCCGATATTTTGTTAAATACATAATTGAACCATACAAATATTATCATTACAAAAAGAAATGATAATAGTTTCCTAAATAATTTGTGTTTTATTCAAATTCATCATCAGTTCTTAAAATTTAAAATTTAAAAAGTGGGCGATATAGTAGGCGTGTCAAAGTTGTTTTTGCGAATGAGTACAACTTAGGTGTTTCAATATAGCCATTTATTAGTCCAAAATCTTTATTAATAGAGAAATTATATGAATTTTAGTTAAAACGTTATATGGGAGGTGGGCGTAAAAGTGGGCGTGGCACCTTAATTTTCTGGCACAGTAATCATATTGCCTAGGGGGATATACGTTGCAAATTTGATCATCATACCTCTAATTTTGGCGGTTTTATGAGCTTTTAAATTTCATTAACGGTCGATAACGTGAAAAGTGGGCGATATAGTAGGCATGTCAAAGTTGTTTTTGCGAATGAGTAGAACTTAGGTGTTTCAATATAGCCCTTTATTATTCCAAAATCTTTATTAATAGAGAAATTATATGAATTTTAGTTAAAACGTTATATGGGAGGTGGGCGTAAAAGTGGGCGTAGCACATTGATTTTCCGTTACAAAAAAGCCACTCACCAAAAAGCAGAGTGTGCAAAATTTCAGAGTCGTACATCCAATTTTGTTGCTTTAATGACGTTTTTGTTTTTAAATATACCGAAAAATACACTGTGCGGTATAAATGTTCGTACATTTTGATCAATAACTCCTCTCCTAATGCATAGATTTAGACAATTTTCGGGGAAAAATATTATTTTTACTCAGGAAATATATATTCGAAGTTTCATGAGTCTACGTAAATGCGTTTGGACACAATTCCATTTTTTTCGATGTTCGAAGGACACGGTTTTTTCGACCTACTCTTGCTTTTCGAGCTATAACTCTCTTCCTAATTTTCCGATTTAGCCCATACCAAACAAACCTTGTCTATAAGAAAGATTCTGGCAAAATTTGAGCCCCCTAGCTTTTTCGGTGCGACCTCTATCGTGCGGACAGACGGACGGACATAGCTAGATCGTCATCAAATCAAACCCTGATTCAGAATATATATGGGGTCTAAAATGGATATTTCGAGGTGTTACAAACGGAATGACAAAATGAATATACCCCCACCATTTTTTTGGTGGCGGGTATAAAAATTAAAATGAAATGATGTGTGATGCTAAGCGCATCATTGCAGAACGGCTAGATCGATTTTACGAATTGATTCTTTAAAGAATCTTTAAAACTCAATAATGTTTTGTAAAGAATTTTTTTTTCTTAAAATTTTAAGTGGGCGGGGACCTCCTTTTTAGTATTTATTGCATTCCCAGAGTACTGTATTGCTTTAAGAACTGGCATAGTTGAGCTAAACATATGTAAGCTGGAAAAGAAAACTGGGCGTGGCTCATTCAACATAAAGAAAACATACTTAATAAGATATCTCAAACACATGTAAATATATCTAAATACAATATTAAAACTTTGTGTGCTTAATTTCTCTTTTAATTGTCTTATTCCAATGAAAATCGATACTAGAGGTGAAGGGGAAGTTATACCTCATTTACGAGAAAAAAAACTTCAATAGTTTGACATATTTCAGTAGCTATAAATCTTAGTTTTCAATCCTGCTATAAGACATTACAAAAGGCAAAATATTCATTGAAAAAAATTGTGCCACGCCCGCTGCAATATCTGCAGAACTATAATTTGTATAGGCTTTAAACTTTGTGTAAGTGGCTGTATAAGCAATTTACTTTTTTAGGCTCAAAATTGGTATTAATAGGGCAGGTACTTGGAAGCTTCCATGCCAAAGAATGCATTTAATGTAATTTCTGGAAAATATAAATGTGATGGGTGTTTGTTGTTTGTACTGGAGTTAGTGTGGGATAAATATATATTTTTTTCTTTTAATAAGCAATACTTTTGGTAGCCATAAAACAAACAATTCATACATATATATTTGAATAAAAACATCTCCCAGCCCAAAACGCGTACACTGGATCCGAAATTAGAGAAGGGGGAGTAATATCCTCATACAAATAAAATACTATTGCACATATCTAACAAATGGTGGCAAACATAAATTATTATCACACATAGAATATCTTTTAACTTCTTTAAATACTGGGTGTTGAAAGTAATGTCAATATAATAATTTGTTGTTGCTTTCTTCACACACACATTTTGTGTATTTGTAAAGCAGTCCCATTCCTGAATAATTGCGAATTAATTAATTGTAAAACTGCTTTATAACTAACGAATAATAAGTTGCATTAACGATTTTTTTTACGAAAAATATGAACTGAAGTTGCTGAGGCAACCTGGGGATTTCTAGTCACTCTTTTACACACACTCGATCTGATAAGAAGTCTTTCTAGTCGCTCGTTTACACACACTCGACCTGATAAGAAGTCTCAAGCTGATCTCGCTTAGGAAATCGTCATTGCAAAAGGAAAATTATCTAAAGTTTGTATAATAAATTGCAAGTGTGAGTACAATTTACCGAACAAAGCGGTGTTATTATTTACTTAAGTTGAAACAGGCTCCTTTTCTGTCTTCATTTAAATATCGCCTAAATTCCTTAGGTATTTAATATTGGTGTTTAAATCACCCTGTATTTTACACAGAATACTTACATGTGGGCATTTCCATGAATATGTCAACCACGACTGTAAACATAAAAACTCTTGAAAGTTTTACAATATAAGCTTATTGATAAAAAAAAACAGTAAAATTTTAATATGCGCAGGTATTAAGAGCTTATTAAATTATTTTAAGAGCAATAATAAGAGCTCAATCTGATTATCTCTTTGACTTATTTTAAAGAATTTCAATCAACTATTTCTTTTTTAGCGACTAAATTGTAAAAATAAATTGAAATTGTAAATATTCCCTAAAAATTAAGGTAACAACAACAATTAACAAGATCCATAAGAAAACATAAAATATAGAGTCCAATTAGCGGTATTTTTGTGATTTCCCTCGGATGTTATTTTAATGTCACGTACGTAGTGCAAAAATATTATTTGTCTACGTCATTTGTATTTGAATAGCCGCAAGAGCACCTAATTTTGAATTCATCTTTTTTTTTCTTAACACAATATAAATTTCATTACCTAAGAATACTATTAGAGAAAAATCTGTCACGTACGATATGTCACGAACGATATTAAATTGAATTTATTATAAAACCATTTAAAGATTGTTTTCAATTAAGTATGATGGATTTTAAATGAAATATATTTGGTTTAGTGTAAGAAATTAAAAAAAGAAAAAAAAAATACCTCCCAGGATTCGCAGATTTTTTTCATATTTCCATATATAACTCAAAATCACTTCTGTTTTATGTCACGTACGATATATTCTTGTTTTTCTGGATATTTTAGACAGCAATGATTCGAATATAATTTTTTTTTAAATAAAGTACCCTTTGAATGGAACATAAAGAACTTATTTTGTTTTAGTTAATCTTACTTTTGCAAAAATTACTCCACTTTATAGGAGTACAAATGTCACGTACGATTACATGAAACTGCCCATATGCGGTTTAACATTCAGTTACATGGGGTTACAAACTTGTATGGCATCTAAATGTGTGTGCTTTTTTTTCATTTAATATAATACAATAATAACAAATACAATTTGCACGTTATAGTATGGGTTCGAAAAGGGAGGTCCACATCCAAGACAGATATATCCGTGTAAGCAGTTGGCATGTTTTTCGCAAGCCCAAATTCAGCTTATAAAGGGTCCGCCATCTAACGTTTTTTTTTCAACTAGTGCTTATTTCGTGAATGGTAACACTTATCTCATGTCTGATTTGACAGATAATTAGTTTCATCCTTCCGCTGAACGAATATGGTTGTGTATACGCTTGAACAACGCTGGGAAATATTGCGACATTACTTTGGCCGATCTTGCCAAAAAAAATCATCTTTTTAGATGAAGCTTATTTTGATCTTGGCGGGTATGTAAACTAGCAAAACTGTCGCACGCATACATTGAAAAGCCGATACACCCAAAACGAGTCACTGCTTGGTGCGGATTTTGGTCCAGAGGCATAATTGGGCCATTTTTCTTCGAAAATGAGCAAAGAGTGGCCGAGTCAATGGCGATCGTTATCGGGCCATGGTGAACGAATTTTTGTTCACAAAAATTTAAGGGAAGGATATTGGCAACATTTGGTTACAACAGGACGGCGCTACGTACCACACAGCCGAAGCTACACTTTTTTTTATAGCATTTTCAAAAAAAAAAGTTATTTGGCGGACCCTTTATTTCGACAAAAACCCAGACACATCAATGTATTTCATAAAGGAAGTCCAATTTGAATTTTTAAGGTATTTCAAGTTCGGCATAGTGTCCACGTTAAAGTTATCGTGTCTTATACGCCCAATTGCAAGACTCTGACAAATGTAGTGTTCCAAAGTCTCTTCCTCTTCTTCGCATGCCCTACATGTCGTTATATCCGACCGTTTCATGCGAGCTATATATGTTCTCATCTCCGTCGGACCTGTTATTACACTAGTTGGCCTAGTCAGTTTCAGAATCTCCTTGGATTTCTCAAGATTTGAGTCACCCCATAGTTTTTATATCACCTTATCGACATCAGTATTTTACCACTTTTTGATGTGTTTCTTGATCGCCCAAATTTTTAAGCCTAAGGTTAAGGGGGGTTAATAATTCTCTAGGGTAATGATATTTAAAAATAATCTCATTTCGGATCATTTGTCGACTTTTTCGTTTCCAATTGTGCCGCAATGGCCTTGTATCATTTAATTTCTAGACGGTCAACTTCAAATTCTTCCGAAATTCAACTTTTACGTTCATTAGGCTCTTGAAAAATGATTGGCTATTAATAAAAATACGAATCGGAGCTTCGTTATCAGTCAAAAGTAATCGATTATTCTTCGCTATCTGGTTATCATCAGCCATTGACCCACTGTCATTAATTCAGTAGCGGCCAAGGCAGCTCTATATATCACCTCAATGCTGCACACTTATCTCAATTGGCCGAATTGATAGTATATTTTCAATAGCCATTGGTAAAGTGTTGGTGTAATTTTGATGTGTAACAGACCAGAGTTTTAGCCAGGAATTAAACACACAGTAGTAATTTTTTAATCCAAAATTTTTATAGAAAATAGTTTTGCTTTTGATCATTGGGTGAGCTCTAGGCACTAACACGCAATAAAAATTTCTTAAAGGGTACGCGTTTAAGAAAGTGTTGCAGATAGCTGACCTTCAACTGGGTGCAAAAAAACTCTTATGGGCTTAAATCTACAGTTTTAATTGGTTTTTGCAACGAGGACAGCTCTCTAAGTAAGCAATCGAAGAGGCATCTATTTAATTAAATGTTGGAATTTTTTTATCTACAATTAAACACACAAAGTCTTGACATATTTATCTAATAAATTTCGTACATCTTAGTATTAAATATTTGCACTACATTTCATCTTTTAGCTCCTTCATCATGCTAGATCATTAGCCAGTGAATATTGGGGGTGTCACGAAAAAACTTCTACATTTTTTGTATTTTAGATTTTTTTTTACACCTCATTAAACGGGGTTTGTATTCACTTAAACGTAAAACAATAAGATCGATAAGTTGTGTCTATTTGCACTTTCTAATACCCGCGCTTTTTCTTTTGACATTTTTTATGATGTTTTTAAGATTTCTGCAGCTGTCGCCCTCATTTCTTCTCGGAATTTTTTTATTTTTTACTTGCGTTCTGATCTTTGACTTATTCACGTTAAAATATTCTTTGAAATAGTCACAAAGAAACACATAATTAATAGTAATTTGGCCAATAAATTTCTGAGAGGTTCTCTATAGCTGGCTGTCAAAACAAATTTCTTCACTCTGCGGTTCGGAACATATTTGAGGGTACTGCATTACCGACATAATTAAAATTAGTAAAGAAACATAAATCTGTCGAATGATATTTTTCATACCAAACTTTAGAAACTAGTAATCAGATAATATATCATTCCCCATGATGAACCAGTTCATACGCCAATATTTCGATATGTAACAAATAAAATGACTAACTATTATTGGTAAGATTCAATTATGTATGGAAGAAAATATTGGCCAAATGGCCTCCATCCGACGGTCCGAATTTTCAATGACAATGTTGATGTTCAATTGTTGGGCACGATGGTTAACTGCTCTTTTGCCACACTATCGCAAAAATATCAATGTTTTCCGTTCAATGAATTAAGAAGGCATTCACAGATGTTTTCACATTTTATACAGACCTGTTTTGCTGAAAATTCTCCCGATAGTGGACGAATTTGAACGATTATGTTGATCAAAACAATCACGAAGTGCACGAAATTCATTTTGATTTGAACGCCAATTTTCATAAAAAACCTGAATAACTTTAACGCGTTGCTCGATTGTGAATCTTTCCATGGTTCAAATTTAGTTGATCTGATATTGAGAAATATCAAATGATATGCAGACAAAAAAACTTAACGTTTAGGTGTGTTTCACATTCAACATCGGCCCTTAAAATATAACCATGAAAATCATAAAAAAAATACAATAAAATAATAAAAGTATAATAAAATAGAAGTACAATTAAAAATGCAAAAAAGTACCTTTTGTGTGGTCTGCTACATTTTCATTCTTAGCTTGAATTAATAGTAGAAAGTACAAAAAGTGCCATAAAAATTAACTTTTTCTTTGTCGCCCAACACATTTTCAATCTCAATTTAGATCAATAATCCAAAATGCAAAAAAATATATTTCCATAAACATAGAAAATACAAAAAGTACTATAATATGAGAAAAAGTACCTTTTTGGTCGCCCTTAACATTTTTGAATCAATAAATAAATAATTTCGAAATTCTCGTTTCATAAACATACAAAATACAAAAGCTACCAGAAAATGTAGAAAAAGCCTTTTTGGGGTTCTTACATCAATGTACAAATTTAAAGTTTAAAACATACCAAACTGTTTTCTCGAAATTTGTCCTTTCCACCCCGTTAGGGATGTGTATCAAGTAACACTAACTTAAACAATATCTTACGTCTCCCTTTTGGAAACCTTCACTTGTCCAGTTTTCAAAAAAAAATTCACCTAAATAATTGTCCATATTCTATTAGGCGGTAATAATATTCAATTCAAATCCAATATGAGCATTTTTTAAGTAACAAAAAGAGGGAACATTTTTACCCCTTATACATAGTAGATTGAAAAAAGTGACAAAATATTTTTTTTTTTCGCGAAGTGACTTATACAATTTAATTTTTCTTTCCTACGTTTATGTGTTTGCAAGTTTCTTTTGCTCCCTAAAAAGTTTTTATCCGTTTTTTTTTTTTCATTTCCGACCCCATAAAGTACATATATATTTTCTGAAAGTTTATGAATAGGGGTGTCGATTAAGTGTTGTCAGTCTGTACGTATGTCCATGTGTATGTTGTAATCAAGTTTTTGAATCCCCCCGATATCGCCTGGACCCGGGTGATGTATTAAAATATTAGAAATATTCGGGAGTAGATCGGTATTGACACAGAAACAACTGAGATATGAGCAAAAAACCACGGCCACCTCGTTTTTTTTAACACAAAAACAACATACAACAACAACATACATACATACAAACGTGGTATACTGGTGAAGGTAAACGTGGCATCGAACCCCAGCTGAGCCCAAAAATATTTTTTTTTTTATTTTTCTTTATTTTATTTATTTTTTATTTTATATATTATTTATATTTTTATTATTTTTTTTAATTTGTTTTTATTTTTATTTTTTTTTTGTTTTATATTTATTATTTATATTTTCATTTTTTTTTAATTTTTTTTTTAATTTTTTTTTTCTATTGATTGTTGCTAATCACTACAATATGATCTAACATTGTAGTTTGTTTTATAACACAATATCGCTTTTATGACCCAGTATTGTATAACATTATTATTTAATAAGTTTGTCGATTAAAATTTTTTAATCATATTGTGAACAATGAGCAAACATTTGTCAATAATAGTAACCAATAAATTCAATTAAGTTTTGCTCTACAAAATAAATATGAAGTTTTTTAAATACGTGGGCAAATATTTGGCAAATGTTAACATATTAATTTGGACAAATATTTTGCAAAATGTGTCAGTCAGTTTTTGAACCTGTTATGCGGCAGGCAATTAAAAACGTTTTCACCTGCTTAACGCTAAATTGTCATTTCCACAAATATTTTTATAGAAATAAATTTTATCCCTTTGAAAATAATTTTTGTACAATCAGTCAAACTAAATGTTATATAAAATTATTCAAATGAAACAAAGAAATTTACGTGTTTTTTTTCTTGCTTTTATCTACAGTTTCTTATGCTAAACAACAACAGAAAAGTTGAAAAATAAAAATAAAACTAAAGAAATAAATAATCAAAAGAATGATTATACTGTTTAGCGTTTGGACGCCCAATCTTCCCTAATGAGATCGATGGCTTTCTCCGCAATCATAATTGTGGGTGCATTGGTATTGCCACTGGTAACATAAGGCATAATAGAGGCATCAACAACACGCAAATTTTCTACACCTTTAACCTTAAGACGTGGATCCACACAGGCCATTGTATCATTACTGGGACCCATTTTGACGGTGCCCACATGATGATACATGGTAGACGAAAAATATGTTAAATAGCATCTCCAATATTGTTCAGATCTAAAAACATACTGATCGCACTCTTCAATGGCAATATGAAGAATTTGAGCTTCTTTTTCTTGGAAGGCTTGTGTCTTTTCCAGTTTTTGTAAATATCTTATGGCCTGCAAGACAACTTCTATATCTTCTGGAGCTGACATGTAATCAGCATTAATTATAGGTGGGTCTTGAGGGCTAGTGGATTTTAGTTTTATATCCCCTACCGATTTGGGATGTGCCAAAATAACCGAGAAAGCCAAAATATCGTAGTCCTGTATTGCTTGCATGAATTGAGCTCTGTATTCACTCTTAACGTTTAAAGCATTGAACATAACCCATGCACTCTGATTGTCGCCTCTTCTTAATGTCGTGTGATGGAATTCGATGTTAGGATATAAAGACTTTTTAGAGGGTTCAGTGTTTATGAAACCGGTTAAATAGGTCAAACCAGTTGAAGCCAAATATCCCTTGTTGTGAATTAAATATTGATAAATATCATCTAAAACCTGTTTCTGATCCAATGGTTCACCGTTAAGACGCATAAATACCTGAATAATTAAATGGTCCTGTAGATTTTTACCAACGGGCAGATTTTTAACAACTGGTATATTGAAACTATTCAATACGGACTCAGGACCCACGCCTGAGAGCATTAACAATTTGGGAGAATCTATGGTACCAGCAGATAGTATCACCTCTCGCTTAACATTTACCTTAAATGTCTTCCTGTTCCTCAACTTAAATTTTACAGATTTCACTCTCTCACCTGTAGCATCAAATTTCAGTTTTGTTACAAAAGCATTTTGGATAACGTGCAAATTTGGTCGTTGAGCAACTTTTCCCAAATGTCCTTTACCAGTACTGGCTCTATGGCCGTTTTTAATAGTGCCCTTAAGATAGGAATATCCTATGTAACTGCCTTCTGTAAATTCTTTGACATAGGGTACACCCAACTCGCTGGACCCTTTTAGAATCATGTCGCCAATATCCTCCCTAACACGAGGAAATTCATTGAGCTCAACATAACCCATGGGATGAGTTTCATTACCCACTGGTCTGATAGATTTCTCGAAATAGGGCAACACATTATTGTATCCCCAACCGGAGTTTCCCACTGCCTGCCAGCGATCAAAGTCTAAATTGTTACCTCTTACATACATCATGGCATTAAGGGAACCGGAACCTCCAATCATTTTACCACGAGGCCAGTGACATTTATTATCCTCGTACGCTTTGCATGAACGACCATTGGGTTTTACAAGGTAGGGAAATGTGTAATTCGTATTTTGCATAGCGAAAAACATATAAGGAACCTGTCAATATACAAACAATATCAATTTAAATTTTGAAAAGTAAAACAGTTGCAATAAATTATGTACCTCGGACTCCTGGGGAGGATTACCGCCCGCCTCTAAAACTAACACTCTCCAATTGGGGTTCTCACTTAAACGGCTGCCCACTACCGATCCTGCTGATCCAGCACCTACTACCACAAAATCATATGAATCCAAGCCCTTTTCCAGAGCCATCTCCGCATAGTCTGGTGGCCAATATTTTGGTAGGGAGATCTTACACTGAGCTATTATTATACTTTTTATCAATACGTTGACCATGAAGTCCATTCGACCTACACTCTGTATAGGACATTGCGAGGCATTAAATGTTACTGTGGTTGCCAAACTTTCTATCATCTTGGGTCTTTAAACAACTAAACGTAAATGTTTGTGCAGATATTTAGAGAACAGTGCTTTTATACTCTCCACCAGCACTGGTGATCACAGAGAATGCATATATGTTTGTCATTTAGTATGTCACTCCAAGAAATAGTCAATGTAAAAGTGGAAAAGCTTATGTTTGGTATATAATATCAGTCCTTTTGAGTGCCTCGATTGTTCCAGCTATCGACGCCTATTTGAGCCAAACTATTTTGTGGCCAAAGTGAGGGCAATACAACAATTAGTATGTTAACTTTTAGTGATTTCACGGCGTTATTTTAAGTCTTGTTCTTAAACAACTCTTTAAATAAAATCTTTTAAGACTGTGTTTAAATAAATAAATCTTTAAATTAAAAAAGTATTAATTAATCCTTAATTGCAGGGTACAGAAAGATACTGCACTGCCGTACTCTTTTAAAATTTTATTTAAGTTTTTGTCAAGTATTAGTTTATTACTTTATTATAGGTTTATTACTGTTAATTTCCATACATACGCTTTGATAATTTTAAATTGCTTTATTAAGTTGCAGAAAACTTTGAAACATATATCTTTAAGTAAATATATATATTTCTTATATTCTAAAGCTAAGATAATATAAAATTTATTTTTATGCGAACTTTTTGTTTTTAAAATTTATTGTAAATCATTTTTATTCTGTCTCAAGTTCATTTTTCTGTAAACTGTATAAAAACATTTTTAAATTCAATTAATTTGTAATCATTAAGGAATAATGAAAAACTTTTCCGATATTAGCCAAGTGTAATCCATTTTTGAAACCAGCAACGACTTCATCATCACGCTCCTTAGCGTTATACTCATACATATTTATATGATTTGAAACTACTATTTATGTTACAGCTTATACTACATTTATATCTGAGCCAAATCTCGTAAGTAGCAGATTTTGAAGAAATTCAGTTAATTTTTACTTGATTTCTTATACAAAACGAAATCTACTTATCCAATAGATTTAGGCAGAATCTACTACTACTTCGTGTCAAAAACCAGTGGTGTAAACGGTATAGATTTTAAAAAAGATTTAAAATCAAATCTGCTAGATTTCGCTCAGGTGTAAATGTGGTATTAGTGAAATAAGAAACTGTGAATCATAGCAATAATTTTTAGATTTGTTTTTCTTTTCCCATCAAATGATAATTTTTTCATGTGCATTTTCTCTCCTACTCCTAATACATTTTTGTTATGCTTTCTATGTCCATCCTACGCTTGGCTCTATGGAAAGCATAGTTGTATTTTTATTTTTCATCTATAAGTCTATCAAGGTGTAAGACAGCGAATTATAAATTCCTGATTGTCATAATATGCCATTATTCCAAATCTTTTTTAATTTGTTGTAACTCACTTGTATTCGGGGTTTTTTGAACCCCATCAAGATGGATATCAAATGAAAGAGCTTGACTAGTGAATACAGGTAACTATTTAAAAATTGAAAATCAATTATGACGTCGAAGAAAATGGCGCTTGACAGGAATCTGAAATCTAGGCTTAGCTATAATGTGGTCATTATTATTCTTATATACATGAAAAGGTATTTTCAGATTCGCCATGGCCGAATATAGCAATCTTAATTATTTCTTTATACAGGGTGGCTGATGAATATTGCTACATTAAGAAACTCCAATAACTTTTTTTTCAGTGTATGGAATACATTTTTCTTTTATTCATGTTAAAGCTCATTCAATTTTATTAAATACTTGCCAAACCCGGCACGCGTTGCTACGCCCCTTAATGAATTTGAAATGCATTCTGAATTTTAATTGAATATCAAGTGCAAAAACCTAAATATTATAATTTTTTTTATGGGCGTGGCATTGCCCACTTTTTTAATATGTGTGCAAAGTTTCAGAAAATTCGGTCCAGTGCAAGTAGCTAAAACTGATAACTAATTTTTTGTGGGCGTAGCCCCGCCCACTTTTTAATCACGAAATTATAAAGTCATGGCAGCTTAATATGTGTGCAAAGTTTCAGAAAAATCGGTCCAGTGCAAGTACCTCAAAATTTAAACTTTTTTAGGGGCGTGGCCCCGCCCACTTTTCTTATCACAAAATTTTTTAGTCATGACAGCTCGATATGTGTGCAAAGTTTCAGAAAAATCGGTCAAGTGCAAGTAGCTAAAACTGATAACTAATTTTTTATGGGCGTGGCCCCGCCCACTTTTTTCCACCCATAAACACTCCCTGGTATGTGTACAACAACTTACCAAAGTTTGAGCCCGATCGGTTTTACAGTTTCGGAGTCTATAGCTAACACACACACACACACACACACAGAGTTTCACTTTGTTTTAAAAATAATGGAATTTAAATGCTCGTTGATGCATGTGCGGCATCTTAGCAAAAAGTTGTTCAATACTGCTTGGAGAGTTAAGACAAGAATAGCCGCAATTGTTGCTCGAATGGATTGCTTAAGTTCATTCAAATTTGTTGGTTTTGTTTTGTAAACTTCCTGTTTGCAATAACCCCACAAGTAAAAGTCAGGTGCAGTAAGGTCAGGCGACCTGGGTGGCCAACGGAATGTGGAGTTTCTGGATATCAGCTTATTGGGAAATTTTCGTCGGAATTCTGTCATAACAGGTTGGGCTATGTGAGGAGGTGCACCATCTTGCTGAAACCACACAGAGTTAAAAGAAATTCTCTTTCGGCGAAATTCTGGATAGAAAAACTCTCTCAACGGTCTCCACTAACCGTAACGGGGTGACCGTTTTCTTCGAAGAAGTAGGGCCCGACAATGCAGCGTGATGAAACTGCACACCACACTGTGACACGAAGTGGATGCAATTCCGTCTCATGGAGTGTCTGTGGGTTGGAAGCACTCTATATTCGACAATTTTGTTTGTTTACGTTGCAGTTCAAATCGAAATGGGCCTCGTCAGACATGAAAAGACAGTTCAACATGTTTCCATCCTCTTCCACCATTTGAAGCATCTTCTGGCAAAATTCCACGCGAATCGGCAAGTCTGCAGCGTTCAGTTTGTTGGCCATTTGAATTTTATATGGGAATAAGTCCAAATCTTTGTGCATAATTGACTGTAATGAATGTCTGCTTATACCCATTTGAGCAGATAAGCTTCTTGTCGAAGCTCTTGGATTGTGTTGTATCGCAGCAGCTACAGCAGCGATTCAATGGTAAGGTCTTCTGTTGACTGTCCCATGCTCGGCAAAATTGTTTACAAGTCTCATTATGGCCCATCTGCTCGGAGGATTGCCGCCAAATGTGCGCCTATACTCTCTTTGAACCGAAACTACGGACTCCAGTGCGTGATAACGACGGACAATCCAAATTCTTGTTTCGGTGTCCCAGTTATCCATTTTTGTCAAATCTAAGAATCATTCTGCAAAATAAAAAAAAAATTGACTACATTCATTAAATAGAAAAAAAGTTATTGCATTTTTTTTGGTAGCGGCTTTCATCAGCCACCCTGTATCTCTATCATATGCCAACTTGGGTGTTTTTTGGACAAACTGGCAATTCTTACTTTTTTTATTTATCTGAAATCGGAGAACGATTGGACCCGTTTTCCAAATTTCCATATTTCCAACAGACATATTTTCATAAACTTTTAAGAGGACAGAGTTAAACTCTAATCTCTATTTGGCTTGAACTTAGTACAGGCTACTTTTGATAATTATTTCGTAATAAGAAGCGAAAACTGCAAAGATTGGGAAAGGGGCTATAATGCACTGATACAAATGCAATACTACTGATGACAGTTATTGGATATCTAACAAAATTAAAATCTATCTTCTAATGAACGCAATGCAAAAAATTTGTTGGGGCTAGCAAAGCGGCCCATGGTCTGCTAGTTTAGAATATTTTAGCAAAATTTAATCCAACAAATTGTTTTTCCTGTCCTTTTGTCTCTACTTTGCTCTATCGAATGATGACAGCATGAATAGGCTGCATTGTCTGTAAACGTTGAACCTCTCAAATCCGTGGCACCATGCAACAAAATAGCTTGAGAATTCCTTTAGATATATCTCTATCTTACTCTATCGGTAAATAGATAAAAAGACCGCAGTGTCTAACCCCTATTAACCTCTCAGATCCGTGGCAGCTTCACATGATTTTCATTACCTTTACAATATATCTTTTACATATGTACATACATATATATTTCATACAAGTTTAACTAGAAGCGGTAGTTTCGCGATCCATTCATTCGACCGTACCGTATTCTAGTAAATGTGACTTACTTTCTTTGTTTTGCCTCTGATATCAGCGTGTTTTCGCACTCTATACAGAAGCAATTTGTATCAACAACGTTGATTCAAAATTTTTTTTTTTTACTTTCTATATTGTTACTAGGGTGATCGATTATTCGACTTTTTTAAGAAACCGGTTTTTAATTAGTTTCGAATTTTAAAAAACCGGTTGCTGTTTTGAAATTGTGAAAAAACCGGTTAACCGGTTTGGACATATAAAATATAATTCCTTAAAGAAAAAATTAAAAAATATTGCGGAAAAACGAATGTAATAAAAATAATAACTAACTATGAAATTTTTACAGTTTATATACGTTTGGCTGCATAATCACGCCGCAACGCAATAACGGACATGAATACAGTGGACTAATTTGGTTTTAGTTAGTTGAATTTAAGAACAAAATGTACTCTGTACAAGTAAAATAAATAAATTAATACATCAATAAATAAATCTGATTTTTTATGAGGCTGTTATATCTCTTTCTGTTTATTTTTATACCCGCCACCAAAAAAATGATGGGGGTATATTCATTTTGTCATTCCGTTTGTAACACATCGAAATATCCATTTTAGACCCCATAAAGTATATATTTTCTGAATCAGGGTTTGATTTGATGACGATCTAGCTATGTCCGTCCGTCTGTTGAAAGCACGATAGAGGTCGCACCGAAAAAGCTAGGGGGATCAAATTTTGCCAGAATCTTTCTTATAGACAAGGTTTGTTTGGTATTGAAAATGGGCTAAATCGGAATATTAGGAAGAGAGTTATAGCTCGAAAGGCAAGAGTAGGTTGAAAAAACCGTGTCCTTCGAATATCGAATAAAATGGAATTGTGTCCAAACGCATTAACGTAGACTCATGAAACTTCGAATATATATTTCTTGAGTAAAAACAATATTTTTCCCCGAAAATTATCTAAATCTATGCATTAGGAGAGGAGTTATCGATCAAAATGTACGAAAATTTATACCGCACAGTGTATTTTTCCGTATATTTAAAAACAAAAACGTCATTAAAGCAAAAAAATTGGATGTACGACTTTGAAATTTTGCACACTTTGCTTTTTGGTGAGACGCTTTTTTGTAACGGAAAATCAATGTGCCACGCCCACCTCCCATATAACGTTTTACCCAAAATTCATATAATTTCTCTATTAATATAGATTTTGGAATAACAAAGGGCTATATTTAAACACCTAAGTTTTACTCATTTGCAAAAAGAACTTTGACACGCCTACTATAACGCCCACTTTTCACGTTATCTACGTTAATGAAATTTAAAAGCTCATAAAACCGCCAAAATTAGAGGTATGATGATAAAATTTGCTACGTATATTCCCCTAGGCAATTTCATTACTGTGCCAGAAAATTAAGGTGCCACGCCTACTTTTACGCCCACCTCCCATACAACGTTTTACCGAAAATTCATATTATTTCTCTATTAATAAAGATTTTGGAATAATAAAGGGCTATATTGAAACACCTAAGTTTTACTCATTCGCAAAAAGAACTTTGACACGCCTACTATAACGCCCACTTCTCACGTTATTTATCGTTAATGAAATTTAAAAGCTCATAAAACCGCCAAAACTAGAGGTATGATGATCAAATTTGCTACGTATATTCTTCTAATCAATATAATTGTTGTGCAAAAAAGTTTAGGTGACACACCCACTTTAACGCCTACCTCCCATATAACGGGTTATCTTAAATTCATGTAATTTCTCTATTGACAAAGTTTTTGGGTAAATAAAGGACTATATTGAAATATCTAGGTTGTATTTATTAGCAGAAACTTTATTGACACGCCTACTTTAACGCCCACTATCATTGAAAGACAAAATTTACGAAAACATTTTACTATTATATCGAAGTTATTAAGGGTGGTTAAATTTTAAGGGCTGATGTTGAATTTAAATAAAACACAAATTATTTAAGAAAGTATTATCATTTCTTTTTGTAATTATAATATTTGTACGGTTCAATTATGTATTTAACAAAATATCGGCCAAATGGCCCCCCCATCCTTGGCGCCACTCCTCTCCTCTGATGGTTCAAATTTTCAATGACAATGTTGATGCTCAATTGTTCGGCATGATGATGAGTCGAGGTTGACTGCTCTTTTACCACACTATCGCAAAAACCAGCAGTGGTTCCCATTCAACGAACTAAGAAGGCATTCACAGATTTTCTAACATTTTATACAGACCTGTTTTGCAGAAATTTAAATATTTTTTACAATTCTCCCGATTGTGGACGAATTTGAAGGATTATGTTGATCAAAACAATTACGAAGTGCCCAAAATGCATTTTGATTTGAATGCCCATTTTTATTAAAAACCTGAATAACTTTAAAGCGTTGCACATTTGCATATCTTTCCACGGATCAAATTGAGTAAGTTTGAGATTGAGAAATGTCAAGTGAAATGCAGAAAACAAATTTAAAGACTAGGTGTAGTTCACCTTCAACATGGGCCCTTAAAATTTAGCCACCCTCTACAAAGAAAGTGATACATATTTTATTATAAAGAGATTATTCCATAATGATTAACAAAATAATAAATATTGTGCTTTAAATGTACACAAAATTGGTGGTGGGTATAAAAGATTCGGCACAGCCGAATATAGTGCTCTTACTTGTTTGAATGTTAAATTGATCTTTTAAACTAATATGCACTAACGTATTTTGTTTGAAATGATTTCTGTAATTTGAAATACAATTTAAAGGCTAGAGAGAAAATCTTGAAAAAAAAATCCCGGGATTTTCGGGATTGGGATTTGGAGATTGGCATCCCTCGTTGGCAGGCACTCAATGCCATTAATTAAAATTAGTTTGTGTAGGGAGAGATTAATGGTTTTTCTTTATTGTATGGCAACTAAATTGTGATTAATATATTTTTCTTTCTACCTCGGCATTTTTAATTGTTTAGTTTAAGATTAAGTTTCTAGTATTTTTGACACAAGACAGTAAATAAATCATCAAAAATGTCATTGCATATTGTAAACAGAAAATATAAATTTACATTGTTGCCACTACGTTTTTTAAGCACTAAACTTATTTGTTAAAAGTAATCGGCATTTGCTTTGGAAGAGATCAAAAAATTATTGTAAGCTTTGTAGCGCTTATACAAGCGTAGCGTAAAGTATGACTAAACATCAGTATTTTAGACAATAAATTTAACTAAGAAACTAATAATTACAGCAAATTATAAGCCCAACAACAAAGTAGAAATACCTGATATCTGTTAAAAAAAAATTAACCCTCAATTAGTTTTCGTATTTAATATTTGTTCATTAAACAATAAATAAATTTCTTACAATATTATGGAAGAATATTTAATAGTTTTTATTTTCTGATTTTAGGAAACTTTTCGCGTACTACATAAATATACTATGGTACGATTGGTTACACATTTATATGAAAATAAACTTAAAAAATTAAAAAAAACACTTTTCGGATAAAAAACCCAGGTGTATTCGATATTCAAAAATCAACATTTGGCAAAAAACCGCTAGCTAAATGAGGAAAAAACCGGGTTTTTCACCGGTTGTAAAACCGAGACGATAACCCTAATTGTTACACTCATATGTTTTGTGCATGTGTTAAAAGCAACTTTAAACTCCTTTAACTCCTTAAATACTAAACCAATTTTAATTAGATTTAATTAAAATTTTGCACATCTCTCTGAAATGTCACATAAAGTGGTGAGTTTTTTTATTCAAATCGGTTGTATGATGCGAGCATAAACTGCGAAACAAAATGTCAAATTGCATGTTAATATATTGTTACAGATTTATTTTTAAATAGCTTAATTTACATTATAATTTATTTTAGTTGCAGTAGTTTAAGTTACTGTAGTTTTATTTGTGTTAGTTTATTTCGCTGGTTGTTCGAACATAATATTAAGATGTTATTATGTGTAGCATACTTTTAGGCACTTCTATTATTCCTGCATATTACTTAACGTCTTAATTTAAATGTAACGGTTTTCGAATGTACTAGAATGTACATACGAGAATTTTGTCGAATGTTACCGCACACCACTATGTTACTATAAATAGTCGAACAACACAGCTAACATAATCAGTATTACAATAGAGCTTGTAAAGTGTGTATCAAAGTGAGTTTGATAATAAAAGTGTATAACCATATGTGTAATAAGTAAAGTGATATAAGAACAATATCTGAGTGTATTTAAATGAATAAATTGCTCTTAATTTTATAACTAATTTCAACTGTTTTTGATTGCAAAAAAAGAACTCAAGGGGTATTTAAAGGAAGTAAGCCAACGTTTATTAAAGGTATAAACGTAACAATATATATAGGAATGAAAACGATTTTAATATTCTAAAGATAGAAAGTGTTTATATGATGTAGATTATTATGACTGATTACTCTAGAACGGGACTATTTTTTTATTGACGGTCAAACCTAAAAAAGAGCAGCAAGCGTTTTTTAGTTGTCAAAAATTCTCATGTTCATACAATTAAATGAAACAAATCGAAATACCGCGGCGGCAACGCTTTGCAATTGGAAAATCCAAGTATGACAAGGCGTTAGGTATGGAAGTTGGCTGCAGTACAACTGTTGGTTTTTTATTTATTTGTTTGTAGTTATTGAAAAGTAATGCCATTTTGGCTATTTTCAGGTTAATCTAGCGATTTTATTTCTATTTGTTGAATTTTATTTTAAAAAAATATGTTAACATTACTGTTCATTACACAACGTTGTCGCTCTAATTTAGGTTTATCACCTCAGCGTTACCGCTGTGGGAAAATATTGTCGAGCATTTTTTATTACTTAATCACGTGTAGGTGATGGAAATTGAATTCGGAAATTATTTAAAAGTCGAAACAATATATTCTCGTTTACTTTTCCTTTAAGTTTTTATTTTTGTTTCAAAGACGTTTTACTTTCTCGCTTTAACTCTCTTTCTTGTATATCGATTTAGCCAATTTTTGATACCAAAAATTTTAATCTCCTCCAAAACTGTTCCTGTTCGATCTTAAAGATAAGCTTTCAACAAACGAAAGGACATAACAATATCGTTTTAATATCAAATGAAGGGCTTGGTTAATAAGCAAAACTGTAGCTTCTGGGGCTATGAAAATCCAAGGGCTATTCATCAACGCCAATTACACCCCATTGGATTTACAATATGATATTTTCATTCATTTGAAAATTGAAGCTACGTAACCGTAAATGAAGAGCGGTATCGGTTTTTGATAGAACATTTTTACGGCCTGCTCTTAAAAAGAAACCTGTGATGTTGTTTCATCCAGATGGAGCCAACGCAATAACGGCGGTTTTAAGTAAAGCTTTAGGAAAGATTAAAAAATTCAGAAACTCAGCAATTAAATGGCAAACGCAATCGCCAGATTTGTCAGCACTTGACTATTTTCTTTTTTTTAAAGGGGCCAGTCGTGTAAAGGGTATGCAAATAAATTAATGAAAAAGGTTTTACATTCTGTACAAAAGAATATTTTAGTTAATTATTTAGAATGTTTTAACGACTATTTTAAAATTCATTAACTGTAATAGTATTTGACATTGCAATGCGTTTTGTTTTAAGCACATTATCGCACTTTTATAACCCAGTCTATAAAGTATAACGTTATTATTTTTGGAAAAACAAATTTCTTATCACAAATTGTTCCCATATGGTGATTTTGTTTCTTTTTACTCATTTCTTTATTAAAACTCAATTAAGATATTTAGAATATTCACACGACTCAAGGTATGTTCACATTAGGCAAATATTTGTTAAAAAAAAGTAACCTAAAGGTAGGTAGGTGGGAAAGGGGGATGCAGAAAGCAGTATCTGCCTCCTACACCCACACTCGGAGACCAATAGGGTCCATTGCGTTACCCTTTATATAGTAAAGATAGAAACGAGAGAGAGGGTTGCCAAAGATATAGTACATGACAAACAAAAAATAATAAGTTAGTAGGAAATAGAATAGAAGAAAGAAAGAAAAACAGATTCTCTACGAGTCCCATTGCATGTTCACCAACCACCCGATCCCCATGATGAATCCGATAATATTCCCCTGCTTGCACTCCGAAACATCACCCAACTCATTGTGGAATCGTTTACCTAACCACTTTAGCCTGTGATTCTGTAGCCTTGGACAGTGACAGACAATGTGTTCTACAGTTTCCAGCTCCTCCTCATCTTCACATATCTTACAATAATCCGGAGTGCCGTCCTATTAAAACCCCAATAGTGGCCCTCAGACATATTCGGCTCCACGAAAAGCCCCCCAATGAAATAACGCCCAAACGAAAAATGAAATATTCCCCAAATTTTTTTCATACATTTTTGGGTGTTATTTCATATGAAATACCTCCCAATTTTTTTGGGCCGTCTTTCATTTTTTTTAGAAATTATTTCATTTCTCATTTGGGGTTTTCAAATTATGAAATAATCTCCAATGAAATAACATCCAACAAATTTTTAAATTCGGGGCTTGTTTCATAGCGTGTATAATTTGGGTGATATTTCATTTTGTATTCGGGGGTTATTTCATTTTTAAAGCTTTTGGTTTTGGGGGTGCTTGTAAATAAATTATATAAAAATAGGCCTTTTACAAGAAAACTTTTAGCCTCTGAATATATTACAATATCTTTTTAAATACATAAATGATAACGTTCTGGATTTGGATGGTGCGACCTTCGTGACAGACTACGAAATAAGTCTACGGAAGGCAATAATGATTGTTTTCCCTAAATAAAAAGTAATCGGTTGTTGGTTCCACTTTTGCCAAGCAGTAAGGAGGTCCACAATAATAAAGTGTAACCAACTGGCAGCATTTGTACATACAACGCATATTTTCTCCATTTTGATTTCATGAGCAACCATTTTGTTTTTTTTTACCATTTCTTACGTATAATGTATTAAGATTATTATTTATGTATGCACATGAAAATAATTTTTTGGTAGTTGGGTTTCAAAAATTAATATATTGGAAATATTAAACAATTCTTTGTCCATACTTCCTCACATCTCCATTACAGAAAATTACTGCCTTCTTCACAATATTGTAACTATAAAAACGTCTCCCATGAGTTGGATTTTCAAGCCATTCGTAAAGTTTTAGGATAGCTCGTTGGTGGCTGATCTGATATGGCTTCCATCGTATAAGGGAAATTTACTGCACTGGACTTAGTTCATTTACTGGACTTAGTTCTTTCACCAAAAAAAAATTGATTTTAAATGCTGGCACACTTTTGAAGTTGCATATATCCTTATTATGAAGAAGAAGCCTGCGGCCCTCCACACGATTTATATCAATAAATTTGCGATTTTGCTGTTGGTCCATATTGACTTCATGAAATCCTTAATGAATCTGACTCTTTTATGAATTTCGGGCTTTATTTCATTTTTGTTGCTGATGGGGCTTATTTCATTGGGGGTTATTTCATTTTCATCATTGGGAGTTATTTCATATGAAATAACTCCCAAATATTGGGGGTTGTTTCGTGTTTGCTTTGGGGTTTATTTCATTTATTTTTGGATGTTATTTCATTCACTGTTTTTGGGTGTTATTTCCAATTTTTTGGGGTTTACTTCATTGGGGATTGTTTCCTGGGCGTTATTTCATTGGGGGGCTTTTCGTGGAGCCGACATATTCTATCCAGGCCCAAAAGTACCGTAGAGTTTGCTCAGTGCAACTTGGGCCATAAAGCCCTTGACACTCTGCAGGCTCTTCTGTCCCTCCACGCCATATTGGTCAGATACCCACGCCCTGAAACGCCCAAAATAGTACGCAAACGGAGGTCTCACCATGTTCTCTTCGCTCGTCGAAACCAGTGCCGATCCACCGCTCGCCAGTTCGTCAGCAATTTCATTTCCGACGATTCCCATATGCCCTGGTACCCAACACAGTCTGACATCGAAGAGGTTCATGATCCTGTCGAGTGCCCTCCTACACTTCTCAAACTATCCTAGATTTGACATAATGTCCCTTCAAGCCTTTGAGCGCCGCCGTCAACGTATAGAGCAACCTCCCTTGGAACATGTTCCAATATAAGATCTGTCGCCCTATAGATAGCCAGTATCTCCGCTTGGAAGACACTACAGTTATTAGAAAGTTTGTAAGACCTCCTGATGTTCTTTCTTATAATATAGACACCTGCCCCTGTGCATATATCCAACTTCGATCCGTCCGTAAAGACTGCACACCCCTCAAACAGTCTGCCGGATCCTAAAATAAAATAAATTCAATTATGTTTTGCTGTACAAAATAAATATTAAGTTTTGTTAAATACGTGGGCAAATATTTGGCAAATGTTAACATATTAATTTGCACATTATTAATTTGTGTCAGTCAGTTTTTGAACCTGTTATGCGGCAGGCAACTAAAAACGTTTTCACCTGCTTAACGCTAAAACAATTTAATTTTGTGTTTCTAATCAAATTGTCATTTCCACAGATATTTTTATAGAAATAAATTTTATCCCTTTAAAAATAATTTTTGTACAATCAGTCAAACTAAATGTTATACAAAATTATTCAAATAAAACAAAGAAATTTTCGTGTTTTTTTTTTCTTGCTTTTATCTACAGTTTTATATGATAAAAAACAACAGAAAAGTTGAAAAATAAAAATAAAACTAAAGAAATAAATAATCAAAAGAATGATTATACTGTTTAGCGTTTGGACGCCAAATCTTCCCTAATGAGATCGATGGCTTTCTCCGCAATCATAATTGTGGGTGCATTGGTATTGCCACTGGTAACATAAGGCATAATAGAGGCATCAACAACACGCAAATTTTCTACACCTTTAACCTTAAGACGTGGATCCACACAGGCCATTGTATCATTACTGGGACCCGTTTTGACGGTGCCCACATGATGATACATGGTAGACGAAAAATATGTTAAATAGCATCTCCAATATTGTTCAGATCTAAAAACATACTGATCGCACTCTTCAATGGCAACATGAAGAATTTGAGCTTCTTTTTCTTGGAAGGCTTGTGTCTTTTCCAGTTTTTCTAAATATCTTATGGCCTGCAAGACAACTTCTATATCTTCTGGAGCTTACATGTAATCAGCATTAATTATAGGTGGATCTTGAGGGCTAGTGGATTTTAGTTTTGTATCCCCTACCGATTTGGGATGTGCCAAAATAACCGAGAAAGCCAAAATATCGTAGTCCTGTATTGCTTGCATGAATTGAGCTCTGTATTCACTCTTAACCTTTAAAGCGTTGAACATAACCAATGCACTCTGATTGTCGCCTCTTCTTAATGTCGTGTGATGCAATTCGATGTTAGGATATAAAGACTTTTTAGAGGGTTCAGTGTTTATGAAACCGGTTAAATAGGTCAAACCAGTTGAAGCCAAATATCCCTTGTTGTGAATTAAATATTGATAAATATCATCTAAAACCTGTTTCTGATCCAATGGTTCACCGTAAAGACGCATAAATACCTGAATGATTAAATGGTCCTGTAGATTTTTACCAACGGGCAGATTTTTAACAACTGGTATATTGAAACTATTCAATACGGACTCAGGACCCACGCCTGAGAGCATTAACAATTTGGGAGAATCTATGGTACCAGCAGATAATATCACCTCTCGCTTAACATTTACCTTAAATGTCTTCCTGTTCCTCAACTTAAATTTTACAGATTTCACTCTCTCACCTGTAGCATCAAATTTCAGTTTTGTTACAAAGGCATTCTGGATAACGTGTAAATTTGGTCGTTGAGCAACTTTTCCCAAATGTCCTTTACCAGTACTGGCTCTATGACCGTTTTTAATAGTGCCCTTAAGATAGGAATATCCTATGTAACTGCCTTCTGTAAATTCTTTGACATATGGTACACCCAACTCGCTGGACCCTTTTAGAATCATGTCGCCAATATCCTCCCTAACACGAGGAAATTCATTGAGCTCAACATAACCCATGGGATGAGTTTCATTACCCACTGGTCTGATAGATTTCTCGAAATAGGGCAACACATTATTGTATCCCCAACCGGGGTTTCCCACTGCCTGCCAGCGATCAAAGTCTAAATTGTTACCTCTTACATACATCATGGCATTAAGGGAACCGGAACCTCCAATTATTTTACCACGAGGCCAGTGACATTTATTATCCGCGCACGCTTTGCATGAACGACCATTGGGTTTTACAAGGTAGGGAAATGTGTAATTCGTATTTTGCATAGCGAAAAACATATAAGGAACCTGTCAATATACAAACAATATCAATTTTAATTCGAAAAAGTAAAACAGTTGCAATAACTTATGTACCTCGGACTCCTGGGGAGGATTACCGCCCGCCTCTAAAACTAACACTCTCCAATTGGGGTTCTCACTTAAACGGCTGCCCACTACCGATCCTGCTGATCCAGCACCTACTACCACAAAATCATATGAATCCAAGCCCTTTTCCAGAGCCATGTCCGCATAGTCTGGTGGCCAATATTTAGGTAGGGAGATCTTACACTGAGCTATTATTATACTTTTTATCAATACGTTGACCATGAAGTCCATTCGACCTACACTCTGTATAGGACATTGCGAGGCATTAAATGTTACTGTGGTTGCCAAACTTTCTATCATCTTGGGTCTTTAAACAACTAAACGTAAATGTTTGTGCAGATATTTAGAGAACAGTGCTTTTATACTCTCCACCAGCACTGGTGATCACACAGAATGCATATAAGTTTGGCATTTAGTATGTCACTCCAAGAAATAGTCAATGTAAAAGTGGAAAAGCTTATGTTTGGTATATAATATCAGTCCTTTTGAGTGCCTCGATTGTTCCAGCTATCGACGCCTACTTGAGCGAAACTCTTTTGAGGCCAAAGTGAGAGCAATACAACAAATTGTATTAAGCAACTACTCAACTTAGCAAGTTAAATATGTTAACTTTGTTTCTAAACAACTCTGTAGAAGATGTTTAAAAACTTTAACGTGTTTTAACCTTTAATTCTAAAATCATATCTTGATAAAAGATTAAAAAAATCTTTTAAGACTGTGTTTAAATAAATAAATTTTTTAATTTAAAAAAATATGTGACAACCCCTAGTTGAAGGGTACAGAAAGATACTATACTGCCGTACTCTTTTAAAATTTTATTTAAGTTTCTGTTAAGTAATTGTTATTTAATAAATATCAGTATATTTTTCCATTATAGGTTTTTTATCGTTAATTTGATAATATGAAATTGCTTTATTGAGTTGCAGAAGACTTTGAAGCATATAGCTGATTTCGAAGTAAATATATACTTATTTCTTATATTCTAAAATTAAAATAAGATAAAGTTTCATTTTTTAATGATCCCTGTGCTTCTCGATTTCGCTCAACTGCATATCTTCTAAATAGATAAATAAATCTTATGTTGTTCGTTGATTATCCGCTGTTTATAGGCAACGTCCAAATTTTGTAGTTAAAATTCGGAAATTGGCCAGAAATTAAAATCTTATTATAAGTAACGAAACTCATTTTCATTTGAATGGCTTTGTTAGTAAGGACAACTTTAGACTCTGGGGACCTGAAAATTCAAGGGCCATTTATCAATGCCAACTGCACACAATTATGTGTAGAATATTACATTACACCTGCAAATATAATTGGGTCTTACTTTTTAAAAATGATGATGAAAGAGACGTAGCTATAAGTGAAGAGCGCTATCGGTTTATAATCGAACATTTTTTATGTCCTGCTCTTAAAAACAGACCTGACATATGTTTTCAGCAGGTCTGAACCACTGTTCACACTGTGTTAGACACAACGGCCCCTTAAAATCTAGTTTTGAAAGAAAGAATAATTTCTAAAAATTCGGAAATCAGTTTGCCACATTTGTCAGCACTCGATTATTTTCTATGAGGTTATTTAGAGGGGCGATTATATGTGAATAAGACCGCGGCAATCCTTGAGCCAAAGGTTAGGTTAGGTAGAACAGGCAGCTGTTGTGCAGCTCACTTGGGTCCATTTTATTGATCCCATTGTGATACCTGAATAGAAAAGTAAGAATAGAATATAAAAGAGAGAAGAAAAGCAGACAACACCAGAATCTCTGGTGGGAATCGAACCCGCAACCCCCAAACTAGCAGAGCAGCACACTACTGACTAGTCCACCGGGGCAAAATTGTTGCAGAAATTCTAACGATACAGCCACATCTCCTGAAATTTTCGAATGGTTGCCAATCCCTTTTTTGATTGAATTATCGATTCTGCGAACTTTCACACCAAATTTAATTCTTCTGCGATCAATATGTTTGTAAATAAGTATTTAGTTTTACCAATTTCCCACGCCCACTTGTTGCTTTATTGAAAATATCTTTTTTTCTACAAACCATCGACACCTGATAAGCTTTTCAATAAAGAAAGAATGTTTAAAATTAATTCAGTTGTTTCCGAATGCAGAGATATTAAGACAATTCTCTGAAAACTTTTTGCTTTATTTACAATTACCATAGTACGTTTTGGTTGGAGCACCTGGTACTATTCATCCCGACTTGATACAAGGTAGTCTTGAATTTAAGCGTTCAAGCTACCAGCTAACGAAAGTTCTGAAAGTGCTGAAAATCGTATCTCGCATAAAGCTTCACCAATCAGTAGTAAATCGATTCTAGGGCTTGGCTAGATCTGCTATCAAATATGATCTTTCAGACTCTTAGCAGTAACTATACGTAAGCTAAAATCTAGTTTATTTTATACTCTCTCTCAAAGACACTTGAAAATTACTAAATATTTATTAAACGTTTACAAATCGAATTTCCATAGTTATATACAAAGATTCACATAAAAACATACAAATTTTCTTACATTTGTTTATGAACAAAATGACCAACAACTTCAAATAAGACATCTTCTAGTATTTACCAAACCTATTCGTCATGACACGCCTATAAATCGTTAGAGTAATTAGGTTGAACAGATGACCAGTCTTCTTTAATGATATCGCTGGCTTTTTCTGCAATCATTATTGTGGGTCCATTAGTATTGCCAGTGATGATATTAGGCATTATCGAGGCATCAACAACGCGTAAATTTTTCACACCTTTAACCTTAAGGCGTGGACTTACACAGGCTTTTGTGTCATTCTTGGCACCCATTTTAACCGTGCCCACATGATGATACAAGGTAGTCGAAAAATACGTTAAATAACATCTCCAATAGTCTTCAGATCTAAAAACATATTGATCACACTCTTCAATAGGAATATGAACAATTTCAGCTTGTTTGTCTAGGAAAGCTTGGGTTGTTTCCAACTTTTCTAAATATCTTATGGCTCGCAATGCCACTTCTATATCTTCTGGAGCTGACATGTAATTAGCATTAATTATTGGTGGATCTTTAGGGCTAGAGGATTTAAGTTTTATATCCCCTACCGATTTGGGATGTGCTACCTTAGCAAGGATAACTAAAACATCATTCTCCTGTATTGTTTGCAACAGTTGGGCTTTTAGGAAAGTTTTAAAGTTGAGACTATTTAGAAAAATGTTTAAAGTTTTATCATCTCCTCTTCTCATTACTAAATGATGGAATTCTATGTCAGGATACGGTGAGCTTTTAAAGAGTTCGGAATTAATGAAACCAGTTAAGGCGGTGGGACCAATTGAGGTCAGGGGTCCCTTTTTGTGAATTAAATATTGATAAATACCATCTAAAACTTTCTTTTTGTCAAGTGGTTCGCCCTTCAGGCGTATGAATACTTGAGTCATTGGATGATCTTGTAAATTTTCACCCACTGGCAGATTTTTTATAACAGGTATTTTTAAAGGCTTCAATATTTGTTTAGGACCCACCCCTGAAAGCATTAACAGTTTGGGAGTATCTATTGTACCAGCAGATAATATAACCTCTCGATTAACATTGACCTTAATTGTCTTTTTGTTTTGCAACACAAATTTCACAGATTTAACCCTCTGGCCTGTTACATCAAATTCCAGTTTTGTAACATGGGCATTTTTAATCACCTTTAAATTAGGTCGATCGGAAACTTTGGCCAAATAACCTTTACCAGTACTGGCTCTACGACCGTTTTTAATATTACCTTTTACGAAGGAATATCCTATATAACTTCCCTCGGTAAATTCTTCGACTTTGGGTACACCCAACTCACCGGAGCCTTTAAGAATCATATTGGTAATGTCCTCATCAAAGTGGGAAAATTCATTTAGAGTAAGATAACCTATGGGATGAGTTTCATTACCCACTGGCCTGATAGATTTCTCGAAATATGGCAAAACATCATCATAACCCCAACCGGTATTACCCTGTTCTTGCCAGCGGTCATAGTCATAACGATTACTTCTAGCATACATCATGCCACTTATGGCACCAGTACCGCCAATCATTTTACCACGTGGCCAATAACATTTATCATCCTTATAAGCTTTACAAGAACGGCCATTGGGCTTCACATAGTACGGATATATAAAATCTGAATGTTCCAATGCAAGAAACGTGTTGGTAACCTTTAAATATAAAATGAACATACAATTAAGGTTAGTAAAGTAAAACATATTCGTTAATTTATGTACCTCAGACTCTTGAGGAGGATTACCGCCAGCCTCTAAAACTAACACTTTCCAGTTGGGATTCTCACTTAAACGGCTTGCCACTACGGATCCTGCCGACCCAGCACCTACCACCACAAAATCATATGAACCCAAGCCCTTTTCCAGAGCCATCGCTGCATAGTCTGGTGGCCAATACTCTGGTAGCGTAATATTACACTGGGCCGCAATTAGACTTTGTATCAATAGGGTCACCATTGAATCCATTACACCTACACTCGGTATAGAACAGTGCGAAGCAGCAAATAATCCTCCGCCCGCCATACTATTTACCATCTTCAATTTTTAAACGAATAAAGTCTATTGTTCATGCAGATATTTTAAACATTTAGATTTTTTTAAACAATTTCTTAATATTTTTTTTAAATTAAAAATTATTTATATTTGCCTAGTTCTAAACAAGCGGACTGTTAACAGTACGTGTGATTAAAATGCTCTGTTATGTTTCAATTTACGTAAAAGTATTTATACTTTTATACAAAATTTTTATTTTTATTTTTCACTAACAGTCTTATCCCCATTATCTCAATGTCAGGTTATCATTTACCGTTACAATTTATAGCCGATTTTAATCATCCTTGGCATGTATGTAAGTTGCGCCACCGACGGCCCAAGATTATTTGTAACAAAGCTGTTATCGAGAACAACTCATTATTATTAACGGTAGTTTAAAATGTTTTGTCTTAAAGAGCCAAATAATCAGTACAAGTAAATCGTTACTACACTCAGTAAATTGTGACAGTAACTGTCAGTGGTTTATTCTAAAAGTATTCCCTAAAGTTATTTTTAAATGAAGAATCGGTTTAAGTTTAAAATTAGTTACAAAGCAAGACATTTTTAAATGTTTCAGAAAGTTGTTAAATACTGATATTGATTCGAAGTTAAAGTTATCAGTTAGTTCTACACAAGTATGAGTGAATAGGAAAATTAAAAACATGAATTGAATGCTATGATTCCCATTATCCAATTTCATTAAATCGTAACATAAATACTATATTCAAATAAAATATATGTTAAGCGATAAAGATTGCTAAAAATGAAACCTTACACTCAACAAATTATGTAAGTTTAATGAACTGGAAATCCAGCATTGATTTTTTGTGAGCAAATTTCGATGAAGCTACATTTTTTACAATTTACTACCAAAACTAGTTAATAACTTGTTCCGGCTGAACATTTTTTTGCCAACTACATACTGCCTGCTTTACTAAGAAGTGTTATAGGAATGACTTGATTTATAATGTGATACACACGAACTTATTATTGCGAAATTTCTTATATACCAATATTACATCTTGCCAATAGCTAAAGTTAGGAAGTTATCGGACAGATAACTAGTTTTTCGCTATTATAACTACAACATAACCTAAAAGTAACCGATAAGCTAAAGGGAAGCCCAAGTAAATGTGTCTTGCATCACATCTACGTGTACTTTAACGGCTTGATTTTTATTGAAAAAAAAATCATATTGTCGGATGTTTCACAAGGAATAATAACGATCCTAATATAAGCAAGTAAGAGCGCTATATTCGGCCGTGCCGAATCTTATATACCCTTCACAGCGTGTAGTCATGCAATAACAGTAGTTTGTGTCACATATGGGATGAATGCCATATGAAATACGTACATACATATATAAAAACATCCCATTGTAAAATTATAAATTCACGTATGTATGTTAAAAAAACAAAAAAAATAAAAAAAAAATTTAAAAAAAAAATTTAAAAAAAAAAATTTAAAAAAATTTAAAAAAAATATTAAAAAAAAAATTATTATATATATATTATATATATAAAGCAAAACAAAAATAAATAAAAAAAAAATTTAAAAAAAAATATAAATAATATATTAAATAAAAACTAAAAAAAAAAATTTAAAAAAAAAATTTTAAAAAATTTAAAAAAAAAAATTTTGGCTGAGCTGGGATTCGATGCCACGTTTTCTCTAACCAGTATACATGTTTGTATGTATGTATGTTGTTGTTGTAATGTTGTTTTTGTGAAAAAAAAAATCGAGGTGGTCGTGGGTTTTTGCTCATATCTCAGTTGTTTATGTACCGATGTTTCTGATTTTCAATACCGATCTACTCCCGAATATTTCTGATATTTTAATACTATACCCGGGTCCAACCTTTGTCGGGAGGCTTCAAAAAGTTGATTTCAACATACACACGGACAGACGGTCAGACGGACAGACTGACAAAGCTTAATCGACTCCCCTATTCATAAGCTTTCAGAAAATATATACTTTATGGGGTCGGAAATGAAAATTTTAGAAATTTCACACGGAATGACAAACCTATATATACCCTTTTTCACTGTGTGAAGGGTATAATTAATAATTTAAACTTCTTATGAACTCTCTTCTATCTACTATTTAAGTGTAATCAAAGATTCCAAAGCTAAAAGTCCAGACCACGCATTCTACGCTTTTTCGCGTGTTATACTTTTCAAGTAAATGAGCACAAAGCGTTGATGCTCTTACGCATAGAAAGCAAAAAGTACTTTCTAGTTTTTATAGCGTCATGAGCATCGATTGGCGAGTGATTGAATGCCAAATAATATTTTATTTTTAATTTTATCGATAATTATTTTTATATAAAAAAAAGCTTTTTAAAAGAACAAAATGCTTTTGTTATAAAATTAAACATTATTGGTAAGAAACAAATTTATATAATTAAAAAATGCCACTTATACTTAGAACGAATGCCCTGTCTAAAATTGTATTATTAAGCAAAAAGCGCGACATGTAACTAGAAATGCAGAAAGTCTATAAGTTATCAAAAGCGTTTAATGCGCTGACGCGAGAACGCGTGGTACAGACTTTCAGCTTAATATTTTATTGTATGTTGATTTTCTGAAAGCTTATAAATAGGGGAGTTATTTAACCGTAATCCGTCTGTCCGTGTGTATGTTGAAAGAAACCAAAAAAAAAGTGTATCAAAATATCAGAAATATTTGGCAGCAGATCGGTATTGGAAATCAGCATAGTCCCCCATAACTTTTTGAGATATGCGCAAACACACACGACTGCCTTTGTTTTTTCGCTTATTTTTTACCATAAAAATTAAATTTTTCTAGCCCTAGGATGACTTATAGGCACGGTTGTTACTATTTATAAATTTGGTATGCCTCTGGAGATATTAATGAAATTTTTTTTTTTTTTGACAAATTGTGCACTAATCGGCAAAGTTATAGGCAAAAGTTATTCGAAAAAAAAATACATTTTTTTTACATGTATCAAACCTTTTCAAACTCTGAAATAAAAATAATTATAAGCCGTAGTCTTAGAAATTAATTCTAACAAAAACTAACAAATCGGTTTGAAATCAACTGAGATATAAGCATCAGAGTGCAGCTGCTTCGGTGTTTTTCCTAAAACTTACAATCGGAAATCGATATTTTTCAGTTGCTATACAACCGAGAGAGTCAATAACGGGATCAATTGAAAGGACTTGAGTATAAAAGTATACTTAGCTATATAAAGAAAAAAAATTCCAAGATTGCTGGAGAGTGAGCGAAGAGCACTAATGATAATGATGAAGAGTATAATAGCCATTTGGAGACAGTATTCATGCCAAATGAAAACGATTTCCGCTTAACACCTACAGCTGTTCAAGAATCTGTAGATGACCCGATAAAAATTCGTCTGGCTGCTCTAAAAGCAATTATTAGTGATCTGAATTTAACAAAGGCGCCCGGTAGAGACAAAACTACCAACACTATGATTATAAACCTGCCAAATTCGGCTTAAGAACCGTTATGTTTATTTTTAATTCAATGCTAAGAACTGGATACTTTCCATCATCTTGAAAACAATCGGAAATAGTTATGATCCCCAAGCCTGGCAAAGATGTTACGCGGGTGTCATCCTATCGTCCGATAAGCTTATTGTCCGTACTCTCAAAAATATTTGAAAGGCTACTTTTGAAATTTTTAGCGCCGTATATTGATTCGACAAACTTAATACCCAACCACCAATTTGGGTTTAGGAAAAAACACAGCACCATCGAACAAGTGCATAGAATTACGAATTTAATTTGTGAAACATTTGAAAGTAAACAGTACTGCTCTGGCACGAAGGACTTATATATAAAATTTCAACATTGCTTCCCGAAAATGTTCACAAACTGCTTACGAACTATCTGGCGAGAAGGTCTTTTGTAGTTAGATCGAAAAATACGTATTCATCGATCAAACGAATTTCAGCTGGTGTCCCTCAGGGGAGTATACTCGGACCATTCCTATACCTCTTGTAAACCGCAGATTTTCCTACAAGACCACACACGCACACTTCAACATTTGCTGATTATACAGCGTTTTTAAGTATTCACAAATATCCGGAAGTGGCATCCCAACAACTTCAAACTCGCATTGCTGATCTGGAGAAATGGCTGCACAAATGGAAAATAAAGGTCAATGCATCGAAAAGCGTTCACATAACTTTTACATTAAGACAGAAAAGTTGTCCACCCATTTCATTATATGTAGTAAAAATCCCAGAGCAGGGCCAAAATCACACAGCTGAAAATTAAAACTACTCAACTATTCTGGCTAATTGGGTCACACTCTTCATTGAATTTGGACCTCAAAGTGCTACTGTACAAGGCAGCTTTGAAACCAATATGGTATTATGGTATCCAGTTATGGGGCTCCGCCTCCGCATCAAACGTTGAAAAGCTACAAAGAAGACAGTCAAAGATTTTAAGAACGATGACATGCGCTCCTTGGTACATACAAAATAATAACATCCACAAGGACCTCAATATTTCTACCATCCGAAGAGATGAGATTAAAAAGTCGTGCACGAGCTACGTTGCAAAGGTTGCTGATCATCCCAATTCATTTGTGAGGGAGCTGCTTTTATTTGAAGGCCATATGCGTCTTAAACGGGTGCAAGCTTTTGAATTGGCAAGATAAGATCAGATTCGCTACGACCAAATATAGCGCACTTACTTGTTTTTATTAAAATCGGTTGTAAAATGTGAGCGTTAACTGTGTAACAAAAAATCGATTTGCCAGTTAACAACATTCGACAATTCAAGACACTTACTTTTACCCTACATTTAAGCTCAACTTTAAAATTGAAAATTGTTTGCAGCTTTTTAATCACAGACAAATTTAAAAATAATTAAAAAAAAAGTTATTTCTAATCCTCTTAATCAATTAGCAATTGTTTCCCAGCAAAATACCACATTACAAAATAATGAGTTGAAAGTACTAGAAAACAGTTCTTCACTACTTACAATTTGGCATCTAAACCCATTATTTTAACACGGCGATGTCATTGCAGGTAAGTACTTACCACGCTTGCTTTAAAATAGAGATTCATGTAAGTACTTATTACGGTCGCTTATAAATAAAGACTTAAGTAAGTACTTACATTTATAGCAATAAATCAGTACTTGATTTTAATAGCCTTAATAACCCATTACTATTATGGACTTACAGAAGTCGTTCGGTTAAGGACGAAAGTTCGGTTAGATTATTCTGCGATAAGTTAATGTGATAATTTATAAGTTTCCACTTTGTAAATGAAATGCTTTGCCGCTGTTGTCAAAATCATTATTACTTATACCCTGAGCATGTTTAACTAAATGAGAATTATTAAAAGTTGTGTATTTGAATGGCTTCTAGCAAATTTCGCCACAAGAAATTGTATTGCGTGTGTATCTAAGCAAATGTCTGAAAATTAGTACTTACGTATCACGTACTAATATAAATCAAGTCAATACTAAACTACTTCTTAGTAAGACAGACGATATGTAATAGCCATTGAAATGTATGTTGTTTAGTAAGAGCAAGTCATTACCTAGTTTTTGCTGGGTTGTTAGAATGTTCATGGCTTAAGCAACAAATATATTTGTAATTTTTAAAATAATTTTTAGCACAACTACGTTGTTGTTGTTATTAGAAAATATTTTAGTTAACAACTATGTATATACATATTGAGTAAACGTAAATACAAGTGTCTTACGTGACTACCATTAAAACAATTTTTCTTCGAGTCTAAAATCATATTACAAATAGAACTTTTTACAAAAAAAAAAATAATAATTTTATAGCCGTTAACAAAACGACTATAAAAGAAATTTTGTCGAACAAAAGCCATTAAACAGACTCATTAAAAACAAACTTAATCATTTTCTTAGTTTTTTTTCCGGGTTCAACACAGATAAGGCATCCACTTTAACTATTATTAAGTTTAATTTGGTTTCACCTTCATTTAATTATCATAAACAAAACAGCAAATAACAATAATAAACAACAACAAAAATATATAAAAATATTTTATAAACGTTTTCGCCATGAAACGCCTATAAAACCTTGTAATGATTATTAAGCTTAGCAGGTGACCAATCTTCTCTAATGAAATCGATGGCTTTTTCCGCAATCATAATTGTCGGTACATTAGTATTGCCAGTGATGATATAAGGCATAACAGAGGCATCAACCACACGCAAATTTTTCACACCTTTAACCTTAAGGCGTGGACTTACACAGGCCTTTGTGTCATTCCTGGCACCCATTTTAACGGTGCCAACATGATGATACATGGTAGCCGAAAAATACGTTAAATAACATCTCCAATAGTCTTCAGATCTAAAAACATATTGATCACACTCTTCAATAGGAATATGAACAATTTCAGCTTGTTTGTCTAGGAAAGCTTGGGTTACTTCCAACTTTTCTAAATAGCTTATGGCTCGCAAGACAATTTCTATATCTTCTGGAGCTGACATGTAATCAGCATTAATTATTGGCGGATCTTTAGGGCTAGAGGATTTAAGTTTTATATCTCCGACTGATTTGGGACGTGACAAGTTAGTAAAGAAAACCATAACATCATACTCCTGTATTATTTGCATCAGTCGAATTTTCAAAATATGTTTAAGGTTAAGACTATTAAGAAGAATTTCAAAACCTTCAACATCTCCTCTTCTCATTATTAAATGATGGAATTCTATGTCAGGATAGGGAGAACTTTTAAAGAGTTCGGTGTTAATGAAACCGGTTAAAGAGGCAGGTCCAATTGAGGTCAGAGGTCCCTTTTTGTGAATTAAATATTGATAAATACCATCTAAAACTTTATTTTTGTCGAGTGGTTCGCCATGAAGACGCATAAATACTTGAATCATCAGATGATCTTGTAAATTTTCACCCACTGGCAGATTTTTTATAACAGGTATTTTTAAAGGCTTCAATACTTGTTTGGGACCCACCCCTGAAAGCATTAACAGTTTGGGAGTATCTATTGTACCAGCAGATAATATCACCTCGCGCTTAACATTGACCTTAATTGTCTTTTTGTTTTGCAACACAAATTTCACCGACTTAACCCTCTGGCCTGTTACATCGAATTCCAGTTTCGTAACGTGGGCATTTTTAATCACCTTTAGATTAGGTCGATCGGAAACTTTGGCCAAATAACCTTTACCAGTACTGGCTCTACGACCGTTTTCAATAGTGCCTTTTAGGAAGGAATATCCTATATAACTTCCCTCGGTAAACTCTTCGACTTTGGGTACACCCAACTCACCGGAGCCTTTAAGAATCAGATTAATAATGTCCTTATCGAAGTGGGGAAATTCATTTATAGTGAGATAGCCCATGGGATGAGTTTCATTACCCACTGGCCTGATGGATTTCTCGAAATATGGCAAAACATCATCATATCCCCAACCGGTATTGCCCTCTTCTTGCCAGCGGTCATAATCAAAACGATTACCTCTGACATACAGCATGGCATTAATGGCACCAGTACCGCCAATCATTTTACCACGTGGCCAATAACATTCATCATTCCTGTAAGCTTTACAAGAACGGCCATTGGGCTTTACAGTGTAGGGATATATAAAATTGGAATGTTGCAAAGCAGTAAACGTATTAACAACCTGCCAATATATAACAAACAATGTATTAAATTTAGTAAAGCAGAACACTAAAGGCAAATAGGTGATGTATTTAGTTTATATACCTCAGACTCTTGAGGAGGATTACCGCCAGCCTCTAAAACTAACACTTTCCAGTTGGGATTCTCACTTAAACGACTAGCCACTACGGATCCTGCTGAACCAGCACCTACTACCACAAAATCATATGAATCCAAGCCCTTTTCCAGAGCCATCTCCGCATAGTCTGGTGGCCAATATTCTGGACGCGTAATATTACACTGGGCCGCAAGTAGACTTTGTATCAATAGGGTCACCATTGAATCCATTAGACCTACACTCGGTATGGAACATTGCGAAGCAGCAATTGTTTTTCCGGTCGTCAAATTATTTATCATCTTTAATTTTTAAGCGACCAAATTTTATGGTTCGTGCAAGTATTTGGATCATTAAATTAGTTATAGCCTTTGTTTAAACAATTTGTTAATATTTTTCCTTTGTAACTGATGTTGGTTGTATTTTTGTTAGCTCTGAACAAGCGAATAGTTTACACTAACGGGTGATTTAATTACTATGCTCTATTTCTATGAACGTAAAAGTATTTATACTTTAATTTTAAATTGGTTTTGGGTTCTCACTAGTTATTATCACTCTTATTCCCATTATCTAAATGTGAGGTTTTTATTTACCGTTACAGTTAACAGCCGGTCTTAATCACCCCTGGCATGTTGGTGATCGTTGACGGCAAGAAATTATATGTAACGTGGTAGTTATCGACAAAGGCCCAATAACAAATTGACATTTTTTAATTTTTTGTTAAAAAGCTTGAAATAATTACATATTGCGAATTGTTAGTACTGAGTCTGTCAGTAAGTCTGAGTAAGTCAGTTTTTGGATACTTATCCCCTTCCGTTTTAGTTGAGACATTAGACATTATTTTGTAAAAGGTGTTTTTAAGAAGCGGAAATTTAAATAAGTTTTACTGTTTTTTGTGACAATGCTCGGTTGTCAGAAAATTCACCACTCCCTTTGTTCAATATGGCGCCATGAAATTCCGTTCTCTGGTATGCTCTAATAATCCAATACTTCATAAAACGTTTAGTGACAACTCAAAAAAAGTTAATTATTTTTTATAAACTTTAATGCCAATAACCTCATCTGACCACGTTGTCCGACAACGTTGTGAGTTCACACGGTTGTCGGATAACTGTGCACAAGTAAGAGGCTATATTCGATCGTGCCGTATTTGATAATACCCTTCACTATCATGTACATAGGTACAGTACAATGACCGTATCGAAAATTTTAGATTAATGATTTAATGCTATACGCTCTCTTGCTTTATTAATTCCCATTCCATCTTTGATTTTAAGTTATCACATAGTTCACTGTATTCTACTAGTTTAGCCCTTTCCAAAAAAAGTTTCCACCATTTTGTTTAAGATACCATCTTGGATTAAACACTATTTTTATAGTTTAATACCAATGTTGTGAAGGTTGAATGAATACATTTGTAAGTCCACTGTTTCCCATGTATAAATCTGTTGTACGTAATTTTTTGGTGGCGACATCATTGATTTAAATATTTATTAAGTGTATTATATTTCGATAGTCAAGGCCTTGCATACTGACTTCATCCGAAGCAGTTGTAGTCTGGTATTTACATATCAGTTAGTTTCAAACCGATTTGTCAGTTTTTCTCCGGAAAATTTTTCGAAACTGCGAGTTGTAATACAATGCCATAAGCTTGTCCAAAAGTAATGCTAAAGCTTAAGAAACACGATAGATTAAACAAGTAACAGCGCTAAAATTGGCTGTGCTGAATCCTATATACCCTTCACACAGTTTGTACCATTATGTACATATAGATGATCACCAGTAGAAAGGTCCTAGCTGTAACCAACATTTATTTAACAAATCGATAGCCTGGCCTTATTCTGAATTGCGATGCGAAAACACATAAATGCGAACAATTGCTATTCTGTATTGCGATATTCGCAAAGTTCTTTTTTAATCGCATTTCAAATGCGAAAAGGTGGCAAGTCGGTATTCTACATTGCGAAAACAAATGTCAAACACATGTCAAGTTCGCAAAATTTATTCGTCAACATAATAGCATTCGCAAAGTACAAACATGTAAGTGAAAGATAAGATTATTTAATTCAAGGAAGGAAGCAACCAATAAGACCACCAAACCGCGTCAATTTGAAATAATGATAAAATCTATGAATAAGCACAGCCAATTGGCAAGAGGCCATTTGTGGCAAACGTTAACTGAAGAACTAAATATTAGAGAAGCTGCAGGATGGACAAATTAATTAGTTCTACAATTAGTTAATATGATTATGCAAAGCACCGGCAAGTGATGAGTTATGCAATGAAGAACGTTTTTATTTTTTATTTTTAATATTGGTCTGTAAGTTTTTTTTTTTATCAATGAAGTGACTTTGTATTTTGAAATACTAAACACTGTTTTGTCTAGTAGTTAAGAAGAATGAGAAGGGGTTTTTAAATAAAACATTTACATAGATTTAAATCATATCGTTTTTTATTTCATCTCTAATATTTCTAGCGATGTTTGTATCGGGTGTCCCAACTAGAACGCAATTTTTAAATTTGGCGCCATTCGAAGTGTCATTGTTTGACATTTGAACAATTGTTATTGTTTGCTGGTAGAAGGTACGAGGTTAGTAAAAATAGAGCGCTACACGAATGAACAACGCATTCTCATTGTGAATTTGTTTTACCAAAATGGTAAAAGTGTTGCGGCTACAATTCGCAAATTGTCTACTTTACGATATAATAAAGTTTCACAATTTTATTTTTTTTTAATATTTGTGTTTTATTTAAAATTTAAAAATTGCGTTCTAGTTGGGACACCCATTATAATTGTTGCTATTACTATTATAATTGCTTGAGGTTGGTATATCATTATTCGATTGCGGCAGATCTTCGGAGTCCACAATTTTCTCCGTTGGCAGTTCAACGTTAAACTTGCAGCAAATAATGCGTACCACCTTTGGTGGATCGTAATGTAGCTGTCGGGTCGCTGGCAAACACCGAAATCTTCCTTTTATTACACCAAACACTCTTTCAATTAATGATCTGGCTTTGCTGAACTTTTCATTGAAAAGTGCTTTAGCAGAAGCCTCTGCAGCGTTTCGATATGTCGTTAAGATCCATGGTTCTAATGGATAGCCTGAGCCGCCTAAAAAGTTGTCAAATTGTAAAAGTATTACAACGAAAAGAAAAAACTTACTTACCAAGGATCCAAGTTCCGCAAGCATCAAAATAAATTACCTTTTTTCATTCAAGCTTAGAATATCGGATTCGCTTCTAAGCAATCTTCTCTGTATCTTTTCATTTTGCTCATGCCGTTCTTCGTCGTCGAACAACAGTGCCACAGAATCAATTTTTATTTTTTTTTCTTACAGAATTTCATTAATAAATTTTATAAACAATTTTCACAGCCAAATACAAACAATTTATTTAATTTTAATTTGACGTTTGTTGACACTGACGTTTATTTGAGCAGCGTTGCCACGATGTGAAATAAATTGCGAATGTTATTGCGAAAATCTAACAGAATACCAATTTTCTTGCACATCGCATTTCATTTGTGCATCGCATTGATTTTCGCATCGCAATTCAGAATAAGCCTCCTGAACTTTAATTGAATTTTTTTTTTCAAAATTTATTTTCGAAAATATCTTTGTCGGTAATTGACCCATTGAATCAAGATTTGTCGCAAATGTTGCTAGAGGTACAAATGAATAAAATATGAATTTGTATGTGAAGTTTAATTTAAAAAATCAATTTTCGTATAAACTTGTGAGTTAAATAGATGATATTTACATCCAACGCTAAGACATTCCGATCAAAGAGTGCTGATGATGAAACCGTAGCTGGTTTCGAAAATGCATTCCACTCGGCTGGTGTCGGGATTAAAACTTACTTTTCCAACATATTCTTTCATTATCACAAATAAAAAAATTGATTTCTTCATTTAATGAGTAGAAATTTAGTATTAAAAATGAACTAAAGCCAAAATAAAAATAATAAAGTCTTTAAAACAGTTAAAGTTCAACAATAAAATAAAAATTAAGGTACAAATTTTAACGAACGTTTCCATGGGTAAAAAAAAAACAGAAGCAATAGTGTTCTTTCGCTCATATCAATTTGTCCACATAACTTAATTTCAACAGTGAAATTTTCGAAAGCGTATCTATTAAATTGATACCATATAAGAGTATGAAGTTGATTTCAACACGGGCACACGGCTTTAGCAAAATCTATTCCTCTATCTAAATATAAGGATTCAGAATATACGCGCTTCTACTTTTTAGGGTCGCAAATAAATTTTGTATAAATTACAAACGTGATGGTGAACTTATATATATATATTTAATCCTTTAATTCCCAGTGGAACATAGGGCCGCAACAAATGCTCTCCATTGTATTCTATCAGTAGACATCGTTTTTATTTCACTCCAAGACACACCATGCTCGTTCAACTCGTTCTCAATTTGGCGTCTCCAAGTATTCGCAGGTCTGCCAGGTCTTCTGGATACTTGGGGGTTATACTCAACGGACTGTCGAGTTAAATCATCCGCTGGCTTTTTCATTGTGTGCCCCAGACAGCTAAATTTACGCAATCGGATACTCATGTTTAAAGGGACCTGATTTGTTAAGTTCCACAAGTCCTGATTTGATATTGTGACAGGCCAGAATATCCTGTGTATACGCCTGAGGCAGCGGTTTAAAAAAGCTTGCATACAACTCATTTCCCGAATCGAAATACTCCAGGTTTCACAGCCATACACAGATTTCACGTTGCTATTAAAAACTTTAAGTTTGGTTTGATTTGAGATATTTTGCGATCTCCAGAATTTATTAAGCGCGCCAAATGCTTGTTTCGCCTTACACAGTCTATTCTGTATATCTTCTTTGCTGCCCCCGCCTTTTGAAATTATACTCCCCAGATAGCAAAAGTTTTCAACATCGTCAATGTGTTGACCCGAAAGCTGAAAGTTCGTATTGCATGAGGAGTTTATGCGCATTGATTTAGTTTTGTCGATATTAATTTGCAAGCCCGCTTTGGCAGCATGTGTAGCAAAGGCTTGAATCTTGGATTGCATGCTAGAGAAGCGGTGGGATAGAAGACAGACGTCATCTGCATAATCAATATCATCTAACCTATCATGAAGGCCCCAGGAAATATCATGATGCATATCCATACAGTGGCTCATAACTACGTCAAGTACTATGTTAAACGGTAGTGGAGACAGAACACAACCTTGACGAACTCCTACGTTTACTTTAATGGGTTTGCTTGCTGAACCTTCATGCAGTATGGAGCACAATGCGTTGTTGTATAGCTCCTTAATGAGATTGATTAACTTTCCGGGAACTCCTTTGTAGCTCAAAGCTTCCCATATCGCATAATGTTGTAATGTGTCGAACGCACGTACGTACAGAGGTGAGCGCCATTCAACCGACAGTTCCACAATTACCCTCAAGCTGTTGATATGATCAATATATGATTTGTTTGGCCTAAAGCCCGCTTGTTCTCGTCTTAGCTGTGGTTCAATAATGGATGAGATGCGGTCGTGCAGGATGCGGGCTATGGTTTTGTTTACGATATTCAAAAGAGTAATACCCCTCCAATTGGAGCAATCTTGCAAGTTTCCTTTTTTTGGAAGTTTAATTATAAGGCCTTCTCTAAGATCATCAGGAATTTTCTCGTTTAACCAAAAATATGAAATAATGGGTTCTAGTAATGTGGCTGTTAGGGTGATGTCTATTTTCAAAATCTCTGGAGGTATTCCATCAGGGCCTGCAGATTTACCGGACTTCAGACGTTTAATTGCAGCTATTATTTCATCAGATGAGGGTCTTGCTATATTTATATTGGTACGATATTCATATGAACGATATTCATACGAACTTATACATCGATTGTCGCAATTAAAAAGATCCTAAATCATATTTTTTATGAAATAAATTTGTTCACTGGTTCTGTTTTACAAAACAATTTATATTATGATAACGCTGTTTCTATTACGTTTTTACCTTCTCCAGTAAAGTTAAAATTATTTGAGTTAGGGCCTTTCTACTTGTGACCATCCTTGTATCCTTGTACACTTTTTTTGTCAAGGGTATGGAAATATAGTGGAAACAGTTAATTGTATTAATATTTAAAGAATTTTCATACTGCTTTAAACAATTCTACACAAATTTTTAATAATTTCTCTTTAATTATCTTTTATTTGCAGGTAATAAATAAAAAAATCAAATAATCATATACATATATGTAGAGCATACGAAAACAGTGGTAAGTTGCCTTAATTATGTAAAACTCCACAAGTTTTGACATCACTAATTATAGTAAATGTTCCATTATTATGAGCACTAGTTATATTACAAAAAAATAATACTCACATTCATCACTATTCAAAACTATTTATAATAACTGATAGAAGGAATTTGAGGTTCGAAACAATGAAATACAGCGCTTTTACTTGTTTAAATGTATTTTTTGTGATATGGCACCACTGTTTTTGTATGCAGTTTGCCTAATAAACAGTTAAGCTGAGAGAGAGAGAGAGAGAGAGATTATTTTGTTCAGAAAGTTTTTTCTTGAATTGGTTTAATTTTAATTCTTGTTCAGAAGAAACTGCATTGGGATGCCACTTTTCAATGTATACATGAAAATCGAATTTGGTTGCCACATCACACAGTGTCAGTACATTTATTATACAAAAATTGTTTTTGCCGAAAATTAACAATTAAAATGGAATTTAATGAAAATATTGCTCAAAAATTAATAGAAGAATTAAAAAAACCAGGAAGAGAATGTTTGTATGACATGAGCAATAGTGCATACAAAAATAATTATTTAAAACAGGGTTTTTCTCACTGCGACTCATGTTATTTTCGATTTTTTTTTTTTTGTAAATTTCTTTTGCAAAGAAATTGACTTTATGCACTTCAATTAAAAATAATAATTTTAGTTTTCTTCTATTTGACATTTTCTTCACATATATTTTAATGAAATAATATACGTTTGTATTGATTTACATAGTTTTCTAGCGGTGCTGCCACTTTGTACAACTGTTTGCATTTTTATATTATATGGCAGCTTTGTTTTTTCAGACAAATTTTTTTAAATGGGTGAATCGTTCTGCAGAAAACTCTCAGTAAAAAATGTTATTCTCCGGAAAAAATTTTGTTTAGAACAAATGGATGAATTCACCTTTAAGGCCATGACAGATAAAACTTTTGCTTCGCGTTGCGTCAGAAATTCGCTTTGACATTTAAGATGAATAAGCCATACGTATATGAAATATGTCACATAAAGCACTTTCAATGCAGCGCGAAGCTTAAAGTTAGGCAACTCTCATCTTTTTGCGCGCGTCGACAATCAGATGGCAAATTTTCTTATATAAGTATTTATATACCCTATACACAGTGAAAAAGGGTATATAAGATTCGGCACGGCTGAATATAGCAATCTTACTTGTTCTTTTTAAATTCGAAGGCAAAATTAATTAGCTTTAAAAGCTATTATAAAATAACATTTTTAGCTTTTATTTAAAAAATAAATGATTAAAAAAAAAAATGAAATAATAGTGAAACAAGTAAGAGCACTATAATCGGCTGTGCCGAATCTTTTATACCCACCACCAATTTTCCGTTCTTTTATAGCTAGGGCTTTTTTCCCGAAAATTTTTGCTTCCCGGGAATGCGAGATTTGTTTTTAAATAATAACAAACTTTTTATTAAAAACCATAAAATAGTTTATAATGTAAAAGAAACACTTCAAAACTATAAACATTAATAAAGAAACTTGAATTTAAAATATAAATTGAGCAAAAATATTTTTTATTGAAAAAAATATTATTCTCTACATACGAGATCAAATATGAGCACAAAAAGAAAAATACAGGTACTTCATGCTATGAGATCAAAAATAAAATCATTAGAATTCAATTTCAATATAAACAATATAAACATCTTCTTTCGAATCGTAGCCAACTTTTTTATTTCCCGGGATCCCGAAAAATAATCCCGGGAAGTCGGGAAGATTAAATAACTCAAATTCCCGGGAAATAACCCAATTTATAGCACAAAATGTATTTGTTTGTTATTAACAGTAATCGCTATGCAATAATTTCTTTATACTAAAATATGTATCACTTTCTTTGTATAACTTCGATATGCTAGTGAAATGTTTTCGTAAATTTAGTCTTTCAATGAAAGTGGGCGTTAAAGTAGGCGTGTTGGAGTTGTTTCTGCTAATGAATGCAACTTAGATGTTTTACTATAGTCCTTTATTAGTCTAAAATCTTTATTCATAGACGAATTATATGAATTTGAGGTAAAACGTTGTATGGGAGGTGGGCGTAAAAGTGGCATAACAAAAACATTGACTAGAAGGATATATGTAGCAAATTTTATCATCGTAGCTCTAATTTTGTCGGTTTTATGAGCTTTTAAATTTCATTAACAGTAGATAATGTGAAATGTGGTCGTAATAGTAGGCGTGTCGAAGTTATTTTTACTAATGAATGCAATTTAGATGTTTCAATATTGTCCTTTATTATTCCAAAATCTTTATTAATGGAGAAATTATATGAATTTGAGGTAAAACGTTATATGGGAGGTGGACGTAAAAGAGTGCGTGGCACATTGATTTTCCGTTACAAAAAAGCCTCTCACCAAATATTTAGCAAAGTTTGCAAAATTTCAGAATCGTAAATCTAATTATGTCCGTTTTATTAGGTCTTAAATTTAAAATATTCTGAAAAATACACTGCGCGGTATAAATTTTCGTACATTTTTATCTATAACTCTTTTCCTAATGCATAGATTTAGGCAATTTTTGGGGAAAAATTTTACTCAGGAAATATATATTGGAAGTTTCATGACTCTACGTTAATGCGTTTGGACACAATTCCATTTTATTCGATGTTATAAGGACACGGTTTTTTTCGACCTACTCTTGCTTTACTCTCTTGCTATAACTCTCTTTCTAACATTCTGATTTAGCCCATTTTCAATACCAAACAAACCTTATCTATAAGAAAGATTCTGGCAAAATTTGAGTCCCCTAGCTTTTTCGGTGCGACCTCTAACGTGCTTTCAACAGACGGACGGACATAGCTAGATCGTCATAAAATCAAACCCCGGTTCAGAATATATATACTTTATGGGGTCTAAAATGGATATTTCTTGTGTTACAAACGGAATGACAAAATGAATATACCCCCACCATTTTTTTGGTGGCGGGTATAAAAATTTATGGGTAAACAAACAATGCCTTAGTGTTGTCAAAGTTTTCATTGTGACATACACCTTATCTCTCGCTCTTTTCTGTCAAGGTTAGAAATTTCACGCAAAGCGACAAAGTTTTATCTGACATGGCCTTAAGTAATGCAAGGCAAACAACTAGGGCAAACGACGAATTTCACCCAACACAACGAATTCGTCGGTATAAATTCATTATGTAAATTCGACGCATGAACCACAATAACGACGAAAAATAGCACATATTATAGTTGATAAAGTTTTTTATGGTTTGTGCAAAAAAAAAAAATAATCAAAGAATTTAAATTTTTGTAAAACTCAACAAATAAAAAAAAATAAATATAACTTATGTCATAGTAAAAACTGGTTTGCTTATACTACGTAAACGTTAGAAAATAATGTATTGGGTATGTTCGTTCATTAAATTAAAAAATTTTTTTTCACTTAACAGGGCAAAATATACTACTGATTTGCTAATAACACTTCTTATGCTAGTTGAAAAAACAGACAAGCCGGGCACCTGGCGTTTTAACAAAATTCAGGAACGCTGAATCCAGTGGTGCCCGTGGTTTTTTAAGATTGGCTCTGGTTTTCGAGATATACCGTTATTTCGAAAATGGCGGAGGTTGCACAACATATGTTCGCGTAACTCAAAAACGCTTTAGCTTATTGAAAAAAAAACTTAAAAAACCGAAATTCTGCAATAAAATTTCCTTTAAGAAAAATAAAACTTCTTTCTAATATCAGTTTCTTTCTAATATCGTTTTAGAAACATAATTTTTTTTTTTTTTTTTTTTGAAAAAAATAATTAATTTTTTTATTAAAATTTTGAAATTTTTGTTTTTTAAAAATTCAAAAAAAAAATTAAAAAAATGCAGCTAGGCTTCTAATTTTAATCAAAAATAGGCTAACCGCATTTAAAAACTTAAACGTTAGAATGTCATTGAAAATACATTTTTTGCATTACCATGCCGAAGAATTTAATGAACAATCACTAGCCAAGTCTGATGAACATGGCGAGAGATTTCTCCAAGTAACAGCCAGGCTCGAACACTGGTATAGCGGCAAACAACTTGATTCGCTATTAGGGGATATTTGTTGGAATCGGCAGGAGGAAGAAGAATAAATTTCTAATTAAAAACTTTAACTTTAACTAATTAACAACAAAAATAAATGTTTTAAAATTTTTAAGTTTCGTCTTTTCTAAAAAATCAAAAGTTGTAGACAGACTTTAATCACTTATAGCTTATTTTGTTTGGAACTTTATTTTTTATACGCGTAGAACCCTAGCCTTAAATTTTGCACCTGCAGCGCCTGCGATAACTCTAGACGAGCCAAATGTATAACCAGCACTACTTTATTTTTCATTCCCATCATTTGTTTTTAAGGCCTAGGATTCACTCGTAGGGGGATAAAATGTATGACCGACCTTCAATGTTTTTTGTTCTTAACATTTTCTCAAATTATACTTTCCCTTTATCATCAACCCTTAGGGAGCTCCCATATAAATATTGCGTTTTATGAAATTCTTAAATTAATTAAAATTTGCCGATTTTTGTGAATAAACTCAAAAGGTGCTAACAGATTTTAATCATTTATAGCTCAATTCGTTTGCAGCTTTGTTTTTTATATGTCTGCTTTTCTTAAAGGAAATTTTATTGCGGAATTTCGGTTTTATAAGGTTTTTCAATAAGCTAACGCGTTTTTGAGTTACGCGAACATATGTTGTGCAACCTCCTCCTTCAGCGTACCCGAATTATGCTAAAACGCCAGGTGCCCAGCTTGTCACGAAAAAAAGTGTCAATATCTTGCACAGTGTTATTATAGCTGTGCCAAATCGTTCGTTTCATTGATCGCTCATTTTTGTTCAATTTGCAAAAATTTACCCGCTCACTTTTAAGCGACAGTACGGCAACCTGATATTTTTTTTAGAATTCATACAAAAAAAAATCGGTTGTAAATATTTAAAGAATTTGAAGTTATTAATTAAATGTAATTCATTCATTAATTTGATTGCATTTTTTTAAGTAAATAAATAATATTTAAATTATTTATAAACAATTCGTTTTTTTGACTAGAATATTGTATATTTTATTTTAGCTTAATAATATAATTAATAATGAGGACCGTTATTAATAAATAACATAACTATGGTGTAAATAAGTGTGCTTATTTCAACATGAAAATAGCATAAAAAAATTCATATGAACGAACGGAAATTACACTATTGAATGAAAAGCGCTCAGTAAAATAACCGGATCACTTCGCTCTTATACACAAACACTCAACTGAGACAAAAGAACTAACATAAAAAATACATACCATACCCATAAAAAAAATTGGAAGTAGTGCAAAGCGAAGGTGGCACGCCCTCTTTAACGCCTGCCTCCAATATATCGCTTTATCTAGAATTCATATAATGTCTCTATGGACAAAGTTTTTTGAAGAATAAAGGACTTTATTGAAATATCTAAGTTGTATTTATTAGCAGAAACTATATTAACACGCCTACTTTTATTGTCAAACTAAATTTAAGGAAATTTAATAGCAAGTTATACATCCAGTAGAGTTCTTTTATAAATAGTCAATACATTTGAGAAACTTGAGTTGGGCCAAAAATTCAATGTTTAATATATCAAATTTATTTAGTCCAGATCTTTAAGTTGAAAATTCTGGTTTTTGGAGCAAAAACCACCATTGATATCAACGGTCATCTCATAGCCAATAAATGATCCAAACAACAGCAGTACAAGAAAACTTAACGAAATTCTTAATCTGGTCTGAACAGGAAAATTTTCTTATGTCTGTCGTCCCCTTGTGTGTTATATAAAACAATACCTAGATAACTCTGGATTTGAAATGAAATCTAATCCGATTCCTTTAGAAATTTCTCTTCAATATTTGATTTTCAGGATGCGCTTGGCTTTGTATTACTATTTGAATTAATAAATAAATAAATACATTAATTGCTTTTTTTACTTTTTTCGCCTCGATACTTAAAAAAAAATTAAATATCGATGTATCAATAGCGGAACTCACTCTTCGATGCAAACTACCCTTGCAAGTCGTGCAGACCGTGCAAGTCTAGCAAACAATTTAACTTGTGCACGACTACAAAAAAAATTCTATTAAATTGCAATTTGCATCACTTGAGCAAATATGCACAACTTAAAATCAGTGCAAAGTAATGTCACACAAATTTGCACAACAGATACACAATTTTTTTACTCTCAGGATTTAAAATCTCCACAAACTCAATTTCATACATGGCATTTTTTACCAAACAAATTGTGATATTATATTTTTCCGTTGATTTAGGCATTGTAATTTATTTAAAATTAATTAATTTTCTTTTCGGAAAATATTAAGACACAGAATCTTACTTATTAATTTAAAAAAAGATTTGTTGTTGCTTCAATACCTAAAAAATCAGCTGTTGTTATGACTTTGCAACACACATGAAAAATGCACTCACACTAATTGCAAAAATGCGACCAAGTGTGAATTCCGCTAATATTTTGAATAAAACGAAGTAGATATAATTTGAGAATACATATTTTTCATTTGCCCACTCCTAATACAAATACACACTAATAAGTAATGGGTCCGCCAAATAACTTCTTTTTTTTTTTTTTTGAAAATGCTAAAAAAAAAGTGTAGCTGTGTGGCACGTAGCGCCTTCCTGTTGAAACCAAATGTTGCCAATATCCTCCTCCTCAATTTCTGTGAGCAAAAATTCGTTCAACATGGCCCGACAACGATCGCCATTGACTACGGCCACTCCTTGCTCATTTTCGAAGAAAAATGGCCCAATTATGCCTCTGGACCAAAATCCGCACCAAACAGTGACTCGTTTTGGGTGTATAAGCCTTTCAATGTATGCGTGCGGGTTTTCTGTGCGCCAAATGCGACAATTTTGCTTGTTTACATACCCGCCAAGATCAAAATGAGCTTCATCTGAAAAGATAATTTTTTTTTTAATTAGCTGTCAAATCAGACATGAGCTAAGTGTTACCATTCATGAAATAAGCACTAGTTGAAAAAAAAAACGTTAGATGGCGGACCCTTTATTTACTTAGAAAAGTTTAACACTCCATTTATTGCCTTTAATATCGCTGTAGTGCGCCATTAACCCACATTAATTATTTAATAAAAAAAATAATTAATTCTATTATGTAATTTGTAAAATATTAAAAAAAATAAACAAATAGTAGAGAAAACACTTAAAATGACACAAATGTAGACAAAGAAAAAAAAATGTGTTTAAACTTATGTCGATTTAATCACGCACACAAATAATTTTAAAAGTAAATATTTTTAACTAAATTTATTTGAAAAAATTTAAATATTTACATCTGCGCTCAAATAAATAGAGGTGTTTTTCAAATTATTATATAAAATTAATTTAGCGTACTGTATCTCTCCACAGGCATTGTTGTTAACAAGCCATAATTGTGAAATTGCACATTCAGCCATGCGTTAGAATTATTATACAAAATGCATTTTAGTTTTTTTATACCCTTCATCTAGTATGTCAAAGATCATTCCGTTTGTAATTTCTACAATATTAATTTTCGTCCTCATAAAGTTCTCTAAAAGCTAATAAATAGGGTAGTCGATTGAGTTGTGGGCGTTTGTCCTTGTGTTGATTGAAATCAAATTTTAGAAGCCCGCACACCTTCTGTCTTTATACATATGTATATATGTATATCACTCTTTTGCAAATATCCGAAAATGAGTTGCTATTGAAATCCAGCAAAATCTCCCCATAACTTTCTAAGATATGAGCAAATAAGCCCGACTGACTCTGTTTTTTTCTCATATTTTTACCCAGAAAGTCAAAATTTTTAGGGCTATTTGCAAATAATTATTGACAAATAGGTCACTAATCTGCAAAGATATTGGCAATAATATTTTTAAAATAAAAATGTTTTTAAGTATATAAATTAATCAATTTTAATTAATTAATTAATAATTAAACATGCTAAAGACAACATAATACAAGCCGCAGTCATGAAAATTACTTCTGAAAAAAAATTATAAATCGTTGCGAAACTAACTGAGTTATAAGCACAAAAATGCAACCACTTTGGAGTTTTTCCTTAAACGTACAAACGTAAATCGATATATTTAGCTTCTGGAGACACACAGGGAAAAGACATTTATATAAAAAAAACGTGAAATAAGCAAATTTTAAAAAACTGTAAATAAAATTTAAGTCCATAATGGCCGCCACTACAAAATGGCGTACCATAAATTAATATATGGGCCAAATGTAGTAATTACGACATTGCTCCCTTCAAACTATGAAACAGTTTTAATTTAAAATGGCACCCTAAACAAAATGGGGGATAATTTTTTATCTCAACTCCATCAGTATGGGATCAAATAAAATGGCTTGACTAACAATGTCAAATTTCAAAAATCAGAGATAACGTCGGAAATAATAAAGAAAATTGGTGCCCCGGTATACTAGTTGGTAGTGTACTAGTCTACCAGTCTGGGGGTTGCGGGTTCGACTCCCGCCAGAGACTCTGGTCTGTTTCATTACAACGGGCAAATGGTCTTTCTTACTCAGCTCGGTTAATTAAATTAGAATATAACTTGTAGTTGTATTGTATTAAAAAAAAGTTATAAATAAATAAAGAAAATAGCGAATAACAAGAAATCTAACCACTTTACCTATGTGAATTATAGTGAAGAGTATTGTCAAATACGGCTCAATCGAATATAGTATTCTTAGTTCTTAACACAATATTTGAGAAGTGACATTAAAGTAGGCGTGTCAAAGTAATTACTGATAATTGCGTTACACGCAATCGAATTTTAGTTGATGTCAGTAAGACATTTCTTTAACCTACTCTTGCTTTATTGCGGTTAAATGTCATCCCCCTAGCTTTCAACAGGCGGAAAGACAGACGGACCTAGCTAGATCGTCCTTAAATGAAACCAGAACTCAAAAAACAAATACTTATCGGGTCATAAATAAATGTTTCGATATGTTAGAAATGGAATGATAAAATGAATATAACCTTACACCAGCTTTTTATTTATAAATACAATATGGACAACTGGGATATACAATAATTCAATTCACAACCCTAGTTGTATCATATTATTGGTACTATTTTTGTATGAGTTTGCAGTATTGTATGTATGCTTGTTGTTGGTTCCATTTCCATTGAAACATTTTGTATAATAATACAATTTCATTTCATATGGTTTTTAAGGTGGTGTATTGAATTTATACAGGGATGGAAAATGAAAAGTATTTGCAGAATCAAAAAATTATATTTGTAGTATTTTTTTTTTTGTCTCCAAAATTGTAAATACATATTGGTATAATCAATTTTTATCTTATTTGTTTTGTTGAATTTTTTTTTAAATTGTTTTAAAATATTTTTTTGTAGCTTTGCAAAAGTAAGGTTTGATCAACTTTTCCATTCCTGATTTTTATTTAACTCAAGCTTAATATTATTTTTTATTTAGCAATACAATCATACAGCGATACAACAGAATCGAAATGTTGTCTCATCCTTTATCAGAGATGGTTAAACAACAGATAAAATTAATTCAAAAACCAGTGTTATACAAACGTTTCTTTCAATCGCCAATAAAGAACTTATAATGCGGCAATATTTGTATGCAAATGTTAAAAAATTAAAAAAAATTTTAAGTGACAGATGGCAATAGCAGTCAACTAAATAAGTAATTATTGATTTCATTAATAATATAGTTTTAAACAAAACGAGCAAACAACTACCATCAAATTGTCTTGTTATTATGTCTAGTATATAATTTAGTAATTCACTTGAACTTAATACATTTTATTAACTTTTGTATTAAACTACTCATCATATTAAATTGCTAACATGCAAAGTAATGGCAATAGATGTTTATAAAATAGTGAACATATTTTTTTTTTGCTAAACTGCAATAATAAATTAGTAAATTCTTAAATATTGAATATATGAATATGTAAACAAATTTGCATCTTTATTAGAGAAGATGTTCACAATATTGACCTCATATCTTCGATGGCTACTGATTTTGGTCATCCAACTCTCAACTCCTTGGCAATCTGGCTATTTGCACAAGTATTTTCGTGTGCATTGACGGTTGGTCGTTGCGTTGAGTTTGTAGACCTCCATGACACATTTGTTGTGCCAGTGTATTAGCAAAACTGACCCTTCTTGCAGTTACCGATTTTGGAGTCTACGTTGCCTCTCCCCCTTTTCTTACTAACCATAGATAAATCTTTGGTTACCCCATTACGGTTCACGTTACTCCATATCTTACCTTTAGATCTTTTCCTTTTTCAGCTTAAACTCCTATTGAAATCTAAATTCAAAATTGCAGTATATAACTATATTCAAATAATTTATCAACTGATGTCAAATAATTTAATTTAATTTATTATCTGATGTCCACGGCTAGGTTTACAACTGAAAATTAGCCTAACGAAGCCAATGTTTAAACGAATAACTTGCAGTCCCACAGTAACTGCTTAACTTATAAGAAATTTATTAATAATAACTGGCATAACGACTTATCGAAGATTTTAATTATAAATTTCTAAGACGACAGGAAGAGCAACTTTAACAAAACCAAGTAACTGGACTTTTCCGCGAGCACCATATCCTTTTTATACCGCCTTTATTATGTGTTAGTTTAGTTGGTGGTCGTGGTTTTTTGCTCATATCTCAGAAAGTAATGGGGCGATTGTGCTGAATTTCAATTGCGATTCATTCCTGGATATTTCCAAAAGATTGATACCAAACACAGATCTGAGGAACATATAGTTGCTTCTAAAAGTTGATTTCAACCAACACACGGGCAGACGGACAGACGGTCAGGGCTTAATCGACTCCTCTATTCATAAGCTTTCAGAAAATATATACTTTATGGGGTAGGAAATGAAAATTGTAAAAATTACAAACGGAATGACAAAACTATATATACCCTTGTGCACCACAGGTGAAGGGTATAATTATGGGTTTCCCGAACCTTTTAAAAGCCAGAGAAATTCTTATTTTTAAATTATTGAATGTTGATTTGGAAATCTACTTTATGGTTTAGTTTCAGCACGCCCCTTCCGTTTTCTCTTATTGTTGATAATTATTTTTTACTTTAAGCGAGAAAAAAAACGCATCCTTTCCCGCACTCCTAAATTCAATTAAACAATTCAATTTATTAATCGATTAAGCCCTGATCGTCTGCCCGTCTGTCCGTGTGTTGGTTGAAATCAACTTTTAGAAGCAACCATATGTTCCTCAGATCTGTGTATGGTATCAATCTTTTGGAAATATCCGGAAATTAATCGCCATTGAAATTTAGCACAATCGCCCCATTACTTTTTGAGATATGAGCAAATAAACGCAACTGTCTTTGATTTTTCCCATATTTTTACCACCAAAATGACAGTTTTTCAGCCATAAAATAATTTATAGGTACCTTTGCTACTATTTGTATATATAATATGCCTCTATAAATATGCGTGAAAATTTTTGGATATAGCGGGCTCTAATTGGTAAAGTTATAGGCAAAAAATAAAATGTATATTCCAAAAATCTACAAACGAAAATAAATTTTTTTCCGCTTCTAGACAACCGAGAGAGTCAATATTAGTATCATCTGAAAGGACTTGACTAGCGCAATATAAGCACTATACAGAAATTAAAATTCATATTGGCCGCCATTACAAAATGGTGGACAATAAATTTATATATGAGCCAAATCTGGTATTTTAAAAAGTAACTTCTTTAACCCCCTCAATATTGGTTTCAAATGAAAATGCTTGACCGGAAAACTACATTAAAATTATTAAAAATTTTAAATCCAAGATGGCGTCTAAAACAAAATGGCGAAACATTTTTTTTCTTAACCTCAGCAATATGGGTATCGAATGAAAGGGCTTGACTAGTAGAATACATTTAACAATGCAAAAATTTAAAATTAACGATGGCCTCGGAAATAATAAAGAAAAATGACGTAAAACATGAAATCTAGGTTAAGATACGATGTGGGAAAGTATCTATGTATATAAAAGTGAGGGGTATTATCAGATTCGGCTCGGCCGAATATAGCACTTTTTTTTTGTATAATCGTAATACTACGAAAACCCTACACAAGATGACGAGGACTTTTTTATTTTTAAATATCAATACCATAAACATTTATGAGTACTTATATGTCGCTGCAGACCCGGTTGTTGTAACTTACTGATGCCGTTGTTTTTGGTTCTTGTTGTTGCTGTGACTTAGTAACGATGTTGTTGTCTTTGCCTTTAACAGTTATTATTGTTAAAGATGACCGCGTTTATGCTTTCGATGCTGATGTTGGTGACTCATGTCATGATTGTTGTGACGCATACAGATGACGTTGATGTAGCTAACCGATGACCTTGTCATCGTGATCTACTGATGACGTAGTCGAGTTGGTCTACTGATGACATTATTGTTATTGCTGTGGCTTATTGATGATAGTCTACTGATGACGTTGCTATTGTGATGGTAGTCTAGTATCAGACGCAACCACCATGACACAAAGGCTCTATGGAGTTAATCAGGATGCCTGCCTTCGAGTGAACAAAATCTAAGGCGATTTTGTTGAGATGATGAGGTGTTGCTTATAGCTTGTTTTGGTCTTTGATAGTGGGAAGGTAGCCACTGTTCTAACGATTTTGTATCAACGTAAAGAATTGGCGGCCTTGCTCCGGTGCCGTCTTTGGACACAAGCAAAAGTTGTTTCTTCAATTATTCTCCGTTTGATTGGATAAAATGCGGACTACAGTAATCACCACCATTTCTATGGTCTTACTTACTCAAGTGGTTGTCAGTATAACTATAACTTTTTTGTTTATGAATAGAAATTAATATCTTTAACTTAAAAGTTTCATTAAAATAACACGGCGTTATTTTCGTTCAAAAATATTCAGCATTAGGGTGGGTACGAACCGAGTTTCTTTAAGGTCATAACCAGCATTCGTTATTCAGTAGTAAAAAAAACTATCAAAGACAGAAATGTAGCCCTTACAGAGCGTTGAACACCGGTATACAAAATGTCATGATCGGACTAAGTAAAAATGGCGACACAGTGAAAAAAATTCTAAAAGGGCGGTATTTGTAGGCATGGCCAAAAAAAAAATTAAAAAATTGTATTGGAATTGTTTTGCATTGTCCTTAATCCTACGAAGTGTATTTTCATGCTACACATTTCAATTTGTTTGAAATTAAATAAATAAAGCTATTCATGCATTTCTTGCGTTCACATTTTGGTTATAAATCATTAATATTTATTTGTTTATTATATTTTGTTTGTGTGTATGTATATAGAATTTGCCACTGGCTTTAAATACACATATAAGATTGACAATCACTATCTATAAATAAATAATATTCTAAAATGTTATTCAAAAACCCTTGTGTTTTCCACCAAAATTATACAAGTTTATACCCTACCCCTTACAACGACATTAAGTAACACTAGTTTGTGCACAAATAAAACTACTTTGCATTAGACCAATCTTCCTTAATAAGATCGGCAGCCTTCTCGGCAATCATAATAGTGGGAGCATTTGTATTTACGCTGGGAACATAAGGCATGATGGAAGCATCAACGACACGTAAATTTTTAATGTTCTTTACTTTTAGCCTGGGATCCACACACGACGCTTTATCATCTAGGGGACCCATTTTAACCGTCCCCACAGGATGATAACAAGTGCCGGTAAAATAAGTAAAGTAACAGCGCCAATACTGTTCCGTTTTAAACTCAAACTGATCACACTCTTCTATGGGTATATGAAGAATTTCCGCTTGTTTATCCTGAAAAGCCTGGGTTCGTTCCAAATTCATTATAAATTCCATGCCACGAAGCAAAACGTCGACGTCTTCTGGTTTTGAGAAATAATTTGCATCAATTATGGGTGGATCTTGCGGAGACGATGATTGCAGCGTTATATCTCCCACAGATTTGGGATGGGATAACAGTACATACATGAGCATTAAATCATAATTTTGTACTGCTTCTTTAAAAAAAGGCCAATATTGTTTTCTTAGCTGAAAATCTTTTATAAATATATCCACGCTCATGGTGTCACCCCGTCTCATTATAAAATGATGAATCTCTATATTGGGGTAAGGAGACTTTGATGATAAATTAGTATTTAAAAATCCAGTTAAGGACGCAGTGCCAGGGGAAGTAAAGGGTCCACGCTGATGTATTAAATATTGATAAATTACATCAAGTAGTTGCTTTTGATCTAGAGGATTGCCACTCAGGCGTATGAAAAATGATATAAGAACATGATCTTGTAGATTTTCACCTATCGGAAGGTTTTTAATAACTGGTATATTTAGAGGCTTCAGTTTGTGTTCTGGTCCAATACCCGATAGCATTAACAATTTGGGTGAGTCAATAGAGCCCGCTGATACTATGGCTTCCTTGTTGACCTTCACTTTTAGTTTATCGTGTTGTTTTATTATAAATTCCACTGCTTGTACGTTTTCGCCTGAGCCATCGAATTCTAATTTGGTTACCTGGGCGTTTTTAATCACCTTTAAATTGGGTCTTTGTGAAACTTTACCCAAATAACTTTTGCCAGTACTGGCTCTTAGACCATTTTGTATAGTACCTTTGAGATAGCCATAGCCTATATAACTACCTTCTACAAAGTCCTCTACCTTGGGTATGCCCAATTCCTTAGTCCCTTTCAAAATCATAGAAAATATGTCCTCGTCAAAACGTGGAAATTCATTGAGTGCCACATAACCCTGAGGATGAGTTTCATTGCCCACTGGTCTAATAGATTTCTCAAAATATGGCCAAACATCATCGAACCCCCAGCCGATATTACCTTCTTCTAGCCAGCGATCATAGTCAAAACGATTACCTCGAACATAAAGCATAGCGTTTATAGCACCTGAACCTCCAATAACCTTGCCGCGTGGCCAGTGACATCTGTTATTGTCATAGGCCCTACAAGAACGTTCATTTGGCTCCGTAAAGTATTTATAGGCAAATTTCGTACTTTGTACACCAAAAAAGAATCGGGGAATCTGGCAGGTATAATAAAAGTTAATTACTAAATATATATGTATAATCAAAGGGAATAAAATTCATTTTCTATACTCACCTCTGACTCTTGGGGAGGATCACCTCCCGCCTCTATGACCAACACCTTCCAGTTGGGATTCTCTGTTAAACGACTGGCTAGCACAGAGCCAGCAGAACCGGCACCCACTATAACAAAATCATAAGCCTCTAAACCCGATTTCAAAGCCGTATCTGCATAGTCGGGCGGAAAGTAGTCGGTACTCGAAATGTCACACTGAGCCCTATATATACTTTGTACCAGTAAAGTAACCAAAGAATTCATTATACCCACACTGGGAATAGAACACTGCGGCGCAAAAGTTCCTCCAGCCGCAACATCAGCTGCTGTTGAATTCATTTTAACTCCAAAAGATGCAAATAACAAATGTCTATTGACAAACAAATTTATATGATATTTATTGCTATTTATACTGAATATCATTTTAGAAAAGATGATCACCCATTTTTTTTTTTGCTTTTGCTAATATTAGATTAATATTACATTGTTTTATTTTTTAAATTTTAATTATAATAATTTTACTAAATAGCCAGCTTATCTTATTACAATGTAAGTAAAATAAGAAAGTGTTGAATATATCAGTATGTAGTGTATGTGTGTATGCCGCTAATAAAAATTAAAGTGTATGCACTACATAAAATAACCCTGCAGATAAAGTATCTAGTATGTGGCTAGAAAAATCTTACTTCCATTTTACTTCAGACTTCTTATATATCTGTAATTTTTTCATACATCTAACTATCGACTTTAACATTAAATTATCATGAGACCCCAACTAGTTTATTTGTATATAGTTTTATACTAATAGTTATTATTGTAAGGGTATGTTAAGTGAGCGTAGTCACTTCACGCATACTGAAAAAAATCTAATATGCATTTTACGTAGCAATTTAAGCATCAAGCGCTATGTAAATTTTCTTGTCTCACCCGGGATTCGAATCAGGGCATGTTGTCATGTTAACATTTCTAAAATAAAATACTTTTCAATTGTGCGATGTTGAGTTTGTTCGTTTTTAGTCAGTGATGCAGTCTTGGTATAACTAGTTAAAAAAACATAATACAAAAAAACAAGTAAGAGTGCTATATAATTGGCCATGCCGAATCTTATATACCCTTCACAACGTGTAGTCACGCAATAACAATAGTTTGTACCACCATTCATCTCATATGAAGTACGTACATACATGTAAAAAACATACATACATATATAAAAACATCTTATTGTAAATTTATAAATTATAAAAAAAATTTTAAAATAAAACAAAATAAATAAAAATTGATATAAAAAAAATTTAAAAAAATAAAAATAGATAATAAATATAAAACAAAAAGTAAAAACAAAAAAATATTAAAAAATAACAACAGACAGTTGTCCGAGGCCTTCGGCCACGGACTGTCCCTGCAGGTTGTGTCAGAGACACGGCCATTAAGTTTAACGTTGTTTTTAAGTAAAAATAAAACAATTATTAAAGTAAAAACTAACTTTATTTTCTTAAAAAGTTGAGAAGTAAACCCAAATTTAATAAAAAATGGTAACCTTGTGTCAATTTGTTCGTCGTTCGCCGGCGTAAGAAATAGAAATAAATCTAAAGGCCTAAATATATTATGCTTTTGCTGGCTTAAGCAAATGTGCGGATACATAAAATTAAATGTATGCAACTATATTGTACTTAAGAAACTTTTCGTCAAGTTTCGTCAAGTGTCATTTGCTTAAGCAAACTGCGAATCTGATCGTACTTTGCTTACGAAATTTGCTTTTCATTTGATTTGTACACACTGTTGCATTATTTAGTACTTTTTTTATTAATGTTGTCATTTGTTTTTTAAATTAGTGAAAAAATGTATAAATATAATAGTTTATGGTAAAATATTTTAAAATTTTACACATTAAATAATAATTTTGTGGCAATATCGATATATTTAGGAAATACAGAAATAAAACAGCTTTTGCAAAAGTACAAATATTTGCAACTTATCATAGTAAGTATTTAAGTTTAAAAAGTACAATATATCCACCGATAAGTCTTCAAAAATTTTCTTACGCATTCGACAGACTTTTTGTTGATTTTTGACATTAGCTTAAGCCAGCAAAAGCATAATATAGTTAGGCCTTAATGCAGAGTTCGCCGCGTATAGCGAACTTCGACTGACGCCACAATTGTATGCATTCTCATATACTCAAATGGGTTTTATTTTTGATGACGAATATTCGCGACCAAAAATTTGTCGTTCGTCCCAATTGTGCGCCTAGCATAACCAGTATACCACGTTTGTATGTATGTGTTGTATGTTGTTGTTGTGAAAAAAAAGAGGTGGTCGTGGTTTTTTCCTCATATCTCAGTTGTTTATGTACCGACTTTGCTGATTTTCAATACCGATTTGCTCCCGAATATTTCCAAACATTTCCAAGCCCCCCCACATAAACGCAAAATACTGACATTATACTTTTGCTCTCATTTTCTTGAGTACGGAGAGAATTGTATCACATTTTGCTTCTACAAAATCTAATTGAAGTCCTACGACTTGTATTATAGTCTAAACTGGCCTTTAGAGGCATTGGTTCATTAATTTTTATATTTTTATGTATTTGCTGTAAATGTATTGCTTTCATACAGAATGTGTAAATTAAATGTGAGAACTTTGTCTTATAGATATTAATAATTTTAAATATGAAATAAATGTTATCGATCTTTTTTATTTATATCAATAGTTGTTTTTTATTAAGCAGGAAAGTAATAGTTTATGTACATATAAGTAGATGTATGTAGGTTTGTCATTCCGTGTGAAATTTATACAACTTTCATTTCCGACCCCATAAAGTGTATATTTTCTGAAAGCTTATAAGGAGGAGGGTCTGTCTGTACGTGTGTATCTTGAAATCAACTCTTTGAAGCCCCCTGACATCGCCTGGACCCGGTCGAGCTATTAAAATATCAGAAATATTCGGGAGTAGTTTGGTATTGTTTTAAATAATTTTTTTTATTGTTTTTTAAAACATACATACGTACAAACAGTTGTTATGGTATGACTACACGTTACGAAGGGTATATAAGATTCGGCACGGCCGAATATAGCACTCTTACTTGTTTTTTTTTATTATTGTTTGAAGACAGTTTGTAAATATAAGGAAATCATACCTGTTTTGTTGTTGTACTAAGAAAAATAAAGGGTGGTTAAATTTTGAGGGCCGATATTGATTTTGAATAAAACACAAATTATTTAAAAAATTATTTTCATTTCTTTTAATTATAATGATTTGATTTTAACGACCATTCATAGTAAGCGTAATTAACTTCAACGCGTTACTTGATTGTGCATCTTTCTATGGTTCAAATTAAGTTAGTCTGAGGTTAACAAATGTCAAATGAAATGCAGAAAAAAACTCGACGTTTAAGTGTGGTTCACATTCAACATCGGCCCTTAAAATTTAACCAACCTTTATATCAATTCACAATGAAATTACGATACCTTTACAAGTGACAAATATACATATTAACATATTTTGTAAATGTTTTTATTACTTATTTTCCAAACTGCATTTAATTAATCATAAGAGCAGAAAAGCCTATTGCTACATAGAAAAAATGTAATATCAGATTCAATAACGAAACTTACAGAAGTAAGAATTTATATTAAGGCCTATCACTTAAATTGTGTACGGAAAAACATTTTACTAAGTTTTTCTTCTTTATTCATAAGAAAATTATATACATTTGAAATAAAGCGTTATATGGGAGGTGAGGTTTTTTTTTTTGATTTTTCGTCAGTACAATGCCCTTAACCAAAAAGCAATGCTTGCAAAATTTCAGAATCATACATCTAGTTTTGTCAGTTTTATTACCTTTTAAAATTTTAATATAGAGAAAAATACACTGCGCGGTATACATTTTCGTACATTTTGATCTATAACTCCTTTTCTAATATATAGATTTAAGCAATTTTCATGAAAAAAAATTTTGTTTTTACTCGGGAAATACATATTTAGTTTTATGGCTCTGCGTTAATGCGTTTGGACACAATTGCATTTTATTCGATGTTGGAAGGACACGGTTTTTTTTACCTACTCTTGTGTTACTCTCTTCCTGATATTCCGACTTAGCCCATACCAAACAAACCCTGTGTCTAAGAAATATTCTGGCAAAATTTGAGCCCCCTCACTTTTTCGATCCGACCTCTATCGTGCTTTCAACAGACGGACAGATGGACATATCTAGGATCGTCATCAAATTAAACCGCGACTCAGAAAATTTTTATATATGCTTTCATAGTGACATTGGCCATCATTTTATTTATGAAGCTGTTCTGGGTTAAGTATGACTAGCTGTTTTACCATAATGGAATAGAGCAAGAAAACAAATCTAATGCCATGATTAATTCAAAAGAGCAAAAAAGTGACATTGGCCCTTTAACCTCAAAGCCACAGATTTATAAATGTAATGTTTTCTCTTAAACAGACGAAATCTCCTAAAAAAGCCAACCAAAAATTGACAAAACGTCAGGAATTAAAAGTAATAAAATTTAAATTGTTTTATTTACATTAATAACATGAGGCCCTATTAGCTTAAGAATATAAAAAAAACTAGCACAACAAAACTTAAATATTGACCAAAATGATATATGAAAACAACTTAAATTGTTTAACAACATTTCTTCATAATAAACGAAACTAGCCAAAGATTATTTCATTTAACATCTCTAAAACAACAACTATCCAAGTTTAGACCAATCTTCCTTAATAAGATCGGCAGCCTTCTCGGCAATCATAATAGTGGGAGCATTTGTATTTACGCTGGGAACATAAGGCATGATGGAAGCATCAACGACACGTAAATTTTTGATGTTCTTTACCTTTAGTCTGGGATCCACACATGACGTTTTATCATCTAGGGGCCCCATTTTTACTGTTCCCACAGGATGATAACAAGTGCCGGTAAAATAAGTAAAGTAACAGCGCCAATACTGTTCCGTTTTAAACTCAAACTGATCACACTCTTCTATGGGTATATGAAGGATTTCCGCTTGTTTATCCTGAAAAGCTTGGGTTCGTTCCAACTTCATCATATATTCCATAGCACGTAGTAAAACGTCGACGTCTTCTGGTTTTGAGAAATAATTTGCATCAATTATGGGTGGATCTTGAGGTGATGATGATTTCAGTGTTATATCTCCCACAGATTTGGGATGGGATAAAATTACATAGATGAGCATTAAATCATAATTTTGCACTGCGTCTGTTAAAAAACCCCAAAAATGTTTTCGTAGTTTAAAGCTGTCTACAAATGCATTAAAGCTCATAATATGACCCCGTCTCATCATGAAATGATGAAGCTCTACATTAGGATAAGGAATATTGGATGATAGGTTAGTGTGTAAAAACCCAGTCAAAGAGGTGGTGCCATGAGAAGTAAAAGGTCCACGCTGATGTATTAAATATTGATAAATTACATCAAGTAGTTGCTTTTGATCTAGAGGATTGCCAGTCATGCGAAAAAACAATGTTATTATGGCATGATCTTGTAAATTTTCTCCTATAGGTAGATCTTTAATAACTGGTATATTAAGAGGCTTCAGTTTGTGTTCTGGTCCAATACCCGATAGCATTAACAATTTGGGTGAGTCAATAGAGCCCGCTGATACTATGGCTTCCTTGTTGACCTTCACTTTTAGTTTATCGTGTTGTTTTATTATAAATTCCACTGCTTGTACGTTTTCGCCTGAGCCATCGAATTCTAATTTGGTTACCTGGGCGTTTTTAATCACCTTTAAATTGGGTCTTTGTGAAACTTTACCCAAATAACTTTTGCCAGTACTGGCTCTTAGACCATTTTGTATAGTACCTTTGAGATAGCCATAGCCTATATAACTACCTTCTACAAAGTCCTCTACCTTGGGTATGCCCAATTCCTTAGTCCCTTTCAAAATCATAGAAAATATGTCCTCGTCAAAACGTGGAAATTCATTGAGTGCCACATAACCCTGAGGATGAGTTTCATTGCCCACTGGTCTAATAGATTTCTCAAAATATGGCCAAACATCATCGAACCCCCAGCCGATATTACCTTCTTCTAGCCAGCGATCATAGTCAAAACGATTACCTCGAACATAAAGCATAGCGTTTATAGCACCTGAACCTCCAATAACCTTGCCGCGTGGCCAGTGACATCTGTTATTGTCATAGGCCCTACAAGAACGTTCATTTGGCTCCGTAAAGTATTTATAGGCAAATTTCGTACTTTGTACACCGAAAAAGAGTCGGGGAATCTGGAAAGTATAATAAAAGTTAATTACTAAATATATATAATCAAAAGGAATAAAATTCATTTTCTATACTCACCTCTGACTCTTGGGGAGGATCACCTCCCGCCTCTATGACCAACACCTTCCAGTTGGGATTCTCTGTTAAACGACTGGCTAGCACAGAGCCAGCAGAACCGGCACCCACTATAACAAAATCATAAGCCTCTAAACCCGATTTCAAAGCCGTCTCTGCATAGTCGGGCGGAAAGTAGTCGGTACTCGAAATGTCACACTGAGCCCTATATATACTTTGTACCAATAAAGTAACCAAAGAATTCATTATACCCACACTGGGAATAGGACACTGCGGCGCAAAAGTTCCTCCAGCCGCAACATCAGCTGCTGTGGAATTCATTTTAACTCCAAAAGATGCAAATAACTAATGTCTATTGACAGACAAATTTATATGATATTTATTGCTATTTATACTGAATTTAGTATTTCACTGTTTTTAATTGAATTTTATTTATTATTATTTAATTTCAGATTAAATGTTTTTGAATTTATTTTGCATTGTTTTGCTTATGTTAAAACATTTCATTTAGGTTTGATTATATTCATTTTTTGTAAGCATATAGCGCATTATTTATTACAGTGTGATCAAAAAAGGTTTTGATTTAAATAATATTCTATATTCCCTTTGAGGGAATAATTGGTTATTAGTTCCAAAGGAACTACGAGCTGATATTAATTCGATTAACAGCTTCTGTTGTCATGCACTATTTGTTTGTGTTTGCAGTTTTGTATGCTTGTTGTTGGTAATTTTCATTAAAACACTTTGTATGACAAAACAATTTCAAAGGTTTTTGACGTGTTCTACTGGATTTTTAAAGGGATTGGAAGGCATTTTTTTTTTTGTTTTTTAAATAAAATATTTTGGTGATTTGACTTTGCCGATGTACGATTTGATTAACTTTTCCTTTACTGATTTTTTATTTGCCTGACGTTTGACAATACAACATACGACCAATGCAACAGAAATTGTGTTAACTGTATTTCAATAGATCGTCTACAAAACACAATGGGAAGTTGTGAATTAAACAACTGTTTTTAACATAAGACACATAAATAGGCTAACTTTCAAAACGTTCGCATACAAAGTTTGTATACAGTATTACTACTGTATTTAAATCACATACCTGCATATGCAAAGTTCCGAAACAATGCATCAATTATAAAACCGATGCATTGTTTGCTTTCTTACTGTTTTAAAAATACTTGGCGGCGGCGTTATGAAACACAAAGCACTTGACGTTTTGGAAGTCAGCCATACTTTCGTTTTCAAAGCCTCTACGTTTGACTTAACTTTGAGGTTTGGCTTCTGTTCAGGACATATGTAAACTCACAATTAAAAATAAAAGTTTCTCATGTCTTCCATATTAATAGAAAATAAATATTTAATAGTTGCGCTAATTAAGCATAAACTTAAACAGTTGAGATATTCAAACTTTTTGTTCCACTGTCAACAGCTAACTTGTACAACTAATGAGTCAGTTAAAATCATATAGATTTGCAATCAAGTAACCAATAACTTTAAATTCAAATCAACATTCTATTTATCTATACAAAAAAAACTAAAGGAAGTGATAATATTCAAATGTTTGTTATTACACATTGTAATGAGCGTTAATAAAATTATGGCAAAAAACAGTCGTTGTGAGAGCAACACGTATTCTACGTATTCTACACGTATAATAAATACATTCTCAATAGCCTCCGATATTAAATAAATATATTTTATTACAAAAACAAGTAAGAGTGCTATATTCGGCCGTGCCGAATCTTATATACCCTTCACAACGTGTAGTCATGCAATAACAGTAAATTCACGTATGTATGTTAAAAAAAACAAAAAAAAAATAAAAAAAAAATTAAAAAAAAAAAAATTTTAAAAAAAAATTAAAAAAAAAAAATTATTATATACATATATAATATATATAAAACAAAAAAAAATAAAAAAAAAATTAAAAAAAAAAAATAAAAAAAAATAATAATAAAAATATATATAACATATTAAATAAAAAATAAAAAAAAAATTAAAAAAAAAAATTTTAAAAAAATTTAAAAAAAAATTTTTTTGCCTCAGCTGGGATTCGATGCCACGTTTTCTCTAACCAGTATACACGTTTGTATGTATGTATGTTGTTGTTGTAATGTTGTTTTTATGAAAAGAAAATCGAGGTGGTCGTGGGTTTTTGCTCATATCTCAGTTGTTTATGTACCGATGTTTCTGATTTTCAATACCGATCTACTCCCGAATATTTCTGATATTTTAATACCTTACCCGGGTCCAACCTATGTCGGGGGGCTACAAAAAGTTGATTTCAACATACACACGGACAGACGGTCAGACGGACACACGGACAGACGGTCAGGGCTTAATCGACTCCCCTATTCATAAGCTTTCAGAAAATATATACTTTATGGGGTCGGAAATGAAAATTGTAGAAATTTCACACGGAATGACAAACCTATATATACCCTTTTTCACTGTGGGAAGGGTTCTGTCTGATTTGACAGATAATTAGTTTATGGTTGTGTATACGCTTGAACAACGCTGCGAAAGTGGGCTTGCGATCGACTTACAGAAGATGCCGATTTGGCCAAAGAAAATTATATTTTCAGAGGAAACTCATTTTTTTCTTGGCGGGTAAGTAAACAAGCAAAATTGACGCATTTGGGGGCGCAGAAAACCCGCACGCTTACATTGAAAAGCCGATACACCCAAAACGAGTCACTGTTTGGTGCGGATTTTGGTCCAGAGGCATAATTGGGCCATTTTTCTGCGAAAATGAGCAAGGAGTGGCCGTTACAGTCAATGACGACCGTTATCGGGCCATGTTGAACGAATTTTTGTTCACAACATTTGGTTTTAACAGGACGGCGCTACGTGCCACACAGCCGAAGCTACACTCGTTGTTTTGCGCCCTGTTTTTGAAGATCGCATTATCAGCCGCAGAGTTGATGTCGTTTGGCCACCTCGGAACTGCGATTTGAGCTGCGTTGGACTATTATTTGTGGGGTGCCGTCAAAGATAAGTGTTACGCCAACAAGCCAGAAACAATTGACGCTTTAAAGGATAATATTCGTGAAGCCAGTTAAATTTCAATGATTTATACGCTCTTATACTCAAATTTTATGCCTCACTATGAATATTGAATAAACGACTTAAAGCTGATCACTTAATACAGACAACTATATATGTATGTGCGCATGCATTATATATATATATATTTATAATTAAATTAAACAATTACGTAAAAATATAAAAAAATGAATACGAATTTCCTCTTGAGTGCAGCGAAGCGCACCGGGTAAGCTAGTTACAAATAAAATAATTTTCTTGTAAATAAGAACAATAGTGTTAAGAATGTAACATAACGATTCTCCTATGTATTCACGACAACAAAGTTACAATTGCATTTTATTTTTTCGTTAACAAAAATAACAATAACAACTCCCTATTAAATATGTTTTCGGCAATAACAACAATCTTAAAACTTCCATACAAAAACTGTACATTAATACCTCGATTTTCGCTCTAGAAAAAACATAACAATAAAGAGCGCTATATTCGGCCGCCATCTTTGATTTTAACTTTTTACATAGTTACTGTAGTCTACTAGTCAAGCCCTTTCACTTAATACCCATATTGTTTGGGTTAAAAAATTCGCTCCACCGTTTTGTTTCAGATGCCATCTTGAATTTCGAGCGCTTTTTATACTAATATTGTAAAGGTTAAAGGGGACAAAGTCGCAACTACTATATTTTATCGATAATCTAAGCTTTAATTTTTACACATCCAAACTACCTCAATTATAAATTTGAGTTGTGTTCGTTCATAAATATAGAATTTGTAAATAATACGACTGCAGCGCCACCTCTTCGAAACAAAAGAAATATATATGCTAATATGAATCGACTTAAACCCTCGATAAAAATTTCTTTACAGTTCCTGAGATTATGTGTCACGAAACACACAATTGATTTTACATTTCTTTAAGGCTAGGGAAAAAGAGGTTAAGTCAAAATCTGCACTTTTCGTTTAATACCAAACAAAAGACACATTTTGCGGAATTATTGCCGAAAGAGTCAGTGGCTAAGTTATTAAGTAATTAAGTAAAACAAAAACATACTCTCAAAGGGCAATATTTTGACTAAAGCCCTTTTTGCCTAACCTCAGAGTTATACGGATTGGCAATATCAATTATTAAACAAATTTTAAGTAATTATTTTTTTAAAATAATTATTTCTTTTCAATTAAATATTTAAATTAATTTAAGTCTTAATCATAATTAATTATAAATTAATGAACAAAGTTGAATATAAAATTAAATTTTATTTATATCAACAGTTGTTTTTTGCGTCGAGCTTGAGATCACTTTTTTATAAAAAATAGTTTTAATTTTATTTTCCGATATTTCGCTACCACATTAAGTAGCTTCTTCAGGGAAAGTTTTTACAATTTACAACAATTAACAATTAAAATATTAAAATTGTTCAAAAACAATTTTTTTTGCCTTTCAAAAAGCTCAATACAAAAAACCACTGTTGATATAAATTAAAAAGATCGAAAACATTTATTTATTAATTAAATTTAATTAAATTAAATTTTTGATCAGACATCAAATTTTTTTGAAATAAATAAAATATTTATTTAATTACTCGGCTTTATTCAAAGTTTATTTCTTTCATTTCGTAAACAAAAACAAAACTGTTACCAAAATTTACCACTACCATGCACTGTTTGACCAATCGTCCTTGATAAGATCAGCAGCCTTTTCTGCAATCATTATAGTGGGAGCATTTGTATTGCCACTGATAACATGAGGCATTATTGAGGCATCGATGACACGTAAGTTTCTCATACCCTTTACCTTCAGTCTGGCATCCACACAGGTTCGATTTTCGTGCAAGGGACCCATTTTAACTGTGCCCACAGGATGATAACAAGTGGTAGAGAAAAAGCTAAAGTAACATCTCCAATATGGTTCCGATTTAAATTCATATTGGTCGCACTCCTGCAAGGGTATATGCAGAATTTCAGCCTGTTTGTCGAGAAAGGCTTGAGTTCTTTCCAAACTCATTAAGTAGTTCATGGCACGTAATAAAACTTCCACATCTTCGGATGCTGTTAAATAATTGGCCTTAATGATGGGTGGGTCTTGGGGAGAAGACGATTGAAGCGTTATATCTCCCACCGATTTGGGATGTGCCAACACTGCAAATATTGTCATCAAGTCATAATTATTAACGGCCTCTTTAAAGTAGGGCCTTAATTCATCTTTCACTTTAAAACCATTCAGAAGTATGTTTAAACCCCTGTCATCACCTCGTCTGGTTAGAATATGATGAAATTCCATGTCGGGATACAGTGATTTTGATGTTAAATTCGTATTTATAAAACCTGTTAAAGAAGCAGTGCCATGACTGGTTAAGGAACCTTGTTTATGTATCAAATATTGAAAAATATTATCGAGTAGTTGCTTCTGATCGGTGAGATTGGCGGAAAGGCGTACAAATATTTGTATGATAACATGATCTTGTAGATTTTCTCCTACAGGAAGATTTTTAATAACTGGTATATTTAAAGGCCTCAATTTGTGTTCTGGTCCTACACCCGACAGCATTAGCAATTTGGGTGAATCAATGGTGCCTGCGGATAGTATGGCTTCCCGTTTTACTTGCACCTTCAGTTTGTTACTTTGTTTAATTATAAATTCCACTGCTTTTACATTCTCGCCTGAGCCATCGAACTCTAATTTAGTTACTTGGGCATTTTTAATTACATTTAAATTGGGCCTTTGCGAAACTTTACCCAGATAACTTTTGCCCGTACTGACTCTTAGACCATTCTGTATAGTGCCCTTGAGGTGGCTATAACCTATATAGCTACCCTCGGCAAATTCCTTAACTCTGGGTATACCCAACGCATTGGTGGCTTCAAAGATCATTGAGAATATGTCCTCATCAAAATGTGGAAATTCATTAAGTACCACATAGCCCTGAGGATGGGTCTCGTTGCCAGCTGGTCGTATGGACTTTTCAAAATATGGCCAGACATCATCAAAACCCCAACCGACATTGCCTTCCTCCATCCAGCGATCATAATCAAAACGATTTCCTCGCACATAAACCATGCCATTAATGGCACCAGAACCTCCTATGACCTTGCCGCGAGGCCAGTGGCATCTATTATTGGTGTAGGCCTTACAAGAGCGTTCACTTGGTTCTGTCAAGTAACTAAAAGTGTAGTTGGTATTTTGCACACCAAAAAAGAAATTGGGGATCTGGTTAAGAAAATACGTGATATTACTTTTTTTTGCATTCAATAAATCAAAAAAAACGTTGTATTTACCTCTGATTCTTGTGGGGGATCACCGCCCGCCTCTAACACCAACACTTTCCATTTGGGATTTTCACTCAAACGACTGGCCACCACAGAGCCAGCCGAACCAGCACCCACTACCACAAAATCATAAGCCTCCAAACCATATCTCATAGCCGTCTCTGCATAATCCGATGGCCAGTAGTCGCTACTTGAAATATTACACTGAGCAGTATATATACTTTGCACCAACAAAGTGACCAATGAATTCATTATACCCACACTCGGTATGGGACACTGCGGGGCAAGTGTACCTCCAGCAAAAATATCAGCTCTCATACAGCTCATCTTAGCTCCAAACGATAACGATCACAAAAGACCACTGGCAGTTGCATTTTTTAACTTTTAATTTAAACCTTAAATTCCACTTAAACTTGTTCTACTTAACGCATTCAAAAAGGTAATTGCCCCTTTAATTGTGTGTTAAACAGATTTTTTTTATTAATTACTTTGTGCCAACATTTTTTGTATTGTTATTAACATTTAAGCTCGATTTTAATACATTGAAATGTAAGCAAATCAGTATTGAATAAATATGTCAATATACAGTGAAATAAAAACGTGTCGCTATTGTTAGTGAAGGTACAGGGTGTTTTATGGGAGAGTATTTGAAAAAAAATTCACTTAACTGATACAATTAGCTGTTGTAATTTCCAATGATGCACTCGCACATTTCAGGTGGTGTTTGGCAAATAACACGAGTAGTGCTGACTTATAATCGTAGCTTAACAAGCTTGAACATACGATTAAGAAAATGTCGTCGTGATAATAAAAGTCTGTCTTTGCCTAATTTTAGAGAGTCCGCTTAAAGCGCATGTGCATCCAGTTTTCTAGCTTTAAGTTTTGCTCTCATTCTAATACTATTCGACGAGTTCTTAGCAAAAATACAGGCTGTGTTTTGTAGAGTAGTTTATATCTACGCCTTGAGCGCTCATTTGTTTATCACTTCTTCAGACAAATTTAAACAAGAGCACCAAACGTTTTTTAACAGTCAAAAAATGCTATTGCCCCTTTAATTTGTATGAAGCAAACCGAAAAAACGCGGCGTGAATGCTCGCCATAAGAAAATCTGATTTTAACAGAGCATAATGCTAGGCGCACAATTGGGAGGAACGACGAATTTTTCGTCGCGAATATTCGCCATCAAAAATAAAACACATTTGTATATATGAGAATGCATACAATTGTGGCGTCAGTCGAAGTTCGCTATACGCGGCGAACTCTGCATTAGACTTATTTCTATTTCTTACGCCGGCGAACGACGAACAAATTGATACAAGGTTACCATTTTTTTATTAAATTTGGGTTTACTTCTCAACATTTTAAGAAAATATAGTTAGTTTTTACTTTAATAATTGTTTTATTTTTTATTTTAAAACATTTAAAAAACGTATAAAAAAGTTAAGTACAAAAATTTGTTTTTATTTGTGTTCTTGCAAATGTTTAAGTTTATTAAGTGATCTATTTTCATATGGTCACACTATTAGCTGTTATACACAAACAAAATTTTTATTATTGTTTAATGCACGTACCCACGACATTCTTTGCAAACGTTTGCTTATACGTAAACAAGTTTTTATTATTACAGAAATTATGTTTATTGTTTTGTTGAGTTTCACAAAAAATTAAATTCTTCGATTATTTTTGTTTTTTCTTTGCACAAACACTAAACAATTTTATCAACTATAAAAGAAGTTACTTTTTCGTCGTTGTTGTGCTTCACACGACGAATTTGCACAACGAATTTTTACTGAAGAGTTCGTCGTGTTGGGCGAAATTCGACGTTCGTCCCAATTGTGCGCCGAGCATTTGGTAGACAGGTTGACTGCATAACCACTATAGTTGTTTGTGTTATTATTGAAAAGTAATGCCATTTAATCCATTTTCAATGTCAATGTAGCGATTTTATTTTTATCTTTTTTACTTTTATTTAGTGGTTTGTATTAAACAAAATTATTTAAAATTACTGTGAAGGATATAACGTTGATGCTTTTATTTATGTGTGTCACTTCAGCGTGAGCGCTATGTGAAATAAGGCATAACGATTTTTTCTCTTGTTTAGGTTTGTCTCTTAGTCAAAGGTCACACACGACGATTTTAATTGCCCAACTTTTTTCATATTTTCTTTTGAACTTGCTTTTATGTTCACACACGGCAATTTCTTTGGCGATTTTTCTGTTTTGTTTAGCTTTTATCTTCCTACAATTTGTCATTTGTGCTTTAGCCGTAAATAGCCATAATCAAAATAAAAACGTACATAAAATAATATACACCCAACTCTTTTTTTACACGGTTTCTTTTTACACGGATTTAAAGTTACACGGTTGAAAAAAAAATTTTTTTGTAAAAAATTTTAAATCTAGTACGGTTTTAAAATCAATGTCTTGTAATTATGTTTGTTTTTACCAGGCTTGGCACCATTGCTGAAATGAACATACATAGTAGTAACTGGGAAATCCCCTTATTCGATAACTCTTACCTACACATTTTGTTCGCATGATATTTACATAATTAAAGTGTTTAAAGTTTATTAGCTCGCAATATTTTATCAATTGTTCGTGCTATCAATTAGATTTGAACATTTCTGTCCTTAATAAGTGAAAAAAGGTATTTTATCTATAAATTTTTAGTTAAGCTTTAAAATTAAAATGTTTGCCCTTACTAACAGTTAACAAAATGTCCAAAATTTCAAAGATTCGTAAAAGGCAAGCCATTTCTTTGGAAGTAAAATTAAAAATCTTGGACTGTCAAATTGAAGATGTCGACGAATTAATGATAGATAAGATTCTAGATGATGATTGTCTGAGTGAATTAACAACAGATGACGGCAAAACTGAAAACCATAATAGCGATAACGACGAGGAGACCGAAATATGTCAACTAACTGCTAGTTTAATTGATGACGGTCTAACATTTGTTAAAAGTATGGTGAATCATTTCTTAAAAAATAATCCTAATATGGAACTTGCCCTGAAATTCGAACGAGATATTAATAATTGTTTTGCTGGATATAAAAAGTTGTATAAAGAACTTAAAAAACCAAAAGTTCAACTTTCTATAAAAGATTTTTGAATAAAAAAGTCGACGGCGAAAGACCTTTCGGAAAGTTGTCCGACAGTTCAAAATTCTATCACCGGACGAAAGTCACCATTGGATAATTTGATGGATATCTCTAGTGATGATACCGACTTTAGTCCAGTTCGTCGCAAAGAATTGCGCTTATTATCAAGTAGCGACGAATAATTATGTAGCTATGTAAATATTTTTTCCTTATTTCTATTTCTATGAATTATGTATTTAAAGTTTTAATGCTCAAAAAAATGCCATATGAACATATAATTTATCAGCATATCTGAAATTTTGTAGCTTTCAAAATTTTTTACACGGTTTTTCGAAATAAATATAGTTCTTTATTTCATATTACACGGTTTTTAAATGACATGGAACGTATTCCCCATTTTACTATAGGAAACGCCTCTTATTTTACACGGTTTTCTTTTACACGGATTTCTGAGGAGCGTATATACCGTGTAAAAAAAGAATTGGGTGTAATTGATTTTAATTGATGCTTTTAATTAAAAAGTTTTCACTAAAACATTTTTTGGTGTTTTTTTATTTTAAAATATTTTAAAGGTTTAAATTGTGACGTTTTTAATTCAAATTTTAAATTACTTACACACCAAGAAGCGAAACACCGAATAAAAAGAAATGTCAAATAATCAACAGCAAAAAATTGCTTCAAATAGCCGAGTGCCGGCGATTATATTTTCCTTTTTTTCTCCTCAACTAAAACTGTAAAAACATCTATAAACTTAAGAATTGCCCAACTATAATCGTTGTGTGTGACCATAGACTTAATAAGTTTCATTTCTTCTTAAACATAAACTTAATTATCGAGTATTATCGGGTTGTTGAGATCTCTAATTTGCTCCTAAATATAGTACTTCATAACAAATCACCCATTAGAAAATAAAAACGCGGTCATACACTGCGTTGCACAAACAATCAAAAATTAATATGAATAAGAGTTTTTTTGCTAAGCTCTTAGTGTAATTAAAATTTTCAGAAATCAATGCCTTGATTTAAGAGAAAAATGTTTAGATTTTATTAACATTTAAAAAAAAATAAAAAAAAATAAAAAATTTCGAAAAAAAATTATCAAACAAAAGAGAATTGTAAAATGTTCATGTCTTACCGACTTTACGAAAATGCATCAACTTAATATTCAAAACGCCAATCAAGTTTTCCTTAAGCAAATTTGTGTACTTGATATGTGAAAACATTTTATTGGAATCAAATTTGAAGAAAAAAAAAATTTCTATAATATAAAAAAAAAATGTATGATGGGGGACCCACCTCTGCTTCAAACTTTTTCTGTTTTCTTTATATGAAATGTTTTTTTTTTACCCTTCACCACTGATGCCAAAACTGGTGCTGCCGTTTGTAATTTCTACAATATTTATTTGCGACCCCATGAAGTATTTAAAGGGTGATTTCTATAGCAGCATAGAACTTTGAATTGGAATAAAACAAAGATGATTTTTTTACATTGACATGAAATTTACTCTATTCGAAATATAATCTTCTGGTATTATAATTTAAATATGACTTCTGGCATGCAACCGCCACGGCTAGCTTGAACGTAGTCTTATCTGGTGGTCCAATTTTCGATTACTTTTTCCAACATTTGTGGCCGTATATCGGCAATGCCGCTGCGAATGTTGTCCTCCAAGTGGTCAGTTGTTTCAGGCTTATCGGCGTACACTAGTGCCTTCACATATTACGACAAAAAATAGTCTAAAAGCGTTGAATCGCACGATCTTGCAAGCCAATTCACGGGTCCGAAACGAAAAACTATGCGGTTAAGAAACCTTTTCTTGAGTAAATGAATTGTGACACTAGCTGTGTTACATGTTGCGCCGAATTGTTTAAACCACAGCTCGTGCACAGCATGACTATTTGACTATAACGTTCTGTCTAGCATCGCTTTTAAGGAAATACGAACCAATGATTACACCAGCCTATAAAACACACCAAACACTCAGTTTTTCTCGATGTAACGGTGTCTCAACACACACTTGAGAATTATCATCACTCCAAATACAGCAGTTTTGTTTATTGACGTTTCTATTCAAGCAAAAGTTAGCTTCATCGCTAAACAAAAATCCGCTTATGAAAACCGGGATCAACGGCAATTTTTTTTTGGGGCCTTATTCACCGAATCTACGCCTTGATATTCATGCGTCATTCTATTCATGTTGAAATGCCAAACCAAAAAATAATTATAAATCACTTTACAGCTGACAAAATGGCCGTCAGTTAAGAAAGTGCTGCCAACTAAATTTCTATATCCCTATAAAAATACCCTTTACCTGTGGTGTGAAGGGTATATAAACCTTTGTAATTTCTACAATATTCATATAGACTGTCTAGTAAAAAGTCAGTCGATTGAGCAATATCTGTTTGTCCACCTGTCCATGTAATGATTCAAATTAACTTTTAGAAGGACGCGCCAGTTGCAGAGATGTGGTATAATTTTTTGTACGGTAATGAATTGCTCTTAAACGCAAGCACGATTGTCGAAAAAGTTTTTAAGGTTTGGGCAAATGAACACACATGCCTCTGTTATATATAATTAATATCAACATTTTTCAGCCTAATTTATATACACATATGTATGCCTCTAGAGCTATTTGTACAAAATGCTGGACAAATCGGTCACTAATTGGCGGAGTTATAGAAGAAAATTTTGTAGAAAAAAATATATTTTATTTTTCTATTAAGTTTCTCAAGCTTCTTTTTAATTTTTTGACAGGTTAAAGGCACTGTATTACAAGCCACAGCCTTGAAAACTATTGATGAAAAAAGCTGGCAAATCTGCTTAAAACTAACTGCGATATAGGCACAAAAATACAAATGCTTCCTTGTTTTTCCTTAAATTTACAAATTTAAATCGATTTTTCAGCTTCTGGAGAGTGGAGAGGAAGGATATGGGTTTTGAAAGAAAGTCCTTAACTAACAAAATATGATATCTTAAAAAAAAATTTAAATCCATGGTAGCCACCACTATAAATGGGTTAAATCTAGTATTCAATATTAGCAATGTTTGGTATGGCTAGCTTTATGCAATCGCGGCAAAGGAAACCAGTCACTTATTACAGTGGGCTCTACAAATACCGAAATATACAACAAAGAATGTTTGCAAAAAAAGCTTCTTCCTTTCAATTAAGAGAGCACAACGCGTTTACATAATTTTGACCTGATGTGACACCATGTTACTATGGAAGAAGAACTCTCTAGTCGTAGTGAAATAATACCATAGTTCTTGTACCAAGAGAGGTCATTCCTCCAAAGTTTTTGGAGCTGGTGAAAAGAATATTGAGACGCAAAATATTAAAGATTTAAAAAAAAATTATCAAACTGTTCCGAAAAAGTGACTAAAAAAAGTATTTAATCCCGAAAAACGTCAACGAGCTCTTAAGTAGTGGTTTGAACTATAAAAGTTGTAATTTTCTGTGATCTGTAATATAATATGAATTACTTAGTTAATGAAAATATCAAAACTCTGAAATTAACCGTTTCCAAATTTATTGATTTTTTTCGATCTGACTTCTAAGCACACTTGTTTATCTACGTAATGAATTAAAGTCAGGAGCTTCAACATTAAATAAGTTTTTCTAGTCACTGATGCCGTTTATATACTTTTAAATTAAAACTAATTTCTTACATATATGGCTTGAGGCTGCCTGCAATTTAGCTAGTGTTTTTAGCCAAAAAAAAAAACAGCCCAAGTATGGCAATAATTTTTTATTTCTAATAAAATAAGTTTTACATTAACATGTTTTCTATAAACTTATTCACAATCTCAAACTGCTTCTTTTTTTTACATAACACTTATGCTACTTCAGTTTTGTTTGTCTCCTCTTAAACCTAAATAAATATGCAAAACAAACGACATTAGAAACATGTTTGGCCAACTCTATACTTTTATCAAGAAACGTCTACGTCTAAGACCGCTGTTTTGATTGATGCGCATAGTTTGTGCTGGTAGAGGAATTTGTGGAATTGCTGCGGCTCCTATTAAGTCGTTGCGTTGGGCGCCAAGGGCGGCTTCGATGTACTCTGAAAAAATAAAAATAATTTATAAGTTTTGGAGGAATTTTCAATTGTAGATAAATCGTTGACCAAGTGGAAATGCCTTAAAAAATTTAAACCAGATGGACTTAAAGAAACATTTATAAGAAGAGTTCTGCGTCAAACAAAACTTAGTTCGTACATACATGCTGGAAATATATACAAGTTTTTATAGAAATATGGTAATATTCTTAGGAGAGCGGTTATTTCGAAATGAAAGCGCGAGAAAAAAAAGACTCTAAAAAAATTTAAATTAATTCTTTCTTACCAAGTCTCTTTACGACAAGTTTAAAATTTTATCTATATATATCGGGTGTCCCAACTAGAACGCAATTTTTAAATTTTAAATAAAACACAGATATTTAAAAAAAAAATCGTGAAACTTTATTATATCGTAAAGTAGACAGAATGAGGTTATGTATGGAGCAATATATCGTGCAGATGGCCGCGGCGGCTTTGCTGGCACACACGCGATCTTTTAATGAAATTTCCAATGACCTTTTTGCATAAATGCTGCGGTATTCACTTTTTCAGAGATATAAAAGTGAAACTCTGTATGTGTGTGTGTTAGCTATAGACTCCGAAACTGTAAAACCGATCGGAATCAAACTTTGGCAAGTTGTTGTACACATTCCAGGGAGTGTTTATGAGTAGCAAAAAGTGGGAGGGGCCACGCCCATAAAAATTAGTAATCATTTTTAGCTACTTGCTCTTGACCGATTTTTCTGAAACTTTGCACACATATTGAGCCGTCATGACTATATAATTTCGTGATTAGAAAAGTGGGCAGGGCCGCGCCCATAAAAAAGTTACAAACTTGAGGTACTTGCACTGGACTGATTTTTCTGAAACTTTACGCACATTTCGAGCTGTCATGACTTTACAATTGCGTGATTAGAAAATTGGGCAGTGCCATGCCCATAAAATGAGCTGTCATGACTATAAGTAGTTAATCCTTAAAATGTCTAAAAATGAAAACAATTTACTCAACACTTTCAGATGTTTTTAAAAATCAAGGCGTCAATTATTGCTAGTTTGTCAGCAAATACCAATAACTTCTGGTGGCCTCACTTAAAATAATTGAGAGGGGTATGAAATCGTAAGAGCTTGGAGGTCAATTGACAGGTCCATTTCTCGTTTTCAACTTATTGCCAAATTTGTATTGCAATAAATCGATTTTAGTGGTCGCCTTATGGTTCGTACCGTTGTTCTGTTGAAAAAACTTCTCTTCGTTAATACTTCTGTAGCAAGAAAGAAAAACTCCTTTAGGCCGAGACATGTGATAAAATCCCGATGAGATATGAGAATATTAACTGCATCACCATTATACCGGAAGAGGGAGAATGGGATGAGATAATCAGGATGGGAAACACCCACGGAATCGATCTTTACACAGACGGTTCAAAGATTGGTGACCAAACTGGAATGGGCTTATACGACATAAGCCGAAATAGAGGCAAATACTTCCGTCTACCAGATCACAACACTATTTTTCAGGCTGAGATCATGGCGATTACGGAAGGAATTAAATGGATAAAGGAAACGAATAGCGAAACTCCGATTCGTATCTTTACGGATAGCCAATCAGTGATTAAGACATTGAGAAAGGAGAAAGTTGAATCCCGGAACGTTTTGCAATGCAAGAGTGAGATAAACTCATATGCAAATTGTGAACATCTGGAGATAATATGGATACCAAGCCATCACGGGCTGATCGGAAACGAGAAAGCCGACAAATTATCCAAAATGGGAGCTCTTTTGAGTACTATAACTTTGGAGAACGCCAAACCCCTTAAACGATTTAAGGATGAACTTAAACGTTGGGCAATGGAAGAACATGTCAGAAAATGGCAAAGCACTGATGTCGGTAAGGTGACAAGAACACTCTGGGGTGACCCAAATCTTGGGAAGTCAAAGGAGATTCTGAGACTAAGTAGACCTACACTTAGGAAATTAACCGGTGTAATTACAGGTCATACGGAGTTGAGAACTCATCTAGCTCGCATGGGATTATCTGAGGAGACGACATGTAGAGCTTGCGAGGAAGAGGATGAGACCCTGGTACACTACCTCTGTCATTGTCCTGCGTTTGGGCATATTAGGCGCGAAAATTTTACAGTAGATAATATGCCGAACTTGGAATACCTGGGGGACTCGAACTGGAGATCCATAAGGCGTTACATTGAGGGGACTGGTTTCTTGGACTAGTCCGTTATTTATGGGAAATTATGTTTATGGTTTTTTTTGTTTGGAAATTCCGTTTTCCACATGGAGCGCACAACATGCCAACTGGGCATAGGTGTATACCTGTCATGGGTTTGGGCTTTTATACCCCTCCTTTTCAACCTAACCTAACCTAACTAGGCCGAGACCACACAATAAGCGGCAAAGCGGTGAGCGTTGAGTTTGAAATTGGAACAAGTTCTATTCCTGAGCGGCGCCGCTTAGCCGCTCGGAAATGCCGCTTATTGCGTGGCCACTTCAGTAGTATTCCATATGTTTTAATTTTTTTGCCGCTCATTGCATGGCCTCGGCCTTACATAAGCCAAACATGAGATAATCTCACCAATCCCGTTATTTAAAACTACCCTTAAGCTGATTTTCAACTATTTTGAACAACTTTACAGGAAGTTGTAGCGTAACAAATTATTAAATAAATTTTTCTAACGAACAATATCATTTGGAATAATAAGAGCGCCGGTGGACTAGTCAGTAGTGTGTCGCTCTGCTAGTCTGGCGGTTTCTGGTGCGATTCTCGCCAGATACTCTGGTCTGTTTTTATTTCTTATCTATTCTATTCTTTGTATTCTATTTAGGTATCACATAGGGATCAATACGATGGACCCAACAACAACAGCTTTGAAATAATAATTTATTTTTCTTTAAAATTTAACTTAATATGCGAAAACCCATATGCTCTTTAATATATACAGTACGGAATTCGTAGCCTTTATTTTTAAGTGAATCAATTTATAAAAATAAACTCAAAAATATAAACGTTCTTCCTGAAAAGCTATTAAAACATACATACAAAAGCAGTTTCTTCTAATTGCCACGGATTTTTAAACAAAACAAATTATCGATCATGTTGCGGTAAGGAGTTGCATTGAGCGTAATGCGGGCTCCGATTTATATTTTCAATAACTAAAGTCCAATAAGGCCAACAGCGGTTTAAAAATGTTTTTTTGGGAAATAATTTGTTAACATGCAAGTCATTGAAATATCCTTAAAAAAATGTTTGCAGGGTAAGAGCTGAGTTGTATCTTATTTGTTTTTAGAGTCTCACGACGACCCTGGTGAAGTTGGGAATGAGTCGGCGTGACAATTAAAAAATTACAAAATTAATTTTTTATCGAAATTCGAAAATAGTTCCACATTAAGATAGCGGTTAAAAATATATCTAAACAATACCCTTACACATTTAGGTTACCTCCTACAGTTAGAGAGATATTTAGGTTCAAAACCAATTTTTAAACTGAAATTTTTTTTTTATCATTTTTTTCTTGACAGGCTTAACTTTTTTCGAAAAAAGACTAAATTTTTTTTAAACCTTATTTATTTTAATTTGCGAAAGAAACTAAACGATGCATGTCCAATTAAAAACGAGCCAGCTTTGTTAACCAGATCATAAATGTTAAAAACTGAGCGTAATATGACAAGTTAAAAAGTTAACTCTTTCACACAATAAACTACACGATAAATTTTTTAAAGCTCTGAATTGTGTAGACTCAAAAGACTAAAGGATTAAAAACATTATATTTTAGGAAATAATTTTTGATAAAGTTTTATATTTTTCGATAGGGCCAGGGATGTTATTCCGCGCTTCATTGCCAAGCTTTTTGATCGGCTTACTTGCAATAAAATAGATAAACTTATTGTGTTATTTTTTACAGAGGTGGGGAATTTTTAATTGGCAGCACTGTTTTCTGTGACAACAGCGATAAGTGGTTTCATGTTGATATGTAAGAAATCTAGTTTTTATATATCAGCCAAATTGCCGCAACGAAGACTCTTTCGGAACCCTATTCTATTTATAACATTTTCCATCAACAATTCGCATATTTATATGTCGGCGATAACTTCACGATTCTCTATTTAAGGTCTTGAATCGGTTGAAGACCATTCGCATGTATTTCATTGGATCGCCTCTTTGAGAAACCCGCGGTCTGAAATTTTTCGACACAAATAAAACGATTGTATCGTTACTTCTGTGAGACGTAACGTCGTCTTGTTGAAAATAAACGTTGTCCATATTTATATTTTCCAATTCCGGCCATTCATGCCATATGTGCAATGCCCAATTATAAAAGATCGACAAGAAATGGACTGGACCAATTCAGCTACAACAACAATTTTTCAAGTTGTACTTGAGTGAAAGTGTTTGAAACATCATATTATTAACTAGTACAACTTACTGCCTATTCAACGATGTCGAAAGAAAACCCTAGCGAAATTTCATTCGTACAGATACGTTGAAAACAAAAACAAACTTTTAGTTTTTGTTGTTGTTTTCAATATATTTGTACGAATGAAATTTCGCCTGGATTTTCTTTCGACATCGTTGAACAGGCAGTTAAAGTTCTTCGCCTTTAAATTCTCTCGCTTCTCTAGCTTTAAAGGTCATAATAACTTTTGATGTTAAATCTGTTACACAACTCTTACACGTTCAAAATTTAGTTTAACAAATTTTCTTAAGTTCTCTTTTAAACATTCTTTGGTGCTTAGACGCAGACATTTTAATTTGATACATTTTAACTCGTGTGCCTATATTTTTATACCCTTCACACAGTGAAAAAGGGTATATATAGGTTTGTCATTCCGTGTGAAATTTCTACAATTTTCATTTCCGACCCCATAAAGTATATATTTTCTGAAAGCTTATGAATAGAGGAGTCGATTAAGCCCTGACCGTCTGTCCGTGTGTATGTTGAAATCAACTTTTTGAAGCCCCCCGACATAGGTTGGACCCGGGTAAGGTATTAAAATATCAGAAATATTCGGGAGTAGATCGGTATTGAAAATCAGAAACATCGGTACATAAACAACTGAGATATGAGCAAAAACCCACGACCACCTCGATTTTCTTTTCATAAAAACAACATTACAACAACAACATACATACATACAAACGTGTATACTGGTTAGAGAAAACGTGGCATCGAATCCCAGCTGAGGCAAAAAAATTTTTTTTTTAATTTTTTTAAAATTTTTTTTTTAATTTTTTTTTTATTTTTTTTTTATTTTTTATTTAATATATTATATATATTTTTATTATTATTTTTTTTTATTTTTTTTTTTTTAATTTTTTTTTTATTTTTTTTTTGTTTTATATATATTATATATGTATATAATAATTTTTTTTTTTTTAATTTTTTTTTAAATTTTTTTTTTTTTAATTTTTTTTTTATTTTTTATTTTTTTTTTGTTTTTTTAACATACATACGTGAATTTACTGTTATTGCATGACTACACTTTGTGAAGGGTATATAAGATTCGGCACGGCCGAATATAGCGCTTTTACTTGTTATTTGTGTGAATGTAAACAAAAGAAAATAGCGAGAACAACCTTCTTTCTACTCCCCCCATAGTCAGACAGCGCTTTGAGAACAAGAAAAAAATTGTTTATTGTCCAAATAGAGGCTTACATTCTTAGACATTCTCAACCATTGTTCTGAGAAACCGTTTTACTCAGCGCTATAGGATTATGTTTTCTTGCCTGTAGATTCACCACAATGTTTCTTTTTAAACATCATTTCTCCGTATGATTTTAAGCTTTACAAAAAGCATGGACTTATAAAATGCGATCTCGAGTCTTTGTCTAATTTAAGAACAAAACATAAAATTTTAACCCGAATGGAAAACTATCCATATTTGGTTGCTAATAAAATATTCGACGCATATAAATTACGTGAGAAAAGGGGAGAGAATATACCAAATTTGGATATTAGTAAAGAAACAGCTGATGATCAGCTGATAATATCAAGGCAATATAGTTATTTGTGCCTTTAAACTGTAAAATTGCAATTTCTTAATTTTAACCCGTTTTGAATTGGTATCATTAGAGCTGGAGGTACAAAACGCTCTTTAATGCGACAAAGCTTTTGATGCATTGTAAACTTTTTGCGCCCTAAAGATTGCAAGTTAGTTCAGGATGGTCGAACCAAAACGCACGAAATTAATGTAAAAAAAACAAAAAGTTTTCAGAGAATTAATATTTCTTATTGTGCTAAAAGGATCTGTGACAATTATATATGAAACTTCATACATCTCTGAATATTTCTATCCGATGCACACTGTGGCAAATCACAAAACTAAAGGGTGTTTTTTTAAGCCCGATAGAACTTGAAATTGTAAAAAATAACACAAAAAATTAAATTGTAATCAAAATTTTTTTTTTATTCGAAAGATCAATACGTGACATTAACATTTGAAAATGATTTCGGGCATATGGGCACCGCGGCTGTTCTTGACGAAGCGCATTCTGGACGTTTATGTTTTATCGCAAAATTGTGTTCAGCGATGAGGCGCATTTTTGGCTAACGGGTTTGTTAATAAGCAAAATTGCCGCATATGGAGCGAGACCAATCCACAAGAGATCCTACAGACTCCATTACATCCAGAAAAATGCACCGTTTGGTGCGGTTTTCACGCTGGTGGCATCATCGGACCTTATTTCTTCAAAAATGAGGCCGGAGCTCGCGTTACGGTCAATGGAGATCGTTACCGCACCATGATCAATGATTTTTTGTTTGAAAATATGGATGACATTGATCCGGAGGAGATGTGGTTTCAACAGGATGGCTCTACGTGCCATACGGCGAACGCAACCATCGACTTATTGAAATCAAAATTTGGCGATAAGTTGATTTCGAGAAATGGACCTGTCAATTGGCCTCCAAGGTCGTGCGATTTGACACCTCTCGATTATTTCCTGTGGGGCTACGTGAAGTCACTGGTTTATGCTGATAAACCAGCAACAATTGACGCCTTGGAGGCCAGCATTGTTCATGTTATTCGTGACATACGGCCAGCAGTGCTCGAAAAAGTGGCCCAAAATTGGACGTCCAGAATGCGCTTCGTCAAGAACAGCCGCGGTGCCCATATGCCCGAAATCATTTTCAAATGTTAATGTCACGTATTGATCTTTCGAATAAAAAAAAAATTTTGATTACAATTTAGTTTTTTGTGTTATTTTTTACAATTTCAAGTTCTATCGGGCTTAAAAAAACACCCTTTAGCTGGAAAAAATTTAAAAAAAATGTTGGTTGATCGTTTAATGAGCTTCTCAATACAATAGGTAGCTGTAATATATTTTTTTTTGTTGTTTGAAACTCTGATTAGAAAAAGTCATCTTTAAAGTCAGTTGTTGTCAACTCATGCATATAGATTTCAAACAGAAGCGTATTTTTTTGTTTGACTTTAATTTATGATTAAAAGGCTACGTTGATTTTATTGTCATAATGTTTTTTATACCCTTCACTTAGTGAAAAAGGGTATATATAGGTTTGTCATTCCGTGTGAAATTTCTACAATTTTCATTTCCGACCCCATAAAGTATATATTTTCTGAAAGCTTTTGAACAGGGGAGTTGATTAACCTCTGCCAGTCTGTCCGTTTGTCCGTGTGTATGTTGAAATCAACTTTTTGAAGCCCCCGACATCGCCTGGACCCGGGTGAGGTATTAAAATATCAGAAATATTCGGGAGTAGATCGGTATTGAAAATCATAATCGGTTCATAAACAACTGAGATATGAGCAAAAACGACCACCTCGATTTTTTTTTTTACAAAAACAACATTACAACAACAACATACATACATACAAACATGTATACTGGTTAGAGAAAACGTGGCATCAAATCCCAGCTGAGCCAAAAAAATGTTTTTTTATTTATTTTATTTCTTTTTTTTAATATTTTTTTTATTTTTTTTTATTTTTTGTTTGTTTTATATTTATTATATATATTTTTTTTTTTTTTAATTTTTTTTTTATTTTTTATTTTTTTTTTGTTTTTTTAACATACATACGTGAATTTACTGTTATTGCATGACTACACTTTGTGAAGGGTATATAAGATTCGGCACGGCCGAATATAGCGCTTTTACTTGTTATTTGTGTGAATGTAAACAAAAGAAAATAGCGAGAACAACCTTCTTTCTACTCCCCCCATAGTCAGACAGCGCTTTGAGAACAAGAAAAAAATTGTTTATTGTCCAAATAGAGGCTTACATTCTTAGACATTCTCAACCATTGTTCTGAGAAACCGTTTTACTCAGCGCTATAGGATTATGTTTTCTTGCCTGTAGATTCACCACAATGTTTCTTTTTAAACATCATTTCTCCGTATGATTTTAAGCTTTACAAAAAGCATGGACTTATAAAATGCGATCTCGAGTCTTTGTCTAATTTAAGAACAAAACATAAAATTTTAACCCGAATGGAAAACTATCCATATTTGGTTGCTAATAAAATATTCGACGCATATAAATTACGTGAGAAAAGGGGAGAGAATATACCAAATTTGGATATTAGTAAAGAAACAGCTGATGATCAGCTGATAATATCAAGGCAATATAGTTATTTGTGCCTTTAAACTGTAAAATTGCAATTTCTTAATTTTAACCCGTTTTGAATTGGTATCATTAGAGCTGGAGGTACAAAACGCTCTTTAATGCGACAAAGCTTTTGATGCATTGTAAACTTTTTGCGCCCTAAAGATTGCAAGTTAGTTCAGGATGGTCGAACCAAAACGCACGAAATTAATGTAAAAAAAACAAAAAGTTTTCAGAGAATTAATATTTCTTATTGTGCTAAAAGGATCTGTGACAATTATATATGAAACTTCATACATCTCTGAATATTTCTATCCGATGCACACTGTGGCAAATCACAAAACTAAAGGGTGTTTTTTTAAGCCCGATAGAACTTGAAATTGTAAAAAATAACACAAAAAATTAAATTGTAATCAAAATTTTTTTTTTATTCGAAAGATCAATACGTGACATTAACATTTGAAAATGATTTCGGGCATATGGGCACCGCGGCTGTTCTTGACGAAGCGCATTCTGGACGTTTATGTTTTATCGCAAAATTGTGTTCAGCGATGAGGCGCATTTTTGGCTAACGGGTTTGTTAATAAGCAAAATTGCCGCATATGGAGCGAGACCAATCCACAAGAGATCCTACAGACTCCATTACATCCAGAAAAATGCACCGTTTGGTGCGGTTTTCACGCTGGTGGCATCATCGGACCTTATTTCTTCAAAAATGAGGCCGGAGCTCGCGTTACGGTCAATGGAGATCGTTACCGCACCATGATCAATGATTTTTTGTTTGAAAATATGGATGACATTGATCCGGAGGAGATGTGGTTTCAACAGGATGGCTCTACGTGCCATACGGCGAACGCAACCATCGACTTATTGAAATCAAAATTTGGCGATAAGTTGATTTCGAGAAATGGACCTGTCAATTGGCCTCCAAGGTCGTGCGATTTGACACCTCTCGATTATTTCCTGTGGGGCTACGTGAAGTCACTGGTTTATGCTGATAAACCAGCAACAATTGACGCCTTGGAGGCCAGCATTGTTCATGTTATTCGTGACATACGGCCAGCAGTGCTCGAAAAAGTGGCCCAAAATTGGACGTCCAGAATGCGCTTCGTCAAGAACAGCCGCGGTGCCCATATGCCCGAAATCATTTTCAAATGTTAATGTCACGTATTGATCTTTCGAATAAAAAAAAAATTTTGATTACAATTTAGTTTTTTGTGTTATTTTTTACAATTTCAAGTTCTATCGGGCTTAAAAAAACACCCTTTAGCTGGAAAAAATTTAAAAAAAATGTTGGTTGATCGTTTAATGAGCTTCTCAATACAATAGGTAGCTGTAATATATTTTTTTTTGTTGTTTGAAACTCTGATTAGAAAAAGTCATCTTTAAAGTCAGTTGTTGTCAACTCATGCATATAGATTTCAAACAGAAGCGTATTTTTTTGTTTGACTTTAATTTATGATTAAAAGGCTACGTTGATTTTATTGTCATAATGTTTTTTATACCCTTCACTTAGTGAAAAAGGGTATATATAGGTTTGTCATTCCGTGTGAAATTTCTACAATTTTCATTTCCGACCCCATAAAGTATATATTTTCTGAAAGCTTTTGAACAGGGGAGTTGATTAACCTCTGCCAGTCTGTCCGTTTGTCCGTGTGTATGTTGAAATCAACTTTTTGAAGCCCCCGACATCGCCTGGACCCGGGTGAGGTATTAAAATATCAGAAATATTCGGGAGTAGATCGGTATTGAAAATCATAATCGGTTCATAAACAACTGAGATATGAGCAAAAACGACCACCTCGATTTTTTTTTTTACAAAAACAACATTACAACAACAACATACATACATACAAACATGTATACTGGTTAGAGAAAACGTGGCATCAAATCCCAGCTGAGCCAAAAAAATGTTTTTTTATTTATTTTATTTCTTTTTTTTAATATTTTTTTTATTTTTTTTTATTTTTTGTTTGTTTTATATTTATTATATATATTTTAATTATTTTTTTTTTTAATTTTTTTTTATTTTTTCTTTTAAATGTTTTTTTTTAATTTTTTTTTTTTTTTTTTTTTTTTTTTTTTTTTTTTTATTTTAATAAACATACGTAAATTTATAATTTCACAATGGGATGTTTTTATATATGTATGTTTTTTATATGTATGTACGTATTTCATATGGGATGAAATAACTACTGTCATTGCATGACTACACGTTGTGAAAAGTATATAAGATTCGGCATGGCCGAATATAGCGCTCTTACTTGTTTATTATTATAAAGTTTCATTTCAGGGAAATGTATTACGATTTTCATTTAAATATTTCCATTATAAGTATTAAAAAAATTTTTTTTTTTGTGTGCCGTTCAGAAAGTGCAATAAATAAAATATTTTCTTTATTCAAGTAGAGTTAAAGCTGTTTATTCCAGATTGTTCCGGTGTAAAACTATATTTCGGTGTTCACTTTAAGGTAAACCAAAAACATCTGCCGCATTTTTGCGACCGCCATACATTATTTTAACTTTTCCAGTATGACCTCCACTCTTTCGCGAAAGGACATTTTTGAAGGATGGGTAAAAACTCACAAAATACATCACAAGGAGGTCTATTGGCATTAATAATGGTTAGGTAGTGGTTAACCTATTGATGAAGATGCTTTTAAAGTTTTATTGTTATCACACGAAATTTATACTTAAACGAATACCCATGGTACATTATGCCAGTTAGCGTCCATAAAATCCTTTTTCATGGGAAAGACATAATAACGTCTTGCATTCTTCCTATAGAACAGCTGTCAGAAGAAGCTCAAGAAGCAAGAAATAAGGACACGAGAAAATTTAGAGAGATGTTTACTAGAACAACATCAAGAATAGACACAAATACAGATCTTTTCAATCTACTCTTAATTTCTTCGGATCCTTTAACGCAAGTTTGCGTCACATTTCCTCTCGAGTTCGAAGTTTCATAACAAAAGAAGTTCTTAATGCTAGTATATATATGGAGCTACAAATAAGCTTAGAAGATGTGTTTTAAAAATGTATTTTTTCTTCACAGTGAAAACTGTTTATTTATGCCTCATTTTATTGAAAAAATCGTCTCAATTTTTATTCAATTCATAAGTATGAAGTGAACCCAACGCGATTTATTAATTTTGTCCAGTAAGATTTTCGAACTACCATACTGTGCAATGTTCTGTATTTCCAATGACACTGAGGCATAACTGAGTTTCAATGTCGTTAATGTGCCGAATTATCTCATCCTTTAGCTCTTGAATTTTTCTTGACTTATTGACGTACACTTTTTCTTTTAAATGACCACAAAGAAAGAACTCCAACGGTGTCAGATCACATGATCGTGGCCAACTAACATCGCCACAAGGTAAGGTAACACGGTAGTTGAATTTCTCGCGCAAAAGAGCCATTGCTTCGTTGGCTGTGTAGCAAGTGGCACCGTCCTGTGGAAACTACATACCATCGAGATTCTTATACTATTTTTTTGGCTGAAAAAAGTGCTTGATTATCTCGTGATAGTGAACAACATTCACAGTGACTGCTTGGCCGACTATATTTTCGGCTCTTTGATGCCGCCAGCCCATAAAAAGCACCAAACAGTCACTCTCTGTGAATGCACGGTTTTTTCAACAATTACTTGTGGATTCTTAATTGCCCAAATACAGTAATTCTGCTTCTTAATAAATCTACCGAGATAAAAGTGTTGACAAAAAAAAAAAATAACGAAGTGCTTAAAATGCATTTTGTTTTGAACGCCCATTTTCGTAAAAGGGTACGTTTGCATGGTTTAATTTGTCAAACACTGAAACAATTTTAATGTCACATTAAGTTGGCTCACAATGACAATCGTGCATTGTAATTGGATCACCCTTTATAGACTACATAACAATACATGCTGATTAGCTGTCAAAATGTATACAAAGTAGCTTAACCTTTTGCGGCTCGCAAGTTTCAAACTAATTTGTGAATCTTGCCATATGAAAACATATATCTTGGACTTTTTTTGAAGAAGCTTAACCCTTTAATGTGAGTTATCGACCTAAAACTTAAAACAGCTATGTGATCATATAATCTGTTACATTTAAAATTCAAATATTCCAATTTTTAATTAATAATAAACATTTCTTCTTAAGAGTATCAAAAGGATAAAAAAAATTAGTCCAAAAAATTTAAAACTGAATTAATTCACAGTCAATTACTTAATTCACTTTTTATTTTATTTTTGTCATGGTAAAAATTTTAAAACCCCACAATTGTTTTTTTTTTTTTCTTCTTTTTAAATTTCCACTTTTTTAGAAAAAACATTCTGCTTCTTTTTTATTTTCTATTTTTTATCACAACACTTCTTTGACTTTCCTCCCTGAAATCAACTCACCATTATCGGGCGTTTGTACTTCGGTTTGAAATAGTGCCTGCCTCGCACTTATATTATGATCCAATTTTTGTATGGCATCCTCCAAATGATTCTTCAGCACTTCCAAGTGTTTCTTCAACTGTTTTGTTTGCAAAATTTCTTTTTGCGTAATATCGCCATCAGTGATGCTGGCACCCTTAACATTAACATTAACAACTGACAATAGCGCAATCAGTATCAAAATGTTAAAGAGAAACTTAATGTGCAGCATAATGAATGTTCGTTCAAGCTGATGTTGTAGCGTGAAGTTTTCTTCATAAACTGATCGATCACACAAAAACGTTTGACGTTTTCTTAATAAACTAAAATTGGAAATTTTGCTGGCGACAACACCTGTTTGTTAATAAATGGAGAATTTTTCATTTGCCGTTGATTTATTTAAGATTTATAACGAGTGTAAACGAGTACGTGCCAAAGTATGTGTCTCCTTGTGAAAAGCTGTGTGTACGGATGTACTCCAAACAGCCAAATACCAAAAGAAACACTTAATGATTCTTTGCCTCAAATGGTGGGCTCTCTGAAAACTGGTAAAACTGGAAAGATTATAAATATGTTTTTTTTTTCTTATGTTGACAATCAGATTTTTTTATAAAATCGTAAATTTTTGTATGTGTTTGTGTGTGTGTGTGTGTTTTAATATTTATTAACCCCCTTCTGCATAAGAGAAATATTTCTGTAAATACTTTTTATGCAATTATTTTTGTAATTCACAGCTCTGTTGTAATATTTTATCGTAAAGATTTATGCAATAGTTTACTATATTGTAGGCTAGTTTTTTCGACTCTACTACAGTCAGATTTAATCAACTTTCTTTTAACAAATTTATATTTGCTTCTGTTATATGCAACAGAAATTGTGTTCACAAATAAATAAAATTATTCAAAATACAAGGGGGGTTGTGAATGTTACCATTTTTGTACTTTTTACAAACACATATTAAAAAAGATTTTGTTGTTTTAAAGTAATATGTGCAGTGATAAATAATTAAATGCATGATTAATACAAAGCGGTAGTATTTATAGCACATGATGGATGATAAATGCGCTTAAATATTTTTATACCCTTCACAGAGAGTTTAAGGGTATATTTAGGTTCGTTATTTTATGTGCAATATTCACTACCGACCACATAAAGTATGTATTTTCTAAAAGCTTATGAATAAAGTAGTTCAGGGATTTTCAACCGGTGGGTCGCGACCTTTTTTGGGGGTCGCGGCGACCTTTCTCGGGGGCGAGCTGATCTAAATAAAACACATCGATTGTTTTTAAATATTTAATTCTTTTAATTTAAAAACATAGAAAATTTTAATTTAAAAACATAAAAGTACTTATGTATATCAATGTGAACGCTGGGCTTGCTTATTTTTAATTAAATGCGAAAAACGTGGTTGCAATTGTGACACGCAAACAATCAAATCATTTTCTAAATTAAGTTTATTCCTGTTTTTTGTTTTAATATTCACCATTTGTGAAAAAGTCGTCTCGCACAGATAAGATGTTGAAAATTGAATTAATATTTTAAGTGCTTTTTTAGCTAGCTCGGGGTATTTCGTCTTTCGCTTTAGCCAAAATGTTGAACTATTTTGAGATAAATATTCCATTTTGAGCATACTGTCCGCTGCCAGTTCACATAAATTCTCTTTCAAATTATTGGTAAGATTGGCGAGCTCAACGCAGTTAGTTATGAATGGATTTAATATCCAGCTATCACCATTATCTTCTTGCAGCTCTTTTGGAAAATAGCGATATAGTTCCTTTTTTAAATTTTGCAGCGCTTCAAAGCTAATGAAGGAATCAAATTGTAGTTGTTGCAATGATGTTGACCAAATTTCAATTTTTAAAATAAACGCTTTGATTTTATCTTTGGATGATATAATGTTTTCGTCTCTCCCTTGCATACTCGCGTTTAAAATGTTTAAATGACGAAAAATATCTGCAATATATGCTAATTTCAAAAGCCACTTAGGATTATTAAACAAATTTTCATATTCGGATTCCCTTTCTTGAAAAAACATGTTCAATTCCGATCTTAATTCTATTACTCTTGCCAGCATATTTCCTTTCGATAACCACCTCACTTCTGTGTGATAAAGAAGATTTTGATGGAGTGCGCCCATGTCTTCACACACTGTTCGAAACAACCTTGACTGTAAAGATTTTTTTTTAATGGAATTTACAACTTTGATGGCAGTATTAAGCACATCGCTTAAATTTGATGGTAAGAACTTGGCTGCCAAGGCTTGACGATGGAGAAAACAATGCGTCCACTTCGCATTCGGCATCATTGTTTTAAGTCTTGCTACGAATCCACTTTTTCTACCAGTCATTGCCCTAGCACCGTCAGTGCAAATACCAACACAAAGTTCCCAGTCAAGGTTCAAATCTTTGGTGCCTTCCAAAAACATTTCATACAAACACTCGCCAGTCGTATTTTTTGGTAAACATTTGCAAAACAATATTTCTTCGGAAATAGTATCATCATTTTCAAACCGAACAAAACACACAAACTGAGCACAACCAGATATATCTGTTGATTCATCGAATTGTAATGAAAGGAATGAGCTGTTTTTGACTTTCTCGATTACTTGATCGCGAATATCATTAGCTAAATCGCTTAATCTGCGTTGAATTGTATTATCAGACAGGGGAATGGATTTTAATTTTTCGGCTTCTTTTTCGCCTATCATTATCTCAACCATGTCTAAGGCAGCCGGTAAAATAAGATTTTCAGCGATTGTGTGAGGTTTTCCATTTTTACCCACGTGATATGCTACTTTGAAACTAGCTAAAAGAGCCTGTTCATTTATTTTAGTTGGCTGGTGTTTTAATGAAGACAAAATACATTACAAAACTAAATAATTTTACAATATAATATTAATAATACCTGAGTTAAACTGTTTTTTTGCTGTTCAAACATATTAAGTTTTCTTTGGAAATAATCCAACGGCTTATCTTTATCGTTTGCATGTTTTGTTGTAAGATGCCGTAGTAACTTTGTTGGTTTCATGCTTTCATGTGCTAAAACTACGCCACAAATCACACACTGTGGTTTGTTGTCAATAACAGTGAAACCGTATTTTAAATATTCATTGTCATAATTTCTTTTTTTGCTTTTTTTTGTTTTTAATTCACTTGCACCTGAGGTACACGGTTCCACAGCTCTTTTAAGAAACTTATCCATTTATAATTCAAACGCGGCTTGTCTCCTTCGCTGTTCACAAGCAAGTAAAAATTTTAGCGTTTAAAATGTTCTGATTGGCTTTGTCTACTACTTTTGTAGTATTATGTTGTGTTTACAGTTATATTTTTAAAGTCTACAACAACTACGACATCATACCGATGTGTAAACCATAGATGTGCGTATTCTTATGCTCTTCAATTTAGTCGTTGATGAGACATCGACGAGTGCACATGCGGCGGATGCTCACGTATTTTTTCCAGCTATAATTATCCAGCAAACCAAAGTGTTTCAATTCAAATTGAATTGCAAAAAATAGTTTTTGATAAGTAATGCATTTGATAACATACAATGCTTTTTATTTTATCAAATACTTAAGGATTATAGAGAATATGTTATTCAAAGGCATTATGAAACTTTTCATACGGTATGAATAAGTTTAAAGGGAAGGAAAGAAAAAACCTTTTAAATCAAAATACAAACATTTATTTGTAAAAAATAAAAATTTTGAAAACCAAAAAATGCAATTGGAACTATCACAATTAATAAGTACAAAACGTATAAAAATTTTTGTTATAAAATATAATGCAGCATCATATTTCAAAACCTTGATTTTGTGTGTGCTGGGTAACTCTCTCACCAATACAATCACAGTTTTAGCTGTGCACACCCCTGATGTAAACAAACAAGTGGTGAAGAGTATAAAAAGCAACAATCAAATACCGTTAGGTGTCTATTGAAAGAATAGCGTTTTTGCTTTATTTTCATTGAATTTTGTCTTTTTATAATAGTACATATTTTCAAACTTTGAAAGCAAATACGTTAAGGGGTCGCCAGATTTTTTGATAATCATTTCGGGGTCGCGGCTTCAAAAAGGTTGACAACCCCTCAACTTAGTAGTTGATTAAACATTGAACGTTTGTCCATGTAAATGTGGAAATCAGTTTTTTGAAGGCCTCCTACATCGCTTAGACCCGTGTGTGGTATCAAAATATTAGAATTATTTGGAAGCAGATTGGTATTGAAAACTAGCACAATCACCCCTCAACTTTCTGAGATATGAGCAAATAATCAGGACTATCTCTGTTTTTTTTTTCGCATGCTTATCAGAAAATTTAAAATATTTTAGTCCTACAATCATTTATAGACACCTTCGTGACTACATATAGATATGATATGCCTCTAGAGATATTTGTGAAAAGTTATTCGGTCACAGATCACAAAGTTATAGGCAAAAATTGTGTATATTTTTTTAAATATATAAAATTTTTTAAGCTTTTAACAAATTGTTGAGCTTGATAAAGCTACCAAAGTATAAGCCGTCGTCTTAAAAATTATTTCTGAGAAAACCTAACAAATTGGTTTTAAATTAACTGAGATGTACGCACCAAAATACAAATGCTTCAGTATTTTTCCTAAAATTTACAAACGAAAGTTGATATTTTTTAGTTTCTTTACAACTCAGAGAGCCAATCTGGCTACCAAATGAAAAGACTTGAGTAGCGCAATATAATACACTATAAAATATTTAAATCCAAGAAAGCAACACTACAAAATGGCGGTCGATGAATTCATATATGAGTCATATCTAGTAGCATATCAAAATATATCCCCTTGATCCCCCAATATTGATATCAAATAAAATGGCTACTCCAGTAGAATACAGTAAACTAAAATAAAATGTGTAAAACCCAAGATGGCATCTGAAACAAAATGGCGGAAAATGGGGTTAAAAACCATCAATATGGGTATCAAATGAAGGGGCTTGACTAGTAGAATACAATTAATTTTGTATTATAAATGGCTTCAGAAATAATAAAGCAAATGGCGTATAACATGAAATCTAAAATCTAGGCTGAGCTAGAATATGGTCATTATGCCTATGTACATGATGGGGAAGGCTTTTATCAACTTCTAAAAGACAAAAAAAGTAAGTTTTTAATTATTGAATTTTTATTTTTTCAATTTGTTAAATTAAAAAAATGTTTTCTCAGAGGGAAAGTTATGGCATTCGAAATTATTTCGAATAATTGAGTTAGTTGTTCTTTTGCTATAGATGTTCTAGTAAGAATTCGCAAAATTTTATTGCTTTCTACTGCCGCAATTTTCAGCCTGAAAATTCTATTTTTTTATTACAAAAAAAAGTAAACAGATAAGACGAACAAAACATTTGTTTTAAAATTATTGAATGAGAATATCACTTCAGAATTGTTTTTAGTGGAATTAATATTATATTTTTTATATATTTTATTAAACTGATATAGAATTTGTCAAAAATTTAACAATTTATTTATCTACATTGACTTAAATAAAAATCTCAACGAAGAAAAGAGAGTAATTTGTATCTTCTTCATAAAATTGTATTTTCCTATAAACTTCAACTAATTTAAACTTAAAAAATTGTTGTTGTGGTTTATTATTATTATTGAACGTCCGTCTGGAATTTTTCTATAGACTTTAATATATGAAAAAAATCCAATAAAATATTGTTACAGATTTATTTTTAAATACAGCTTAATTTACATTATAATTTATTTAAGCTGTAGTAGTTTAAGTTACTGTAGTTTTATTTGCATTAGTTTATTTCGCTGGTTGTTCGAACATGATATCAAGTTGATTATGTGTAGCATACTTTCAGGCACTTATATTATTCCTTCATATTTAACGTCTTAATTTAAATTAACTGTTTTCGAATGTACATACGAGAACTTTGTCGAATGTTACCGAACACCACTATGTTACTACTTATAAATAACCGAACAACACAGCTAACATGATCAGTATTACAGTAGAGCTTGTAAAGTGCGTATCAAAGTGAGTTTGATAATAAAAGTGTGTAACAATAAGTGAAGTAAGTAAAGTGCTTTAAAACAATATCTGAGTGTGTTTAAGTAAATAAAGTGCTCTTAATTTTATAACTAATTTCAAGTGCTTTTAGTTGCAATAAAAGAACTTAAGGTGTATTTAAAGGAAATAATCCAACGTTTATAAAAGGTATAAACGTAACAATATGTATGTCGGGCTGAAAGGAATATTGACTTTAATCACATCTGTATTAAAGTTCAAGCTCTCTATTATATTAGCAAAAAAGTATATTTTTTTAGCTTTTTAAGTACTAAATTTAATCTACAGATTAGCCAATATTTCTTAAATATTAATCTCCCTGTTTTACAAGATTAATCAATTTATCTTATTAAAACTTTCCGTCAAAATCTAGACAAAAAATAAATGTAAAGGCATATCCATAAGGTACTCGGATCCAATCAGCTGACTGTTTTTTTTTATATACATTTTTTAAGCGTTACCAAGGCATATTCATACAGGTATATGCAACGTCGAGTTGATACAACAAAGCAACTTTTTAGGGGATTTTTTTTGTCAAGGCCAATTTGTATAACAGAGATGGAACAGTTGTTTTTATATGTTTATTTCAATAAAATTTTATAAAAAAAGTATATGTGTTTTGTGAAGCACATTATAAATGGTTCAAGAACAACAAATATACATAAAGTTGGTAAATTTATCATCAAAAAAGCACAATTAAGTTAAATGTTTAATTCGGAATCCAAAATCTAATTTTCCATTCCTGCATTAATAAATGAAATCAAGGAGAATTCAACAAATTTAGACGTTGTGTTTCCCCATCATCATGTGCTGATAATTTCACCTGTATGAATTCGCCTTGAGCGTTACCAACTTTTTTAAAAGTCTTGCCTGTAGTTGTCAAACTTAATTTTTTAAATTTTATTATACAATAAATAATTCGCAATTTCAGTTGGTTTAAAACGTTTTAAAAAATACAAAACCATGAATAAAAAGTGTTCGTTTAAAAGTTTTTTAAAAATTATTAAAATTATAGAAGAAAATAAAAAAGTTGTGTGACATATGCCGGCATATATACAAAAACAAAATACATGTGTTTTTTATTGTTGCGTTTGTTGCCGCGATGCATATACCTTATGGATATGCCTTGATAAATGTTTTAAAATTTATTTTTAACTAGCCAAGCCCGGCGCGCGTTGCTACGCCCCTTAATGAATCAAAATGCATTCTGAATTTTTATTGAATATCAAGTGCAAAAACCTACAAATTATAATTTTTTTATGGGCGTGGCCCTGCCCACTTTTCTAATAACGAAATTGTAAAGTCATAGCAGCTCAATATGTGTGCAAAGTTTCAGAAAAATCGGTCCAGTGCAAGTACCTCAAAATGATAACTTTTTTTATGGGCGTGGCACTGCCCACTTTTCTAATCACGAAATTGTAAAGTCATGACAGCTCAGTGTGTGTGCAAAGTTTTAGAAAAATCGGTCCAGTGCAAGTACGTCAAACTTATAACTTTTTTTTATGGGCGTGGCCCTGCCCACTTTTCAAATCATGAAATTATAAAGTCATGACAGCTCAATATGTGTGCAAAGTTTAAGAAAATCCGTCCAGTGCAAGTACCTCAAAACTAAAAATGTGTTATGGGCGTGGCCCCGCCCACTTTTCTAATCACGAAATTATTTAGTCATGAGAGCTCGATATGTGTGCAAAGTTTCAGAAAAATCGGTCATGTGCAAGTAGCTTAAAATGATAACTAATTTTTTATGGGAGTGGCCCCGCCCACTTTTTTCTATCCATAAACACTCCCTGGTATGTGTACAACAACTTACCAAAGTTTGAGCCCGATCGGTTTTACAGTTTCGGAGTCTATAGCTAACACACACACACAGAGTTTCACTTTTATATGTATAGATAGATAGACTTTTTTCAACTGACAGAAATATCAAAATTATTTATTATTATTTAAATAAATTAAAAATGTATGTAATTCAAATTTAAGAAATAAATCAATTTGTTTATAAATTACTAAATTGTAATCAATAAATCTTTCTGTACATACAGAGGTACATATATGTCCTCTTACGGAGCCTGAACCAACGTGGTATACTCTGGCATTTTGGCTACGTACCCTGCCAATCAAAATAAGAATTGGAAGAAAAAAGTACCCTGGAGTCGATAAAATAACTCATCAAGCATCTTATGTGTCTTTGTGATGTCGTGCTCTTTCAGCTACATAAATAAGCTTTCGGCTCTAATTGATGAAGAACAAAAACGACAGAAATTTTTAAATTCTTATTAGAACGATTAAGTTAAATTTCGATCTCGGTGAAATGCCTTAATTTACCCCCAGTGATTTGTAGCGTAGAGTTTCGTCTATGGCATCAGTATAATTAAATGATTTGTCATGCGACATGAAGCATGAGTATTTCATGAGAAACCATCGGGACAAAAATACCGCGGCAATTTTATTAATAGTAAACTTTTTTATACCCTTTACACAGTGAAAAAGGGTATATATAGGTTTGTCATTCCGTGTGAAATTTCTACAATTTTCATTTCCGACCCCATAAAGTAGATATTTTCTGAAAGCTTATGAATAGGGGAGTCGATTAAGCTCTGTCAGTCTGTCTGTCCGTGTGTATCCCAGCTAAGCCAAAAAAATTTTTTTTTATTTTTTTTTGTTTTTTATTTAATATATTATTTATATTTTCATTATTATTTTTTCTTTAAATTTCTTTTTTTTTTTAATTTTTTTTTTATTTTTTTTTTTTAATTTTTTTTGTTTTATATTTATTATTAATATATTAATTATTTTAAAAAAAATTCTTTTTTTAATTTTTTTGTTTTATACTTATTATTTATATATTAATTATTTTTTTTTAATATTTTTTTTTATATTTTTTTAAATTTTTTTTTTATTTTTTATTTTTTTTTGTTTTATATTTATATTTAAATTATTTTTTTTAATTTTTTTTTTAAAGTTTTTTTAGTTTTAAAAAATTTTTTTTTTTTTTTTACACACATACTGTGAGCGTCAAAAAAAAGTGTACACAAATATTTTTTAAAACATTGTTTTTATATCAGTATTTTCATTTACGATAAAGTTTTACATTTAGGTACTTTTAAATAAGTATTTAGTTCTCTACCTTATTCTAAACAAAACAGCAAAAATATTAACAACAACAAAAAATTTACAACAAAAATAAAAAATAATTCATTATTTACGCGTCAAAAAAAAGTGTACAAACTGTTTTTAAATGAAAATAAAATCGATTTAGTATTTAGTTGATTTTGCTTTTGCCTTAATTACAGAATTTAGTCTTCTGGGTATCGATTCTACTAATTTTTTAGTTATATCGGATGAAATTTTCTGCCATTCCTTCATTATAACGGATTTCAGCATATTCTTATCGCTAATTGTCCTTTTTCGGAGTTGGCGGTCCAAATGCTCCCACAAATGTTCAATTGGATTTAAGCCCGGTGATTGTGGAGGATGATCCAATGTTTTGGGAGAGCGGTACAGAAGCCATTCTTTTACTTTATGGGATGTATGTTTGGGGTCGTTGTCCTGTTGAAAAATCCAAGATCCTTTCAACCCCAATTTCTCCATACTGAATGGCACGTTGTTTTGCAAAATGTTCAGGTAGTCCATCTTATTCATTGTACTTTCAATAAAAACCAAATTCCCTACTCCGTTTGCCGCCATACATCCCCACACCATCACCGAACCCCCTCCATGCTTAACCGTGGTTATTAAATTTTGGTCAGCATAATCATTGTTTTTTGTTCTCCATATTTTAACTGGTTTTTTCTGGCCAAACACCTCAAATTTACTTTCATCAGTAAAATGCACATTATTCCAGAATGAAACATCTTTATTTTCATACTTTTTGGCGTATTCTAGGCGTCTTTTTTAATTAGCTGGTAATATTAGTGGTTTCTTTCGTGGGAATCGACCATGTTACCCGTTTTCGTGTAATGATCGTCGTATTGTACTGGCACTTACGGTTGTTTCTGATGTTGCCGAAACTTCCTCTGATATTTTAACGGCACTTTTAAAAGGATTCTTTTTTACATCGCGCACTATGGATCTTATTTCAGCCTCCTTTAAAAGTTTTCGCCGGCCCGACCCTGGACGATTTTCTATTTTGCCGTATTTTTCGTTTTTATCAATAATTTTTTTTTGCAGTATTGTGGCTTCTGTTTATAATAGAGCCAATTTCTCTGAAAGTTTTTCCTTCATTCCGAAGTTTTATTACTAATTCTCTAATATCACTAGAAGTTTGTTTTCCCATTCCAAAAAAATTAAAATTTACTTCACACGAGGAGATCTTACTCTGCAGATCACAATTAATTTACATAAAACAATAAAAACCTTTCATTAGAATGCTAAAATAAAGAAAACAACCAAATATAACGATATTCTTTTACAGTAGCACACCGCTGAAATGATGCATATGCAACATGTACACTTTATTTTGACGCGTAAAATATGGATTCGAATTTGTTTTTGCTCCATCATTTATGTATTTGTAAGAAATTTCTCATTGTCTTTCTATAGCTAACTAGAGATTAGTATACTAATATTAAAAACCCTAGAATGATAAATTTAGTCATATCTTAAAAGACTAAAAAAATACTTTATTGTAGAAAAAGTTTTTGTACACTTTATTTTGACGCTCACAGTACGTAAATTTATAAGTTTACAATGGGATGTTTTTATTTATATATGTATGTTTTTTATATGTACCTTTAAGTATGTATTTCATATGAGATGAATGGTAATACAAACTACTGTCATTGCATGACTACACGTTGTGAAGGGTATATAAGATTCGGCATGGCCGAATATAGCACTGTGACTTGTTTTTAATTTGCTCTGTTTACTCACTCAAATCATCTTGTAGCTATAGTCCTTTAAAACTGAACAGAAAATGGCGTCATGGCCATTAAAAAATGTGCACTATTATGTGAGCTGCCGGCGAATAATCTTTAATGAACTTATTCCATTTAAAATTTTTTATTTATAAAAACTTACTTATTTAAAAAATTTTGTTCTTTATAGATTCGCTACTTAAATACATTTTTAATATTTTATTAAAAATCTTTTAACTTACTAAAACAAATTCTTTTCAATATTTAAAGAATTAAAAAAATCCCTTCCTCTAGCGCATCGAAAATTTTTGGGAAATTTTGTTTGTGTCTTTTTTTTCAAAAGAAAAATTTAATAAAATTAACTTGATCAAAAAAAATCAATTTTAATGCCTGTAATGCAACCAATCTTGCTTAATCATATCGGCAGCTTTTTCCGCAATCATCATAGTAGGAGCATTAGTATTGCCCGTCGTAATGCTGGGCATGATACTGGCATCTATGACCCTTAAACCTCGAATGCCATGAACTCTTAAGCGAGGATCCACCACAGCATAGGGATCTTGATAAGGCCCCATTTTGCAAGTACCCACTGGATGATAAATGGTTTGGGAATAATAACGAGCCAAACACTCCCAAAAGGCATCACTTAAATACTCTACGTGGGGACAATTGCGCCACACATAAATGTTGAGAGTGGCATTTAAACGTCGTAAAATGGGAGCTTGACTAAATTCATGGACAAATTTTAGCGCATCCACCTGTTAAGTTATGAAAAATAATATTTATTGCTTGTACAAATTAAAAATTAACACAACATCTCACCATTATGGCCATATCCATGGGATTGTCATAGTAATTAGCATATATTTTGGGATATACTTTATTATGTTTTGAAGTGATTTCCAGCCAACCACGACTTCTTGGCCGCATCAGCAAGGGTGTTATAACGAAACTGTCTTGATATATTACCGGCTCAAATGATTGAGCATAATTTATCATGGACATGGAGGCACCACGCCTGCCTATGAGACCACCATCGGCACCATAACCGTAGCTGCCCAAGAAAATCTGCACATCAGGCCAATCTTTTTTAGGATCTTGATATTTACTATTCCAAAATCCCATAACTTCAGCTATGGGTACTGCATAGAAAAAACCATCAGCATGATGCAAAAATGAATCCACCGATTTGGCATTTAACATTTCGGGTACAATGAACGATAAACGTTGACCCGTTACTGTGTTATCTATGGTGTACAAGTTGCCCGTAGCAGATACATGATCCTGTAGATTTCGCCCTACCCCCGGCAAATCCTGTATAACATCAATATCATGTTCTTGTAGTAGTTTATAAGGTCCAACACCCGATACCATTAACATTTGAGGACTGGCTATGGCTCCAGCCGATAAAATGACTTCACGCGTGGCCGCTATACTGTGCTTAGTACCAAACCATTCGAATGTCACGCCTTTAGCCCGTTTGCTGTGGGGTTCAATGATTATTTTCTTTACGAAAGCTTTAAGTAAAATATGCAAGTTGGGTCTTCTCCAAATAGGTCTAATGTAGGCCTTATTAGCACTGCAACGTAGGCCATCTCTTAAAGTGGCATGAGGAGCCGCAAAACCAGTCTGAGAATGACCATTAAAGTCCTGATAGGGGTTAAGCTGTGTAAAATATACAAAAAAAAAGCTTATTAACAACTTTTGTGCCCCGATGTACTAGTCAGCAGTGTGCTGTTCTGCTAGTTTGGGGGTTGCGGGTTTGATGCCCGCCGGAGACTCTGGACTTGTCTGCTTCCTTTCTATTCTATTCTTACTTTGCTATTCAGGTACCACAAAGGGATCAATATAATGGACCCAAGTGAGCTGCACAACAGCTGCCTGTTCTACCTAACCTAACCTTACAACTTTTGTAATTAAAAAAGCGAGCATTGCAAAATAAATGGGAAAAACTCTGAGCATAAATAAGTAAAATCTTTAGGTGTACTTTAAACTTTTAATGTCAAAGAGGACCAAATTTCTAGAAAGTACTTTATAAAAAGTATATTAATGTATAAAAATCAAGGCACGGAAGACGGGAAATTTGCCTTGATTTCATTTATTAATGCAGGATTGGAAAATGAGATTTTGGTTTCAGTATTAAGCAATTAACTTAAGTGTACTCTTGTGATAATAAATGTACCAATTTTCTGTATATATGTGTCGCTTTTGCACCATTTATAATGTGTTTTACATATATTTATCCTTTTTTTAAACAAATTTTATTCAATTAAGTAAACATATAGCAACTTTTCAATCCCTGATATACGGATTGGCCTTGACAAAAGACACCCCTAAAAAGTTGCTTTGTTTTTTTAATTCTACGACGCATATACCTGTATTAATATGCCTTGCCTAAGTTTTATTTACTTATGCAGGGATGGAAAATTACATTTTCGTTTCAATATAGCAAAATTAACTTAAGTGCATTTTTTTTTTGATAACAAATCTATTAAAATTATTTATATTTCCTTTTTCACACCCTTTATCATGAATTTTACAAATATTTATCATTGTTTTAAACAAATTAATTTAAATTAAACAGATTGTAATAACTTTTTAATCCATAATGCACGAATTCGCCTTGACAGAAAATATCTACTAAAAACATTGCGATTATTTGTATACCCTTGTCATTTTGTTTTTATACCCTTCACACAGTGAAAAAGGGTATATATAGGTTTGTCATTCCGTGTGAAATTTCTACAATTTTCATTTCCGACCCCATAAAGTATATATTTTCTGAAAGCTTATGAATAGGGAAGTCGATTAAGCTCTTTCAGTCTGTCCGTCTGTCCGTGTGTATGTTGAAATCAACTTTTTGAAGCCCCCCGACATCGCTTGGACCCGGGTGAGGTATTAAAATATCAGAAATATTCGGGAGTAGATCGCTATTGAAAATCAGAAACATCGGTACATAAACAACTGAGATATGAGCAAAAACCCACGACCACCTCGATTTTTTTTTCACAAAAACAACATTACAACAACAACATACATCCATACAAACGTGTATACTGGTTAGAGAAAACGTGGCATCGAATCCCAGCTGAGCCAAAAAATTTTTTTTTTATATATTAAAAAATTTTTTTTTTAAATTTTTTTTTTTAATTTTTTTTTTTATTTTATTTTTATTTTTTATTTAATATATTATTTATATTTTTATTATTTTTTTTTTTAATTTTTTTTTTTTATTTTTTTATGTTTTATATTAATTATATATATTTTAATTATTTTAAAAAAATTTTTTTTTTTAATTTTTTTTTTAATTATTTTTTAAAATTTTTTTTTTTAAATTTTTTTTTTTTAAATTTTTTTTTTTATTTTTTTTTTTTAACATACATACGTAAATTTATAATTTTACAATGGGATGTTTTTATATATGTATGTTTTTATATGTAGGTACGTATTTCATATGGGATGAATGGTGATACAAACTACTGTTATTGCATGACTACACGTTGTGAAGGGTATATAAGATTCGGCACGGCCGAATATAGCGCTCTTACTTGTTTTTTCTATACTATTTATTTGTGTCCATACAAAGTATATATATTCTTATATTCCCTATAAATAGAGAAATTAATTGAAATTTAGATGTTGAAATCAACTTTTTGAAGTCCACAAGTACACTTCAGACTCTTGTATGGTATTAATTTATCAGATATGCTTTCAAAAACTTTGCTATTAAAAATCAGTTATGTGGGCATATTACGATTGCCTCTGCTTTTTATCCAAACAAAGTAAAGTTTTGCAGTTCAATGGGTCAATTAGCGATATAAACATTTTCGTATATATTATCACTGTCATAGATTTAACATCAACATTATTTTCCACTTGAAACATAGGTGCCCATTTCATTAAACAATTATTTATAACCCCGTCTCTTTTATTTTTATGCTCTTTAATTTAGTTGTCCATGAAATAGCGACGAGTGCACATGTTTAGCGGCTGTGTTGATATTTATTCAAGCACAGAGCGTAAAAAAATTATGATGGAATTATAAAAATGGATTTTTATAAAAGTATTTTATTTTTTAAAAGTCAAATTTAAAACTGCAAAATTTATTGAAAATTTACCATTTTAACAAGTAAACAAGTAACAGTGCTATATTCGGCCGTGCCGAATCTTATATACCCTTCACAACGTGTAGTCATGCAATAACAACTGTTTGTATCACCATTCATCCCATATAAAATACGTGCATACGTACACGTTAGAATAAATGTGGCATCGAATCCCAGCTGAGCCAAAAAAATTTTATTTTATTTTATTTAATATATTATTTATATTTTATTATTTTTTTTATATTTTTTTTAATTTTTTTTAAAAAATTTTTTTAGAAAAATTTTTAAAAAAATTTTTAAAATTTTTTTTAAAATTTTTTTTAATTTTTTTTTTTTTAGTTTTTTTTATTATTTTTTTCTTATTTTTAATATTTTTTTTTTTGTAATTTTTTTTTGTTTGGTATGTTTTTCACATGTATTTATATATGTATGTTGTTGTTGTAATTGTGAAAAAAAACGAGGTGGTCGTGGTTTTTTGCTCGTATCTCAGAAAGTTATGGGGCGATTTTGCTGAATTTCAATAGCGATTCATTCCTGGATATTTCCAAGAGATTGATACCATATACAGATCTGAGGAAGATGTAGTTGCTTCTAAAAGTTGATTTCAACCAACACACGGACAGACGGGCAGACGGACAGACGGATAGACGGACAGACGGACAGACGGTCAGGGCTTAATCGACTCCTCTATTCATAAGCTTTCAGAAAATATATAGTTTATGGGGTCGGAAATGAAAATTGTAGAAATTACAAACGGAATGACAAAGCTATATATAACCTTGTGCACCACAGGTGAAGGGTATAAAAAAGATAATAAATTCAGGTTTACTGCCTTTTTACGAGGTTTTTACACCCAAAACAATTTCTTGTACTAAATTTTAATGGAAATCTTTACGCTAATTTTTTCTTTTAACTTAAAAATAGCAAATTCGATGTGAACTACATTATTTTACATTTAAAGAAACCAAAAAAAATTTTTTTGTGACTGAATTTTGATAAAAATCTGTGATCTTTCTTCTTCATAGCACTGTATTTTAAAATTCTCTCACCAATACGGCTGCAAAATATTTTTTTCCAGGAAATATTTTTTACATTAAAAAAAATTTAAACCATATGTGTTCTACGGTATGCAGATCTATCTTAGTTTAAAATTTCATCGAAGTCGTTACGTTATTTGGGTGAGGCATAAATTGTCCCTTGGGGTGAATAACCCTAAATATTTAGGAGTATGAAAAATAAATGTTGACCAATTCTCAAACGTTTATTTCTGCATTAGCTGGACTATAAATTGTGTACGATTTGAAGAATTTGAATTTGAATTAATCCTATTAATCATAGTTATATTATGTGAAAATTTTAAGAAGATCGGTCCAGCAGTCTGGCCTACCTAAGGGGGCGCGATAAAAGGAGGAGGCGTTGAGGAGTATAAAAAATAAATGTTGACCGATTCTCAGACCTTCCCGATATGCACACAAAATTTCATGAAAATCGGTCGAGCTATTTCGGTGTAGTTTAATCACAAACACGGCGACACGAGAATTTTATATATTAGATAATACCCATAACCTGTGGTGTGACGGGTATATTAATAAAGCTTTGTTATTTCGTTTATTGTAAATGTTTTGGAAATATTCGTGAATACATCTGGTTAAAAAACCAACACATTCGCCTGTGTTCTGTATTCCCAGTAAAATTAAATCACTCGAAATTGCCATTGTAGTGTTGTTGTTTATAAGAAGAATTCCATGGTAATTCCGAATGATTTAATTTCACTTGGAATGCAGAACACAGGCGAATTGTTTCAAAACTTTGTGAGATATGAGCAATTAAACATGACTTTTTTTTATTTTTTTTTTATAGTTTTGCCAAAAAAATGAACGGCGTTATCCATACTAACAAACCGCGTGATAACTTTTTTATTGAAAATTCCATAAGTGAAAGAAAGCTGCTTTTTAGTAAGCACACAGTTCGTTATAATGCATAACCCCGTTAAAATGTTTAGTCCTCGAATAATTAAAATATAGACACGTTCATTACTATTTTTATACCCTTTACCAAAGGTATACATAGTTTTGTCATCCCATTTGTAAATTCTACAATATTCATCTCCGACCCCATATCTGTACAAAGCTTTTGACTGGTAGAGTTGATAAAGCTTTATCCAGCTGTCCGTGTGCTGGTTGAAATCAACTTCTAGAACAATTACGTGCTGCAAAGACCTGTATGGGGTATCAATCTGAAATATTAGGGAATGACTTGCTATTAAAAACCGGCACACTCGCTTTATAACTTTCTGTGTTGAACATGAAAGCTTTTCCATATTTTTACCATAAAAATTAAAATTTGTCAGCCCCAAAATAATTTATAGACATGTTCGTTTCAATCTATGGATATATAAATATTTATAATATGCCTCTAGCGATATTCTTAAAATTTTTTAGACAAATCACTTACTAATCGGCAAAGTTCGAAGCAAAAATTGTTTAGAAAGATTTATATTTATTTTTTTTCTCGAGCTCCTAAATAATTTTTAAAAGCTCTAAAGCCAGCAAACTCCACGCTGTAGTCTTGAAAATAATTCTTGAAAAAACGCTCAAATAAGTTAAAAACTAAATGAGATATAAGCACCAAAATAAAACTGCTTCGGACAACCGAAAGAGTCAATATGAAAATATTAAAAGGCTTGACGAACGGGCCAACTAAAATATAGTAAAATATGGAAAAAGTGTAAAATCAAATATGGCGTCTAAAAAAATGGCGGACATCAAAATGGGTATCAAATGGACTTGACTAATAGAATACAGTTAACTTTGTAAAAAATTTGAGATGACTTCGGAAACAGTAAAGCGAATTGGCGTGTAACATTAAGTCAGACATATAGGCAACCTTACGATGAGGTCATTATACTTTCGCGAATTTGATTTATTTTGTTCTGTTATTATTTTTCTGGCGCAAAAAAATCAAAAACATTTTATTTCACTTAAAAAATATATGAAATTTTGTGCAAATATGTCAATAAAACAATTCGTTATGCCGTAGTTATGTTTGATAATTAACGCCTTAGTTTTTTTTTAAAAAAATATATTATAAAAATATCAAAAATTTCATATATTTTTGAAAACAAGTTCAATCCATATTTTTAGCGTACGGTTTAGATTGTTTGACGTACAGTCGTCGTTTTTGTCACAGACTTTGCTTTTTCATATCGATTTATGCTTCACCTGACAATTTTTTAATTTCACATCACACTTAAGTCTCTTCTTTGCACTTACCATATTCAACTCCTTGGCTGCCACTAGAAATATATCCAGCAGAGGTGAAGGAAAACGATAATTCTCAATTGTTATTGGTCCACCATGACCATGATAGGGGTCATGTTCAAAGCCCGGCACACGATTATCTTCCATTTTACGAAAATAATGCAAAATATTATCATAATTCCAACCCACATTACCCAATTCGGCCCAGTGATCATAATCTTTGCGATTACCCCTCAAATACATCATGGCGTTAATGGAACTGCAGCCACCCAACATTTTGGCGCGTGGCCAGCCGCATCGTTGTTCTTGCATGGCCAAACAATAACGATCGGATTTTTCCGTTTTATATTTCCAATCCCAAGGGCTACGTTGAAATATAGGATACAACTGGGGCACATCGGCAAATGTAGGTTCATCACCACCCGCCTCCAGCAACAAAATATTCCACTCTTTTACCTCCGACAAACGAGCGGCTAAAACACAACCAGCCGAACCACCACCCACTATAATGAAATCATAACTGTCACGCAAATCATCAATGTGTATGGGTCTGACACGATTATGAAAGTCCACTATATCGGGCCGATATTGAAGAATGCCATCTAAAAGCATCAAGAAAACCACAGCAGAAGGTCCTACGGTCAATAAGAAACGCCACAAGGTAACGGCTCCTTCGAAGTTAATCATTTTCGTTTATTTTTTAAATATATTTCCGAAGTTGTTACGATTTCTATAATTTCCGCGTGTGCTTTATGCAGTTACTTATTCAAAACTAATTTCTTTAAAAGTTTTTTTTACTTTAAAACTCTTCTTTAGCTAAAATTCATTAATTGTGCATTTGTTTTGTCCAAAAAATTTGCTGATCTCTTAAATTTTTTTTTTTCTTTTATTTTAGGAGAATTTTTTTGTGGGTCATTAATCACATTTTCATTGTCTGTTGTTAGTTATCAGCATTTTTTGATAAAGTATGAAGTAACTTTCCAATTAATTAAAAATATGTTTAACTTCAATTGTAAAGCGTGTTAAGGGAGAGCGAACAAGTTTGTTGAGAAAGCTTTCGATCAAGTGGTTAACCAATCGTTCTAATCGGGGTTAGCGTTGCAGTTGCATTAATTTACTCCCATTTTTATTGCCGTTTACATATTAAAGTGGAATGTATAACTTTTATCCAAACTTCATAGAACTTCATAGTTTTTTTAAGCACGATGAAAATAGTTTAAGATAATATTGTTTTAGGTGAAGCTTTAGAATTTTGTAAAAAAAAAATCACAAAATATGCTTAGAGCTGTTTTGTTATTATTGCAGCGAAATACAGTAGATGATCAAAATAAAAATCTGTTATTGTAAAAATTTAATCATTCAATGTTAACTAATATCTAAGAATTAAAAAAGAAAACAAATTTTTAAAAATTTTTCTTAATTTTTTTTATTTGCAGGTAATAATAAATCTACAACTGCAGTAAGTGTTTTCCTTTAAATGAAAGATAAGCTCCTTTATCATCAAATCATAGTGTTGGTACTATGAATAACACTTGTTATAATTATTAGGCAACAACTTAGCCTCAATTGTTCTTAACCCATGTACTACGTTAACCCTTAGGTAATTATTTATTGTAATAAATGAAACTAATATGAAAGTACTTAAGTAATTTAACAAAATCAGTATTTCAAAAGTATGCTTTGAAATTAGCCAAGAGTTTTTATTTAATTTTGTTTAATGCAGGCTACCGACTACAACCTGTCGAAACTAAAATACATGTCTGTCAATAACACTGATAGTTTTCACGACAACACAGCTATATTCCAACATGACCACCGTTGAAGTTGTGGCCGACTTAAGGCAGAATTAGTTTAAATGTTTCTGTTATAAATCAGCTGTTTTGTTTTTGTTCAATTGAAAATCGGTTTGTGTGGTTTGTTGCTGGGTACACTTATACAGGTGGCGGTGCCAGGCCAGCTGATTATTTTTTTGTGTGCCAATGTTTTTGCAAGCTCCATATATAAAAAAGAGATTTCAGTGCCAAGAATTGTCAAACTCCATACATAAAAAAACAGACACCAAAAACACTTCCTCTTTACGTTATCACATTATGTAACTACACCATGATTTGTTATTGCTATTCCTTTCTGTTCACTTACGGACAAATCTGTAGAAAATAGAATTCAACATTATGCCATTGTTACGTTTAAGAGAGAGAAATAATCGATATTAAAGTACCTAAGTTTTGAAGGTGACTGCAACAGAGAGACTCTCCTTGTTCGTAGACAAATTTCTTTGTCGATATATGAACTTTGACGAAAAAATATACAAAAAACATAATAAGCTGTTTCTCTATGGTTACCTTGTAAAGTATGCAGATAAGTTCTTACCGGTAGAAGTTAACACACCAAATCGACACGTCACAAAACGACAACAGAAAGTAAAAACTAATAAAACAACTAATAACAGCCGTCAATCATTATATATCACAGACCAAAGCCTATCAGTTGATAGCCACTAGTGATATATTTTCTTGTGCTCTTTCCGCTGCCGAGTTATGCGGCTAATTTCGTCTAATGTTAGGTATACACTTTGCAACGAGTTTATAAACACATTTGTCATTCATGTTGTATACTTTGACATACAAACTGGAAGCAACAATTAATTTGTAATGAAAATCATAGCAAAAGTCATATTCAGAGCTTGATCGCTTTCAGTGAATTAAACCATTAAAAAAGAAAAAACGATTCTTACTATGCATTCAACATCCATGCAACCGGATAATGAAACACGAAATGCAACCACAAACACGACTACATTCTATGCATAAACAAGTTAAAAAGCGTGCATCTACCATAAAGGTAGAATTACATACCATTCGTTCATGCGTTGTTGCGTTTGATACTTTTTCACCTTTTTATACGTTTCTAAACTCAATTTACACACAATGCATTTTATGCATCAACTCTTATGTTTTAATCAGCTGTTGTGTTTATATTTTTATTAACTAAAAACAATTTTGCCAAAATGGAAAGTAAAATTGATAATTTAAGGGAATTTATGGAATTCATTTAGTTTATGTACATGATATTTTGTGCTACAAAAAGTTCAAAAATAACACAAGCATCAATGAGCATCTCCTCCATTGTACTTGTTTTCTTTTAATAATAAACAGAGATGACACTCAGCACATAATAGTTATCGATAAGTAGAATAAAAATTTTGGTAATGAAAAAATTGTGTTTAAAATTAGTTTTTATGTATGTGCTTCTTAAAAGTAATTGTAAACTTTATTTCGAATGCTGTTTCTGTTATTAAAAACATTTTTTTAATACAAAAAACTGGAAAAAATAAATCCACCACACAATCAGATTTATCGATAACATCGACAAAAAAATATTATTTGTCATCCATGGCTATCAACAACAGCTGACATTTTTTCACCTTTTCTGCGACGGATACAAAAGTAGAAAGTAAACCTACTTTGCTGCGTTTTGCCGTGTGACTTGTCAAACACAATTACACTGATTCTACATTTTGACATAGGCATAAAACGGAACAACGGATAGAACGCATGGTATGTAACTCCAGATTTAGAATTGCATTCCGACTTAATGTTTTTTCCCGTATGTACGTACGTTTATATTAAATTTATAGAAGTCGTGAATTAAAAGTGTTGCCGAATAAACGGTAATTTATTTATATTCTTTTGCACCGCTGCCGGCGTTTAGTATTTATTATCAGCTTGTTACAATGTTGCTGTCATCTTCAATATAATTAAATAGCTAACTAGACGGCAACGATTGCAGACAATATCAGTTGTAGTCATGCAGCTATGGAGTCTGCTGTCGTCCATTTGTCTATATCATAATGCGGACAAATTTTAAAACTTGGTTTTATACCCTTCACCACTGTTAGCAAAGACATACATAGCTTTGTCATTTTGTGTGTAACAACCTACAAAATTAATTTTGCAACCCTACAATTAATATTATTATATTATTTATATTTTCTAAAACCTTATAAATAGGGAAGTCGTTTGATCGTTGTCCGTGATCAAGGGATACTAACTTCAATGAATGGATTAATGCCTATAGTTCTACATTTCCGGATATATAAAAAGTTGTGTTGTTCGAAAACATAAAGGTTTTCGAATAATTGATTAACTATTAAAAATAAAAGCAGGCGTAAAAACTGCCAACCATTTTCTCTTTCTATTGAAATTATTTCTATATTAAAAATATATCGCATACTTAGCTAAAATTAAGTAAATTCAAAATATTATCAAAAATTTTTTTTAAAATATTTTAAACATATTTCCAAAATTGTCTTATATATTTTATCATAAAAAATTCTACCATTTTAAGGAAAAAGAAATTCTTAATAAATCTTTTTTAAAAAAAATCCTAATCTAAAAAAACTTGTAATTAAACCCCAAATCACAAATTTAAATTTTTATTCTCAAACATTCCCCTAGTTTTGGTGTTATAAATCAAAATCTGGCAGCCCTGTTTTTTCTTTCGTTTTAAAACTAATAAAAGCTTTTTATTAGCATTGCAAAGTTATATTGAAACTTTCAAACAGTGGGATGATGAACTATTTAGCTTAAAAAAGCTTTTTCGTTTAGTTAGTAAGAGTACAGTCGCTGACATTTTAATAAGTATAACTAACCTCTTAAAATTGTTTTTTTATTATAATTATAAATTACCAATGTTGAATTTTAATGTGAATCATTCGTGGTCTTGTAATTTTTCTTGGTACAATTCTTAGGGCCAATTCAAAGTGGTTGCATATCAGTCGTATTTGTACTATTTCATATTATTTTATGCATGCTTAAAATTTTTGTTAGTAATTTCCATACAAAAAAAATAATATGACTTTACACATTTGTTTCCTATGTATAAGAAATTGTTTATGTTATACTTTTAACCATACTGTCTCTCAGAGAGAATTTCTTCGCTTCTCACCTCTCAGAGAGAATATTTTCTATTTTCTTCTTTCTTGTATACATACAATTTTTAACAGCGTCATCTCTTTGTCTTCTTTCTTGTATTAAATACATAATTTGTTAACAAAAGGTGTTCAAAGTCACTAGTCATATTAATATGAATTATATGACATAGTACAATATGAGAGTCTACTTTGAATTGGCCCTTAGTTTTTCTTTTACATTTCCTGGTAATGCAATAATTGCCATTTTATTATGCCTTACGCTACCACAACCAAAAATTTCCTTAAAACCAAAGTAGTATAAAAGATGATTCATGGCTCGGAAAAAAAGACTTAATTTCTGATTACTTCACTCTTAGCTTATGCATTAGGTTAACTAACCGTTAGTTATCTTAGTTACTTAATACTGTAAACTACAAATTACAAACATAAATAAACTTTGTATAAATTTATTTCAAACTTAAAAATTTGCTGAAGTTACTTTACAATTAACATTTTTCAATACAGCTTAAAGTAACCGATAATTACACTCTAGTATAATCATCTTTTATTAATTGGGCAGCTCTTTCGGCTATCATAATGGTGGGACCATTTGTATTGCCACTGGTAATATTTGGCATAATACTGGCATCTACCACTCTTAAGCCCCTAATACCATGAACTTTCAAACGCTGATCAACAACAGCGGAATGGTCTGTGACAGGGCCCATGCGACAAGTGCCCGAGGCATGCCAAGCACTTATATAGAAATATTTTATATAACACAACCAATAATCATCAGAATCGTATAACAACTGGTCACATTCCTTTATAGGTATAATCACCAATTGCAAACCATAATATTTAAAGATGGGCGTCTTTTGCAGCTTTTTTATTAAAAGTATATAACGCAAAAGTGTCTGACGGTCTTCTACAGCTGCAGCATAATTGTTATATATTAAAGGACCTTGTAGAGGATTTTTAGATTTCAATTTTATGTGACCCCTAGATTTGGTTTTCATTATAAGACCTTGTATTTCCAAAGTGGTTTGATTTTCTACTTGATGCAAAAACTTCTGCACCAAATCTTCTTTAAACTGTAAGAACTCAAAAACGTTTGAGCCTTTAGTAGGCTTACTAAAATGTGATACCAACATAAGATCTGCTTTGTTTTGTTGTTGTTCCATTCCCAGTGTATTAATCAGACCAATTAAGGTTGAACTGCTGGCTAAAGGACCTTTTTGAAACATTAAGTAATTAAATATTGAAACGGGACCCGAGTCATCGGTTATCTCGGGTATGTTTTTAGTAAATTTCAATATCAAAGGCATCATGCCATGCTCTTGTAAGTTTTGGCCCACTTGCAAATGTTTTACAACAGGAATTTTTAAGCTTTTTAAATGTTCGGCTGGTCCTACACCGGATAACATTAACAATTTCGGAGAGTTTATAGTACCAGCGCTTATTATTACCTCTCGACGAGTTAGTACCTTGAATGTCTTGTTACCATTCAAAATGAACTCCACTCCAAAAGACCTTCTACTACGAAAGAGAATTTTCGTAACCACACTGTTCTTTATAAGATATAAATTTTTACGTTTCCTTGCTACTTTGCCGAAATACGTCTTACCCGTACTCATCCTTATGCCTCTATCAATTGTTGCCTGTATATTTTCCATATAACCTGGACTTTTAGTTTTCAATAACTTTTCCACTTCATTGGTGGCATTTATCATTAAATCTGTAAGAATATGATAATTATCTAAACGTTGAAAATGATTTAAGATTAGAGACCCCACAGGTCTGGTTGTATTATCTAAATCCTCGGTCGCTTTTTCATAAAATGGATAAACATCATTCCAAGACCAGCCGTTATTACCCTGCTTTTTCCATTCATTGAAATCGTCAACATTTCCCGTTAGGAAAATGTTACCATTTATGCCACCAGTACCACCTATCATTCGTCCCCGGGGCCAATAACAACGACCGTTTTTCATTGCTTGGCAGCATGACGGATTTGGTTCAGCATAGTCATTCCAACTGTAAGGGGAATCAAGTAATTGCATGGAGAGAGTATGAATCTGTAAGAAAACTTTTAGAAACATAAATTTTTACACATAGTTTTAAGGTGACTAACCTCCGATAATATATGAGGATCACCACCAGCCTCTAAAACTAAAACTTTTACATTGGGATTTTCACTTAAACGGCTAGCAAGCACAGAACCAGCTGTACCCGCCCCCACTATTATATAATCAAATACCACTGAGGGATGCTGTATAAATTCAGCAGCATAATCTTCAGGCCATTTTTCCGGATCTGTCAGCTTTGACTTTTCGGCCAACACTGTATCGTACAGTTCCTTTATTAAATTATCTACATAATCAAGTCGATATGACACTGAAACATTGCTTGTGGCAAAACCTTTGAGAGCATATGGTTCAACCAGTTGAAAGTTTTGAAGCGCCACAAATAGCCATGGTATAATGAAAGCTAAAAATTGGGGAAATATGATTTTGGAAATTTATTAGAACATTTGCAAAATAAATTTACAACCTACCAGCTTGGTATTTCATTTCAAAAGGCACTGGCGTTTTATATTAAAGCTGTTTTCAATCAATACAGCCAAATTTATAAGTTCTATTATTTTTAAACATTATAAAAACATAGACAAAAGAAATAAATTTATTTTTTTTTTCTTTAACAGCAAAATATTAATATTTTTTTTTTTTTCAACTGAAGTGTATCTTTAAACAATTGTTAAACTTTGAAGCGTAATAAAATGTTTGCATTGAAACTTAAATTTTATACAATATTTTTATAACGCATTGTTTTGTTAGTAAAATTTTAAATTTAGCTGTTTAAGTTTAAATTTGTTTACTCGCTTGGGTCAACGTACTTTAAAGATTAAACATTTATGAATTTAGTTGACAAATTTCAACTGCTTCAATTATTGCACAGTGAAAAGTTTTGAAAAATAAATAAAATTTAATATTTTACCCTTAAATAACTGATTAGATATTTTCAAATGTTGTAACATAAATAGAAATAAATGCCTGCAGATAAATTTGGAGACAACGGTATATTGTAATTTTGCAGCAGAGGCAGACATGTATGTATGAAAAGTATTTTTAATTTTTAAAATTTAAAAATATATTTTTAACTATTAAAGCTTTTAAGAACATTTGCTCTTGTAACCGCATTTATAGGCAGTTAATTACAAATTTTAACAAAAATAAAAATAAAAATGCAAAGTTAGAGGTCTTATATAGATTAAACAAGCGTCGTTTGCAAATTATTATCTTCTATACCGCAAAATAGAAAAAACTTAGATAACAGTGACTTTTAGGGAAACTTCTCGAAATCTGTCTATTTGTGTAATCGGTTTTCTCTTTTCATTAATAGTTTTCAAAATATGAGACATTAACTTTGTACTATACAACACTTTAGAGACAAGCTTCGCAACCTATATCGTGAATATAGAACAAAAACGGAGCAAGAATACATTTTTTTGTTCTATATATGTCTATTCAAGTCTTAATAAAGTTTGTGATAATTTTAGGGTATTTTCCTTTGTTTTATATATTTTAGCAATTGCTGATTTTTTTACTAAATTCTAGGTTATCATTTGCTCGATTTTGCCTGAAGGGACTGTGTTGTCATAAAATATAAATTTTTTCGCGGAAAAATTTGTTGCATACGGTTAAATTTTTTTAATTATTATTTGTAATATCTAAATTAATTTGCTTGGCATTTCATAAAACAAAAAACAATAATAGAGAATGGAATCTTAATTATACCAGCCTGATGGGTAAGACCAAGAAACGCACATTTATAAGAATGTCTGACTTTGACAATTTACTTAATGATTCGGTCTTTGTCATTTCAAATAGTTTAAAGAACTTGTCAAAGCGGATGGTTATTGATGGAAAGCTGACCATGCAAAAAAAAAAACACAAGTAGCTGAGCAATTCATCAGACGAGTCCGATATTGAATCGCATTAATTACATCTCTTCTGAAAATTTATCTAAGTTTGCAAAGCAGTACTTTGAACAAGAAGAAATTTTTATGACAAAAGAAAAAAACCACAAACTATAGGGTTTCCAGTGTTTCAAATTTTTTGTTTTATTTTTTGGTTCATTTTTTTAATTAACAACTAAACTTTAACAGAGATTTACAAATAAAATATTTTTGTCATATAGAGCACAATAAATTGCGATAGACGAAGCTTACTTTAAAACAAGTAAGAGCACTATACTCCGCTAGGCCGAATCTTATAAAACCTTCACACTGTCAGCACCCTTTAACACTCTCGTGATTTTAAAAATTCATTCTCGAAATTTCAACTTAATAAGTTCAAAAGTAAAAAGAATAATAAAAATCTTGTTTTGGCTTGTGTAGAAGTTTTTCAAAAATTGCGCTTTTTTTCAATTAATTTTATAAAGTATTCTCTTCCTAAGCAAAATTTAGAAATGTAAAATTAGTTAATATTAAGAAGGACCTGAACATTTTCCCCATTGTAATGACATCTACGATTTTACTGCATATGTCTTCTTCGGATTGTTTGTAATATAGAAGTTAAAAATTGTCTACCTTTTCTTCGTTTAATCCCACTGTGTACTGTCAGTACTTGAGCTTTTGTTTATTTTAGTTAAGGAAGTTTTTTTTTAAAGCTCTTTTAACAGCAAAATGTTTTTGTATTTATGTTTAAACAGTCTGGGCTAAAAAGTATTTACATATATAATATTAAAGCACAAATTCGTATATAGGTACATGAAAAAACTTTGCTACCATTGAACCTACATATTTACTGCATTTTTTCTACAAAACTGTAACGGTCATTACTGAATATTGTTGTGTGAATATTATTTGTAAAATTATAAATATTATCATTCTCATTCAAACGATTTTTCTTAAATTATCAACAAAGAAAATTTGTCTAAAAAGTGGCAACTTCAGAAACTTTTTCCAAATAATTTGTTTATCTAGCTCTACGTCTTGACGAGCCATCGATTTGTTTAGACTAGAACAAAACGTCGGCAGAGCAACTGTCAAAAAAGTTTTCATGTTCTTTGATATTGAGAAAACGTGTAAAGAGTATTTTGTTGATATTTTCTTTCTCTCTCTCTTTCTTTCATATTCAATATGTCTTTTAATATCAGACATCGTTGTTCAAACAAATGTTCTGACAACGCTGTTTGAACAAGAACAAAACATCGACAACAGCGGTTCACACCAGGCAAAGTCATGTGCGCACAAAAAATTGTTCGTTGTTCAAACAAATCGATGGCTGGTGTAGACCGTAGGTAATGTTACAAACACACCTAGGTCGAACTGCAAGTTCGCCCAACACGACGGTAAAAGTTCGCTGTGCAAATGCGTCGCATGAAGAACAATAAAAACAATAAAATAACCCCTGTTATGGGTACTTTGATAAAATTATTTACTGAAAAAAATTACAATTTTTGTAAAACTCATCAAAATAATAAATATTAAGGGTATTCACAAAGGATAGTGCAAACTGTGCAAACGATGCAAATGATTGCAAAAATGCACTATTTTTTAACACAACAACAAAATTAACTTCACTTCACTTGACTTTGAACTAAAAGAAGCTTCAGCAATATTGGCTATGAATATATGCTCAGAAGTAAAATAAGTGACAACTGCTGTTTTTAAAATTTCGACCACCATTAATTTTTTATTTGATTGCTCCCTTTTTTATACCCTTCACCTGTGGTGCACAAGGGTATATATAACTTTTTCATTCCGTTTGTAATTTCTACAATTTTCATTTCCGACCCCGTAAAGTACATATTTTCTGAAAGCTTATGAATAGAGAAGTCGTTTAAGCCCTGACCGTCTGTCCGTCTATTCGTGTGTTGGTTGAAATCAATTTTTAGAAGCAACCATATGTTCATTAGATCTGTGTATGATATCAATTCTTTGAAAATATCCGGGAATGAATCGCTATTGAAATTCAGCACAATCGCCCCATAACTTTCTGAGATATGAGCAAATAAACACGACTGCCTCTGTTTTTTCCCATATTTTTACCACCAAAATTAAAATATTTCAGCCCTAGAATAATTTATAGGTACATTTGCTACTCTTTTTAGATATAATATGCCTCTAGATATATTCGTGAAAAATTTTCGATAAAGCGGGCTCTAATCGGTAAAGTTATAGGCAAATTCTTTTTTTGAAAAATATTAATTCCAAAAATTTACAAACGAAACCCAATTTTTTTCAGCTTCTAGACAACCGAGAGAGTCAATGTTAATATCATCTGAAAACACTTGACTAGCGCAATATAAGCAGTATACAAAAAAATTAAAATTAACGATGGCCGCCACTATAAAATGGCGTACAATAAGTTTATATATGAGCCAAATCTGGTATTTTAAAATGTAACTCCTTCAACCCCCTCAATATTGGTATCAAATAAAAACGCTTGACCAGTAGAATACAGTAAATTATTAAAATATGTAAAATCCAATATGGCGTCTAAAACAAAATGGCGGATAAAATTTGTTTAACCCCATCAATATGGGTATCAAATGAAAGGGATTGACTAGTAGAACATAGATAACTACGTAAAAACAAAATCAAAGATAGCGTCGGAAATAATAAGAAAAAATGGTGTACATGAAATATAGATTAAGCTACGATGTGGAATAATACCTAAGTACAAGATGGTGAAGGGTATTATCGGATTTGGAGCGGCCGAATATAGCACTCCTACTTGTTTAAGTATTCAGTAATAGATATTATATCTAGAGATTTTTTTTGTATGGGGAATTTAAGTGTAACTTAATTTTCGTCACGTCACAAAAATCAGGCGCGAGATTGCGTTTTTTCTTATGATCTTATTTTAATAGACTTATCTGCTCAAGAGTGTTGCCATATTTTTATTAAAATTTTATAAATATGTTGTTTTGTCGCAAATAATAAAAAAAGAATATTAAACAAAAATATTAGAGAATTTAACGTTACTGTCGTCGATTTAATTATGGATCGTATTTTTTCGGCGGCCTTTTGCAGTTTAATTCTGTTTGATAATTTATAGAGAAATTTTAGGTAACACATCATTTGCATATAAACAAACATCCTTATATCCGTTTTTATGTAACATTTTATCGTTAGTACAGAATAAGTACGAAGTTAACGCTTAAACACATTTTAAGTTTTAATATATTTATTGCATTTACGTTAAATTTTGTGACAAATTGAGGGTGACTCAGAAAGAAAACACTTTTTAATTTTAAAATAAAAAAAACGCATTTTTTGCTATGGTTCCTTTTTATATTGGATTAAAATGCCCGTAAATGGCCCTAAGGCTCTGACGACAGGCCATTACAATTTTCATTGACATTTTCACAGAGATGGGGCTGCATCTTACCGATGACGCCTTAAATCTCGGATTTAAGCTGAGAAATTATTTTTGGTTTATTCGCATAAAATATAAAACCCCGAAGAAAAAAATCGCGTGGCGTCTAATTGCACTTGAGAAATGTTCTAGAAATCGTTGCTGCAATAAATGGTTTGTTTTATGCGCGATGAGACGTATCGTATTCCTAAAATTTAATTTTGCTCAAGAATGTGTATGGCGGAGTTTAAACTTTTACACACCGCCTAAAAGAAAACTAAATGAAGATTTAAAGCGCCAACACACGCATATTTTTTTTGCTCCCCTTTGCCAGAGTTATTTGACGGCACCTTGTTATTATTTTCTTTTGTTGTACAGTGTTGTTATGGCACATGGGATAATGCAACAAGATTATTTGTATTAAATTTATAATTTATATTTTTGTTCGATTAACTTTGAAGAAAGTTAGACTTCTATTGCTAGATCTATTCATTAATATTTTACTTGTCGTTAAAGATTTATTTATTCTACTTTTTTTTAAAAACTTCTCATAGTTAATAAAAAAAATATTATTCCCGAGACACTAACTTGTGTTTTAATCAAGTTGAAGTTTCAATTACTACTAATTTTCTTATTACCAGTTCGTAAATTTTTAAACAAAATTCAACATTGAACTAAATAATCTAATAAAAGTGATAAGAACCTGGTGTATAGAGTTCGTAAAACGGTTAATTTTGTTTTATGTGAAATTTAAATTAAGTTTTATTGAAATCAATGTTATTTAGATTGTAACTAAAAGGAACAGCAGTGGTCGAATATAATAAGTGCTACGCTGTTATGCATAACTTGTTGAATTCACAATCCCCTTTTTATTAAGAATCTTCTATTCAAATATGTATATGTTTTTGTATATTTACTTGGGAACATAATTGTTGATGATTCGGTTAAGCTCTAAACACATAGACGACAGCAGACTTCACAACTTCACGGCTTCAAATGTTGCCAACTTCAAATGCTGCTCTGAAGTCAGCTACATAATTATTTTGAAGACAGTAACAACATAATAATCAGCTGATGTGTATTTTAGCAATACAAAGTTCAGGGATGCCGCATATATATTTTATAATGAATAAAATTAAAGTAAAAAAACACATAAATTTAATTTTTTATTGTATTTTTGTAATGTCTTTTTATGTTTAATATTAAAAATAAGTTTTTGTTCTTATTTTTCCAATTTAATATATATAATGGCAACACTATATTTGTTTATTGCTGCCCGTCAAAATAGAAAATAGCCTAAGTTGCCAGCAGCAAATGCTGTTGTGCAGTCGTGCTGCTATGCTGCCGTCAAAATAATCGTTCTCATTTAAATGCATGGATTTTATTTTTGACATATTGCTGTCTGCTGTCGCCGATGTTAAATTTGAACCCCAGCTAAACGTCAAGTTTTTTTCTGCATTTCATTTGGCATTTCTCAATTTCACACTAACTCAATTTGAGCCATGGAAAGATATACAATCCAGCAACGCGTTAAAGTTATTCAAACTTATTATGAAATGGGCGTTTAAATCAAAATGCATTTCACGCACTTCATGATTCACACAATAGTTCAAATACGCCCACAATCGGGAGAATTGTAAAAAAAATTTTAAATTTCGGCAAAACAGGTCTGAATAAAATGTAAAAACATCCGTGAACGCCTTCTTAGTTCGTTTAACGGAAAACATTGACGTTTTTCGCCATAGTGTGGCTCATCATCGTGCCCATCAATTTAACATCAACATTGTCATTAAAAGTTTGGACCATCGGATGGAGGTGGCCGATATTTTGCTCCATACATAATTGAACCATACCAATAGACCATAATAAGAGAACTGGCAATAATTTTCTAAATAATTTGTGTTTTATTCCAAATCAACATCGGCTCCTTAATTTCAACCACCCTTTATTATAATCTTGTGCAACATTAACTAATATTAAACGTCAAGCAAATAAAAATATTAAAAATGGAAAAGTGGACTATATATATACACATGTAGGGGAAATATCGAAGCAGACCACTACTATCACGGGTCCCTTTTCGACCCCCTTCGCTTCTCAGTGATTTCGTGTCCACCGATCAGTATACCTTCAATCAATCAGTCCCGCGCCACAACCGGCGTTTGCTCTGAACTAGGAAAAACGATTTTATACTGCCGACTGGTGATTGTCGACAATCCTTATCGCACAGTCCTTTGTAGTCGTCAGACTAAGGTCCTCCATCGCACTCACACTTAATGTGTGCATGCCTGTGATCCTTAATCTTCCGCTAGCCAGCGCCGGACACTCGCATACTACATGCGCTGCCGTCTCGGCATTCTACAGGCACTTTCTACAAATATCATCATCCACGATCTGCATCCTCTTCAGATGATATTTAAAGTTTCCATGTCCTGTAATCAACGCAGTGATCCAGCTCATCGTACTCCGATTAAAGCCGTGTATTTTCACTGCACCCCTGCCAAGTGGCTCCCTAAGCACCATACGAGCCTGTCGACACGTGGTTCCCTCCATCCACCTTCGCAAATTCATAGAGTTCACCCATTGAAAGATCTTCGTCCGCACTAACCCATTGCCCAGAGCAGTTCTGGGTTCCTGTCCGCAGAATGCAGCCTCAAACCTCTTCTTCGTAAGTTCGTCAGCAGCCTCATTCGGAGCTATGCCCACGTGTCCCTTAACCCACATCAGCGTTACCTCATTTGTAGAGGCACACCTATTGAGCTTTAGAACACACTCAAACACCAAAGAGGAGTTCACATCTATCCGCTGCATACATTTTATAACCGACTGGTTGTCAAGTGCAATAAGAATTCTCTTCCCATGCATTCGACATTCCAACAGGTGGTCCAACGCGAGCAGCAAACCAAGCATTCCTTAAACTCGAAATAAACTTTTAGACAAGATAGTGACAACAGATTACAAGCCTTTTACTTAAAAATTATTCCCAATAAAAACTTACCAATCAGTTTGAAACTAACTGAGAAATGAGCACCAATCTCAGCTATTTTTCCTAGAATTTAAAATATAAAATCGATTTTTGCATCTTCTTTACAACGGAAATGGTCAATATAAGAATCAAAGATTTGACTAGTCCGTGGTCGCCACCATCACAAACTGGCTCGCAATAAATTTATATATGCGTCAAAAGTATTTAAAAATGCATTCCCCCAATATTGTTATAAAATACAAATACTTGACGAGTACTATGAAAAGATATAAAATCCAACATGGCGGATAATTTTTTAACCCCATCAGTGTGTATTTTTAATGAAAGGGTTTCACCAGTAGAATACAGTAAACTATGAAAAATATTCAAAATCAAAGTTCGTGTCGGAAATAACAAAACAAAATGGCGTATAACATTAAATCTGAAATCTTGACTACGCTACAATGAGATACCATACGTATGCCTATAACAGTGAAGGGTATTATCGGATTCGGCACTATCAAATTTGCCACTCTTTATTTGTTTTCTTTATAAAATTGAATTGTTGAAATTTACTGCACTTAAAATAAGATAATTTTAATCAAAATGATGATAACTTTCTTTACCATTTTTTTATCAGTGAGATCTACCTGATTTCTTAAATTTATTTTAGATTTTTTTAAATGCTGATTAATTTTAAACAATTAAAGATAAATTGTTAGTCTCATTAGAGTAAATTTACAACTCAGTCATTGCAGTGTTGTTAAACTATTAAAACATGGTTCATTAAGAATCCGGCCAAGCATTAAGGTTTTAGTTTAATTTTTTTATTAAAAAAACCACCAGCAGTTTAAAAACTTTTAAACACAAATTAATATATTTGTGTTGATATTAAAGAAAATATCAATATTTAACCAGCAAAAACTCTCATTACGAAATAATGAATAGCAAGTACTAAATTACAGTTCCTTACTATTTAAAATTTGATATCTTAACCAGTTAGATACTAACACGGTGCTGTCATTGGAGGCAAACACTTAATACGCTCGCTCTCAAAAAAGGACTTATGGAAGTACTTATTTTTATAGGAATAAATAAGTACTTAATTTTAATTGCTTACTTATTAACACTATGGACTTAAAGAAGTCGTTCTGATTTCTAATAGAAGAAAATTCTGTTGGTTTATTTCGTAATAGGTTAATTTAAAAATCCACATCGTAGCTTAGCCTGGATTTTAGATTTCATGTAATATGACATTTTCTTTATTATTTCCGATGCCATCTTTGATTTTTGATTTGAACATAAATTACTGTATTCTACTTGTCAAGCCCTTTTATTTGATACCCATATTGTTGGAGTAAAAAAAAAATTTCCGGCATTTTGTTTAAGTCGCCATCTTTGATTTTATACTTTCTTAATAGTTTACTACATTGTTCTGGTCAAGTCCTTTGATTTTATACCAATATTGTAAGGGCTAAAGGCGACAAAACCGTAACTACTATATTTAAATCATATATATTTGCGATTTAATCTAGAACGCCATCTTGGATTTTTTTCTTTTCATAGCAAACTTTATTTCAATACTAAAGCCCTTTCATTTGATCCCCATATTGGCTCTCTCGGTTGTATAGAAACTGAAAAATATCGATTTCTGTTTGTAAATTTAAGGAAAGAGAGCGAAACAGTTGTACTTCAGTGCTTATATCTCAGTTGGTTTCAAACCAATTTGTTAGTTTCTCTTAGAAATAATTTCTCAGATTACAGTTAATAATTTGGTATTTTAAGTGTGTTTAAAAATTATTAAGGGTTTAACAAAAATTTTGTATATTTAAAAAAAATTTTATTTTTTTAAATAATTTTTGCCTATAACTTTGGTCGATTAGTGACCAATTTGTCCAAAATTGTTCATGAATATATCCAGAGGCATATCAAATCTATAAACAATAACAACCGTTTCTATAAATTATCCTAGGGCTGAAATTAATTTTTATTGTAAAAACAAGCGAAAAAACATAGGCAGCCGTGTTTATTTGCTCATGTATTAGGCGATTACGCTGATTTTCAATACCGATCATGCTTCCAAATATTCTGATGTTGCGATGTCTAACACGGGTCTGGCAATGTCGAGGGGTTTCAAAGACTTGTATTAATTAAACATACACACGGACAGACAGACATTGCTTAATCGTCGTTCATAAGCTTTCAGAAATTATATATAAAGGGTTTTTCAACAAGAGAGCTACAAAATTTTTTTTTAAATAAAACAAAAACGGTTTTGGATATCAATGAAATTCTTTATTCCTGTGAAAGTACGTTCGATGCCATTATGTATGGAACTCGATTTCTTTTGCATCGCCACCATGAGCACGCTTGCAGAAGTCCAGACTCTGAACCCAATTTTCGACGGTTTTTAAGCATAAATCGGGCGATACTGCTGCAATTTCACGTTCGATATTCGTACGAAGTTCATCAATCGTCGCTGGCTTGTTGGCATAGACCATAGACTTGACGTAGCCCCACAGGAAATAGTCTAACGGCGTCAAGTCGCATGACCAAGGCGGCCAATCTACTGGACCATTGCGTGAAATAACACATTCTCCAAACTTGGTTTCCAATAAATTGATTGGGACATTCGCTGTGTGGCTTTAGGGCCAAAAATATTCTGTTATCATTGAACGGTAGCGATTCCCATTCATAGTGCGGTCTTGATTATCATGGAAGAAGTTCGGCCAAATGACGCCGCCGGCCCATAAACCGTACCAAACCGTAATTTTTTCGGGATGCAATGATGACTCATGAAGCACGTGTGGATTGCTGTCTGACCAATAACGCATATTTTGCTTATTGACGAAGCTATTCAGCCAGAAATGAGCCTCATCGCTGAAGATGATTTTTCGATGAAAATCCGAATCATTTTCAAGTTGTTGCTCAGCCCAATTCACGAACATACGACAATTCTGGTGGTCAAGCGGCTCCAGTTCTTGTGTCAATTTGATCTTGTAATGATAAAGGCCAAGATCTTTTCGCAAAATTCGCCACAATGACGTCACAGAGATACCCAACGCTTGAGAACGACGTGTGAAAGACACATTTGGGCTTTCTTCAACTGAAGCCTCAGCGGCAGCAATATTTTCGCTACTACGGGCACTTTTTTGTTTCACTGGCACGGTAATATTTTGTACTGTGCCACTAGACGCTCAATTGTTGATCTAGTAGGACGATTATGACGACCATAAATGGGACGTAGCGCTCTTAGCGTTGAGGCCACTGATTCCAAATTTCGGTAGTAAATTTTAATAATTTCGACTCGTTGTTGGCTCGTATATCTTTCTATCATGAAATGGCAAACCTTCCTAAAGAGAAATGTCAAAAGAGAGGCAAAAAATATGGCGTCGTTTGCTGTCCCTATCGGTCTTCTTTTGTAGCGTGCCTGTTAAAAAATCCTTTACTTTATGGAATCGGAAATGTAAATTGTAGAAATTACATATGGAATGACAAACCTATATATACCATTACACTCACTGTGAAGGGTATAATAAAAATTGACGATTTCAACTGTAGTTTCATTTATGGTTATTGCATGATTCTTTATGTAAACATAATAATGATAACTGGCAACCATTGTATGTGTTAACCACAATCATGGTATATTGCTCTTTGCTTATGATTATCACAACCATGTTTTTTCTTTGCGTGATAGCACAGATAATAAAATGTACATTGTAAATTGGACAATCATGTTTTTTGATTAAGGATATCAAATACAGTAATTAGAACCTTCTTCGTTTCAAGAAATACCTCCTCCTCCTCCTCCTTTCATTCGAGTTTTTAATTTTTGGGCCTTTCTCTTGGAACCATATTACGCACCACCTTAATAAACCACTCGAACCTTATTGATTTCATTTATTTTTTTTTATTAAATTTATAACTAATCGTTTATAGAAAAGTGTCCAATTAAACATTAAGGCTTAATTACAAAACTAAAATCTAAGCATAAAAAATATTGCAATAAATATTATGAACAATTGAAAAAAAGTATAAAATAAAACTTAAAAGAAAATTTTCTAAAAAAAAAAGATTTAATTTGGTTTGGAATATTGCTAAAGGAAATTAATTTTACACTACAATACATTATAAGTAATTAATATTTAGTGACTTAACTTAAGAACTAATGCGCTAAACTACGGTGTTTTTAATCCAAAATTCTTTAATCATATCCGAACCCTTTTCGGCAATCATTATGACGGGAGCATTTGTATTGGCACTCACTAAAGTGGGCATAATGCTGGCATCAATGACGCGCAGACCTCTGATGCCATAGACGCGTAATTGGGGATCTACCACAGCTTCAGGATCCCAATAGGGACCCATTTTACAGGTGCCCACAGGATGGTAAATAGTTACTGTATAGTGTCTGATCATGCACTCCCAATAGGGATCTGTAAACATTTGCAAATGTTGGCAACCCGGCCATTTGATGGTCGACAAGCGAGAGCCAAATCTTTGCAGAGCTTGAGTACGGGAAAGAGCGACGGCGATTTTAACCCCCTCCACCAAGGTTTTCATATCAAAATCATCCGCCAGGTAGTTGGGTATTATATAGGGATAATCAAAGGGATTACCAGATCTGAGTTTAATAAAACCCTTGCTGCGTGGTCTTAGCAACATGGGTATAATGCTCCAAACATCTTGATTGTTAATCTTTTCAAAAACAGCTCGATAAAAAGCCTCTGTTAAGCCATGAGCCTTTCTCAGCTGATTGCCGCCATCCGAATTAGTGGAACCAGATACAAAATGAAATTCTATATCTGGCCAGTCTATAGTTTTGTTGGCATATTTTGTGTTAACAAAAGCCAAGCCTTCTACTCCACCCAAAATAGTCAAGGGGCCTTGACCTAATACCGCATATTGCAGCACGGTTGACATGGAATGGAACCTGCTTTCTACTATAGATACCGGTTGATTGACTAAAAATGTCAAACCACCCAAACCAATATGATCTTGCATGTTTTCGCCCACCTTTAATTCATTAATAACCGGTATGCGATGCTTTGCCAATTCCTTTCCAGGTCCTATGCCCGACAACATTAAGATTTGTGGCGAATTAACTGAACCTCCCGAAAGTATAACCTCCTTTTTGGCTCTGACATGATAAAGCTTTTGATCTTTAACAAATTCCACACCAAAAGCCAACTTGCTGACGGGGTCAATCATTATGCGTGTAACATGGGAATTCATGGAAATGTGCAGATTGGAACGTAGTCTAGCTGGCCTTAGAAAAGCCTTAGAAGTACTGCAACGACTGCCTCTTCTAGTGGTGCCTTGTGCAATCATAAAACCCGCTTGTTTTTCACCATTTAAGTCACGATTTTCATAGCCCATTTCTACGCCGGCCTCTACAAAACTGGCCGCTAAAGGAGTATGATACGGAGCTTCGCCTATGGTTAGATAACCGCCTGTCGAGTGATAAGGTGTGCTGGCCAAATAGGGATTCGTATTGTCTTCTGACTTTTTAAAATAATACAAGGCATCACGGTAACCCCAGCCAGGATTACCCTTAGCCTCCCAGCCATCATAGTCATGTTTACTGCCTCTTAGATACAGCATATAATTCAAAACACTTGAACCGCCTAAAACCTTGCCACGAGGCCAATTGCAGCGGCCACCATTCATAGCTAAAAGGCATACAATGAATTTTTTTTTAGAAACTTAAATTAAATTGGACTTTTTGTATCACACTTACCCAAACACGAAGTCCCCGACGGCTCTGTTTTGTATTTCCAATCCATTTTGCTTAATTGCAAATAGCCTGCCATTAAAGGAACATCTGATATTTCTGTCTCATCTCCACCCGCTTCCAGCAATAAAACATTCCAATTTTCCACTTCCGTTAAACGATTTGCCACTACTGCTCCCGCCGAACCTGCGCCTATTATAATGAAGTCATAATGATCTCTTATCTCATCACCAGGTGTATCATTAGGCTTAGATTCTGGATCCATAATTTCTTCATATTGAAAGTACGCAATGGCGGCCACCAGCATGGGTACAAACCAACTGTTGCTGGTAGCAGCGGTAACCGCGCCACCTATAACACCCGCAGCACTCGCTATAGCGCTCATTGCCTTTTAAAGATTTCAAAAGGAAATTGATGGAATTTATTTATAAAACTTTACGAAGGAGGATTATTTTAGTATTCAATTCCTTTCATAAAACATGGCCAAATTCAAAACTGAAAAGAAATAAAAAATCATGAATAAAATAACTTATAAGTTATTAACGAACAGAAATAAAAAATTAAATGTTGTAACACTAAACTTTATGTGACGTAATTCAGATTTATTGTTGTCTCATTTATTTACATTTTCTGCTTATTTACGTTTACGCACACTTTGAAATTTCAAACATTATTAATATGCATCGTAGGCCATTTTGCATATGTCCAGTCAAATTTGTGGTAAATCTTTTATCAATTTTATTGGGTTTCTTTTTGTGTTTATATCTCTGTATGTAAATACAAACACACATAATTTTCCTACGAAATTGTACGTGCACCCGGCAACGTACAATTAAACGTGTACTTAGTAACACATTGACACATTCCCACTCACACACTTCACAATCTAACAGTTAGTTTTTCTTTGTCAAATTCATTAGATGCGTCAATAAAGTTTAATTTATTTAAAACCACCTTTAGCAGAGTGATAGCCAAAAAACTAGCATGTACATATTTATTTGTTTATACTGTACCGTGCAATTTAAAAAACCGTTCACATTTTTTAAACTTATAACTGTGGTGTGTATTAATTACTGCCGCTTAGATTAAGCCGTCCTACACAATTCTTTTTTTTTTCATACCCTTCACCTGTGGTGCACAAGGGTATAGATAGCTTTGTCACAATTTTCATTTCCCTGACCGTCTGCCCGACTGTCCGTGTGTTGGTTGAAATCAAGTTTTAGAATCAACCATATGTTCCTCAGATCTGTGTATGATATCAATCTTTTGGAAATATCCGGAAATGAAACGCTATTGAAATTTAGCACAATCGCCTTATATCTTTCTGAGATATGAGCAAATAAACACGACTGCCTCTGTTTTTCCCCACATATTAACCACCAAGATTAAAATTGTTCAGCCATAGAATAATTTATAAGTATCTTTGCTACTATTTTTAGATAAATATGCCTCTAGAAATATTCGTGAACATTTTTGAAGGAAGCGGGCTCTAATCGGTAAAGTTATAGGCAAGAATTTTCTTTGAAAAATATATATTCCAAAAATTTACAAACCACAATCAATTTCAACTTCTAGACAACCGAGAGAGTCAATATTGGTATCATCTGAAAGGACTCGACTAGCGCAATATAAGCAGTATAAAAAATTAAAATTCATGTTGGTCGCCACTACAAAATGGCGGACAATAAATTTTATATATGGGTCAAATCTGGTATTTTAAAATAAAACTTCTTGAACCGCCTTAATATTGGTATCAAATGAAAGGACTTGATCAGTAGAATACAGTAAATTATTAAATCAAGATGGCGTCTAAAAAAAAAATTTTTTTTAACCCCATCAATATGGGTATCAAATTAAAGGGCTTGACTAGTAGAATGCAGTTAACTAGATAAAAATTCCAAATTGAGGATGACGTCGGAAATAATAAGAAAAAATGGCGTACAACATGAAATATAGGTTAAGCTACGATGTGGGATTATACCTATGTACATGATAGTGAAGGGTATTATCAAATTCAGCACGGCTGAATATAGCACTCTTACTTGTTTTTCATTAAAAAGTGATTCTTATTTTATGCCCATCAATAGGCATTTTAAAGAAATGTGATAAAAAGTAGGAGAGACGATAAATAGAACAGATATAAATTTTAATTCTAGAAATAATGCAATTGCGTACAATGTTTATTTTAATTCAATACTGTTAGTGTCATTGTTGCCAGTCATTATGTAGGCATATTGAGTAAATATTTTCTTGTGTTGTTTACTTTAATTATTTGACTACAGCTATTCGATAAAAACATATCACCTGTTCCTCAATGCATCACTGCACTTCCTCTTAATGGTAACTTTTACAATACAAAATATAATAATGGACTAGATAAAGAAACTTAAGGATATAAATATCCAACCTCCCAGCCACTATGAAATAGTAGAATCAACAGCATCCTTCAAAGATCGCAAGGACCCGAAAGCAACGCTCCAAAGCTGTTCAAGGCTGATACATCCCTTTGGGCTACTTTAAATATCAATTAATTATCAATATTCCTAAAAAAGGGAAATCAGATGAAATGTAATAATTAAAGAGGCATCACCCTTTTAAATATGCTTAAGATAATGTTCTATTAAAACGCAAATTACAAATTTATACTAACCAAATATCACAAGAATAACAGCTCAATTCTTTACATTTAATTAATTGATAGCCAAATTTGCTTTATAAACTTTAATTTTCCCCCTTTCAGTTGAATTAAATCAAAAGAAAAAGTTACAACAATTTTCAATAAAGCTTCTTTATAAAACAAAAATATAAAACAGGACAATGAACTGCTTTTTAGTTGCACAGCACTGTTGGATGTGAAAACAATTACTTTAACCTAAAACTTAAAAAAAAGCAACTTTAGTTTTGCCAAAAACTATTTACAAATTTAGCACATTCATTCACTCATTCTTGTCGACATAAAGACGACACACAAATACATATAAATAATAACATTTTATGCTTAATGTTTAATTTTCTTTTAAAAAGTTTTATGTAAATGAATGTCTAATTTTAGTTCAAAAATGTTTCGAGGTAAACTTTGCAAAATTTGTATTTGAGGTCATACAGTTGCAAAAGTTTCATAAACCGTAGAAAAAAATAATAAAATCGATTTAAAAAGTTTCATTTGTTTGGTAGATTAAAGTAAATGATGAGACAGAATTACGACGTAATGAGATTTTCAATAAAAAATCTGAATTCAGTTGTAATATCAAGGCATATTCATATAGGTAAATACAACGGCGAATTGATGCAATAAAGGGATGTACTATAAGGGATGTTTTCTGTCAAGGCCAATTCGTATATCAGGGATGGAAAAGTTCTTATATGTTTAATTTAAAACAATTTTATTAAAACAAGGATATATGTTTGTAAAACACTTTTTAAGTGGTTCAAAATCAACAAATATATATAAATTCGATACATGTATTATCAAAACGTACACACAAGTAAATTGTTTAATACCGAAATCTAAATCACATTTTCCGTCCCTGCATTAATAAATGAAACTAAGGAGAATTTCACAAAGGCTTATGTGTGATAATTTCACCTGTATGAATTCGCCTTGCTTTAATTAATACATCAGGGATGGAAAAGTTGTTATATGTTCAATTTAAAACAATTTTATTACAAAAGGATATACTGTCAGTGTCAAATCTAAAAGTAAATACCGCATGTGGCTTAAAAATAAAATTCATTATGTTAAAATAAACAATGATATAAAAAAAAACGATATTACACAACTCTTTATTAATAAAAGTTAAACTATTTTATTAAAACAATAAACTAAAACAAAGGCACAAAAGAAGAAAATTCAATTTTTCATTTATGTTATACTAATTTAACGCGTCAAATCAAAGAAAACGATAGTCTGCATATTACACAAAAGTTTATTTTAAATATTTTGTTTGCCGTTTTTTAATCTTAATTATAGCTTCTAACCTTCTAGACATCGATTTAATAGGAATTTCAATTCTGGTGGAATTTTCCTTTATTCATTCTGCAGTGCCGCCTTTAGGTCATCCTTGCAGAAAATGTTACTTTCTCTCACATTTTGTCTATAAATTTTCACAAGTGTTCGATTGGATTAAGGTTTGAGGATTGTAGTGGATGGTCAAGTGTTTTAGGGTTGCTATAGGGCACCATTTCTTTACAATTTTGGATAAATGTTTTGGATTACTATCCTGTTTAAATATACAGTTTTCTGCTAAGCACAATTTCTTCATAATAGAGGCAACATTGAGTCTCAGAATGCTTACATAATCCTCTTTTTTCATTGTCGATGCGACTAACACAATATTCCTGACGCCCGATGCCGCCCTTCATCACTAGACCATTACAGAGCCTCCAGCATGTTTTTCGGTTTTAATCATGCAAAATGCTCCATTCGCAATATCTTTGGAGGTTTTTTGACACTAAATACTTCATCATCTAAATATAAAAAAAATGTCGCCAAAATGTTAGTGCTGATTTTTATATTTTTTGGTTAAATTCATACATTTAATTTGGTTTGCCTTTGACACAAAAGGTTTTTTGCGTAGTACTACACTATGTAAACCATTTTTGTGTAGGGATCTTCTTTTGGTGTTAGCACTTTGTGATTTTCCAGAGGCTTGTGATATATCAGCTATTTTTACTGCACTAGAAGCCAGATTTGCTTTAGCTTGTCGAAATATATATCTATGTAGGGGGATTCCAAATCCGACCTCTTTCATAAACGGATCCCTTTTGGACCCCCTTCGTTCCCCAGTGATTACAAGGATACTAAAGAGTTATCATTGGCCTCACTGAGTCCCGTGCCGCCACAGCCGTTTACTCTAGACTATTAGCACTCATAGCACTCACATCCAATGTGTACTTGCCGGTGGTACTTTATCTGTTGCCAGCCAATGACGAACACTCGCATATTATATGCGCCGTCATCTCAGCAGTTTTAAGGCACATTCTGAAAACATCATCCTCCTCATTATTAACTTTAATCTTGTGCAGATTTAAAGTTACCATGCCCTGTGACTAGAGCAGTTATCCAGCTCAGGGTCTCATGATTATATCCGAGTACTTTAACTACACGTGGATCCCTTTTGGACCCCCTTTATTCCCCAGTGATTACAATAATACAAAGAGTTACCATTGGCCTCAATGAGTCCCGTGCCGCCACAGCCGTTTACTCTAGACTATTATGACTTCACATTGTAGATTGATGTTTGTCTAAAAAGCATACTACGTAATCGTCAGCATTTGCGCCAGACAAATTTTCCTCATAGCACTCACATCCAATGTGTACTTGCCGGTGGTACTCTGTCTGTTGCCAGCCAATGACGAACACTCGCATATTATATGCGCCGCCATCTCAGCAGTTTTAAGGCACATTCTTCAAACATCATCCTCCTTATTATTATTAACTTTAATCTTGTGCAGATTTAAAGTTACCATGCCCTGTGACTAGAGCAGTTATCCAGCCCAGGGTCTCATGATTATATTCGAGTATCTTAACTGCATTCCTATTAAATGAGACCCTGAGCACCATACGTGCCTGTGCACACGTGGATGTCTCCATCCACCTCTTAAGCTTTAATGATTCAAACCATTGTAAGACCCTTGCCCACACCATCCTATCCCCAAGAGCAAATATATTCAAGTTCATAAAAAGCCGCGGCTCCTCTTATCGCTTATCTGCCGGAACATTCACGCCTATGTCTGTATGTCCCTTGACCAACATAAGCGTTATCACATTAACAGAGGCACACCTATTAAGCTTCAGAACGCATTCAAGCACCAATTCCGAGTCCACATCTGTATGCTGCATGTACCTAATCACAGACTGGTTATCAAGTGCAATAAAAATCCTCTTCCCATGTACTCGGTTTTCCACAAGTTGGCTGGTAACAGACACGTACTTTTCTAGACTCAAGAAGCAGGACAGGATTAACTCATTTTAGTGAATCCCAGTCCCTGCCCTTTCGTTTTTAAGAGAGTCTAACTATAGCCCCTACTTCCCTATCTGTAGGACACTTTAGCCGTCTTCCGCGATGAAAATTCGCCATTGTTTTATATTTGACGTATTTGTCTAGATTACTTTATAGTACAATGGAGCCTTCCATTCTTTATGTAGATCTATTCTTTTCTTTTATGTAAATCTATTACGATTTCAAGAGCATCAATTGAAGTTTTCTTTCCCATTATCTATTTTTTTACTATTTTATGATAAAAAATATTTTTTTTTGTATCTACATTCACCTTGAAAACGAAGAAAAACAACAAATATAAATAAATTTAGTGCATTTGTTATTAGAAAAGAACATTTTAATTTATTGTTCAATAACGAAACGAAAATCTAATTTTCCATCCCTGCATATATAAATGAAGACAAGACGTTTTCAACAAATTTTGACATTATGCTAAACGATCAGCTGTTGCAGCAAAGTTAGCTGTATGCATGGGCGTAGCTACAATTTTTTTCTTCTGGAGGTGGAAAAAGCTAAAACAAATTTTTTTGGGGTGGCAAAAGTTTAAAATGAATGAATTTAATATGTAAATAGATACTTTTTTTTAAATTCTTAGCAAAAACAATTATTGGTGGGTGGGGGGTAATTGCACCCCCGAATGATCTTGTTACGCTAATGGCTGTATAAATATGTCTTTATTTGTTTAGTTATTTGTAAAGTTTAAACTGATTAATAGCTTGAAACCTAAAACGAATTAATGAAAAGTCAACATTGTTGCCTCTTCGCTTCACTGTGCAATGAAATTTTGCAAATATTTGCTTATAAGCGCCACAAAAAAATTTATTTTGCTCGGTTATCAATGACATTCATCTTTTTTTTTTTTTTTTTGTTTCATTATTTTAATTACTCTTCACTTGTATTCGTTTATTTTTAAAATGATTTGCAGAAATGTGTGTGATTTACTTCCATTAACAATTTGGCGGGAAATTATTGCAGAAACAAAGAAGAACTAAGAACTAATTTACAACAACAACAACAGATTGGTTTTTTAAATACAACAACAGTCTATTGGAAAAAACTAGTTTCTAATACTAAAACATTTCCATGCCATATCTTTGGATGGTGTAATGAGGATCACGATTATGGCCGCTGGTTGAAACCAAAACTGCATTTGTTGTTGCGGCTAGTAATAGTGCAGCAAGAATACCTGTACAAATTTGCTGTCTACAAAAGCTTTTTTATTTTGTTTTTTCTTCTGTTACCAGACAGGTTTACATATGTAAAATATTAATACAACAAAAAAAGAAGAAAAAAGAAAAAAACAAAGAAAAAGAAAAAACTTCAAACAAATCAAATGGCTTCTGTAATAAAAGTCAAGTTCAAGGTATAAGTTGGATTGGAATTAAGTGCTAAATTGTTGTAAATCTTTATAATAAAATAAAATTCGAAACCTCTGAATCTTAGAACTTATTCGTAGAAATATTTGGCAAATTTCATTGATTTTTACTGTTTTTTTTTTTTAATCAAATATTTATTTATTGATTATTAAAAATTAATTAAGACCAAAGTGCTCTATATGTGCAAAAATATAATTTGCCCAAAATAATGTTAGTACTTGATTAAGAAAACATACATAAATAAATCTAGGTATTCGGTTTGTATTGTATGAGAACTAGTAACTCTGTAATTAAAATAACATTCGCTATTTAATAAATTATTAGCATGAAGTTTGAGTACCAACAGAAGTTGCCAGCTTGTTTTATATGTGAAATTTAAAATTTTTGCTAAAATTTTATATGGAGGAAATTATAGTTAAACGTTTAAACAATTTTCTGGAAAAATATAAAATTGCACTGGTCCGCAGCAAAATCCTCCATTAAATAAAACTATGCGGACTATATGGATTTTGATGCGATGAACTCAAATCCGTTGTCAGTTTTTTTCCATCAGATCGGGATTTTTTTTATGGGCGTGGCAAATTTTTCCCCCCAAATTAGTCAGGTATGGAGATATATTATATATATAAATATATAGGCTGTAAATATTTTAATTTTTTATTGCAATTTGAATTCCATTTTTAAGTTGAAAAATATTGCGAATTTTTCACGAAAAAATCCATTAATTTCTGATTAATTTCAAAACGATAAGAGATAGAGAAAAATTTTATTCAACTTAAATAAATACAATTTTGTTACACATCTTCTGGTGTTTTATTTTTGAAAATCGGATGACTGGTTCTCGAGTTAGGATGAAATATGTCTCCGTACCTGACTAATTTAGGGGGGGAAATTCGCCACGCCCATAAAAAAAAACCCGATCTGATGAAAAAAAAACCGACAGCGGTTTTGAGTTCAGCGCATCAAAATCCATATGGTTCACATAGATTTAATTAAGGGGAAGACAAAAAATTATTTTTTGTCGAGCAGTGTTATCAACCACATCCAATTTGGGTTCCAAAAAGTAAAAAACATCAACAAACTACTTGGAAACTTTTCTAATTTCATTAGCGAACAAATGAGTAAAATTAACCACTGCCTAACTTTGTTTATTGATTTTAGTAAAGCATTCGATACGCTTTCACATGAACGGCTCTTATACGTTTTGGAAAAAAATGGAATACGTGGCGAATGCCTAAAATTTTTCGATAAATATCTAAAATAACAAAAAATTTCTGTCAAATTGTCTGGAAGCTACAGTCAAGAAACTACAATGAATTATGGTGTGCCACAAGGCTCGAACTTATAAGCATCCTTAATAACAGCAAAACATATGCATATACAGATGATATAGCTATTTTAGTTGCTCATAAGAACGTTGAAACTGCTATAAAAATTATGCAAATGCAGTTGGAGAAAGCCCAAAGATGGTGTCATGATCATGGTTTAATAATAAATGCAACAAAAACAAAAATAATGCATATTAAACCTTCACATTTCCGGTACGTTGATATAAAGCTAAAATTTCACTGCTTCAAATGTTTACACGATGCGGAGAATACAAGTATCAATTGTGACGTAGACCAATGTAACACAAAAGTGGAAATTGTAAACAATTACAAATACCTTTGAGTAATTGTAGACCATAATTTCAAATAGCATGATCATATCGAATATCCGAGAAAAAAATTAAGGAAAGCCTCGTATATGCTACATCACCTAAGGTTTTGTTCAAATAAAATGGTGCTAAGGCGGTTATATTTCGGATTAGTACAATCTAATATCCGATATGGCGTTACTGCTTGGGGGAGCTCAGGATACTGTAGAAAACTACAAAAAACGCAAGACCACATAATTGAGATGTTTGACTCTAATAGTAGTATATACCCTCACACTAGCCACTTAGTTCACGCCTCTTCAGACAACAGCAACAATAACAACAGAACAACAGATAGCACGTCAGGATACAACTCAAGATTATTCGATAATGCCACATCGAACATCAACGCAAGCAACAACAATAATAGAACCAGCAATATCATAAGATACACTCCCACCATCAACTTCAATAATAGTGCTACATACAACAACAACAACAACAGCAGTAATTACTATACACAAATAAATAACATCAATAATAGGTTCTACTAACACCAAAACCAACGACAACATCAACACAACTAGCAGTAACAACTACGACAACAACAGAAACAACAACAACAACACTTACAGAACCCTAAAAGATATTAATTTGCTAAACGTAAAAAATATATATAAAACAACACTCGTTAATGAATTCGGAAAAGATACCCGATTCCTTACCAGAATTGACCATAATTATCAAACACGGCAGAACTCTGAAAAAAGAAGATTCAAAATTCCTAAATACAAAAACAATTATGGAAAAAACACGTTAGCTGTCGATGCTTAACATTCCATCAAATAACACAAACAATTTCATAAGTAATATTCATGTCATCAGTGAGATGCAACAAAATCTCAAACATACACTCGTCGAACAGGCTGTGTTGAGTAATAAAAGCTTCTCTCCAGATGGAAGTGATCGATTTCCAAGAAAATACAATCTTAAAACACCAAAAACAGGAAGTTTCTTATCAAGAGTTTTGGATAAAATGTGTTTGTGCTAATAAATACAAAGAATTAAACAAATTAGCCTTGAAACTTTATGAACTTCATTAAAAATAAATTCCGGAACAGACTTGCCGATGAACATCTCCAAGATTTAATGAGAATAAATAAATAAAAACTTTAGACGGATAGTTCAAAACGAAAGATATAATTTTTCTCATTAATATTGTAAAACCCCTTATACTATGTTCACACACGCGCCTTAATTGTCAATATATAATATTCTCACAATTAAAGGCCTTTATTGAGCTCAATTTCCCATACTAAAAAATTACTTATAAATTGAGCAATATATATTTTATTGTTTCACTTATTGTCCAAAACTTGAAATACAACTCTTGAGAAGTATGTTCAGTGAAAAGAAAACTCTATACGTGGCATTTCTAATGTCAAACAAATAAATATACAAAAAATAAAAAGTAAGAAAATGTACAATGGTTGATGGAAATTTTAATGAAATGTTTGAATAAAGTCAAATATACATACATATTTATCTACATAAATATAATTGTAAATATATTTTATGAACAGGAAAAACACTGAAGAGGAGGCATTATTTAATTTAGTATAAATACATTGTATTTTTACAGCTATCAAATGCTAATGGAGTAAGATAAATTGAGTGTGTGTGAACACTTATTTTAATTGCTCAATCAACACTTAATTGAAACAATTAAAATGATCTGTCTGAACTGGGTATTACATAGTACCTACATAGTACTTATTTTTGTTCAAGGCATTTGTTTATTATTTAATAAAATAATGCACGAAAGCCCATTCGTTTTATTTGTCCATTGATACAGTATCTAGACATATTATTTAAATAGTGCAGTTTACTACCTTCCGGACCGCGACGGTAGTGATTTTTTAAAAAACGTGCCCTTAAATGAAAGTAGTTGCTGACCGCGATTTAAACTCTTAATATGATTTTTGAACATTTTACGAAATCACAACAACAATTCTGAGTTAAAACAATCTATCTATATCTGTGGCTTGGAGCTAAAAGGGCCAATGTCAATTTTTTGCTCTTTGGAGTTAATCATTGCATTAGATTTGTTTTCTTGCTCTATTTCATTATGGTAAAACAGCTAAAGTCATACTTAAACCAGTACAGCTTTATAAATAAAATGCTGGCCAATGTCGCTATGAAAGCATCTATAAAAGTTAAAGTTCAATTCGAATTTTCTCAAAAATAAATATTTTGACATTGGCCCTTTTAGCTCCAAGCCACAAATATAAAAGTAAAACTCTGTGTGTGTGTGTTATGGTGTTTTCCTTTCTAAAAAAAATGTTGCAATAAGTATGTGTAACATTTTTATCAGTCTACAGGGTTGCCCATATTCGACGGACCCATGTTTTTTTTAAAAAAATCAAAGAAAAAAATAAAAATTTGGCGGTTGGCAATCTTAATCATTTAATTTTTTCCAAGTAGATTTGTTTACATCAATTTTTGAATATGATATCTCTCAAATGGCCGCCTCTGGCGTTGATGGCGTATTGTGCCCTTTTTGCAGCATTTTCCATCGTTTTCGCCAACATTTCGGCCGGAATAGCGGCTATTTGTTCACGAATGTTGTCCTTGAGCTCTTCTAAGGTCCTTGGCTTGTTAACGTAAACCTTTGACTTCAAATATCCCCACAAGAAGAAGTCAGGCGGCGTCAAATCGGGCGAACGCGGTGGCCAGTCCAAATCACCACTTTTCGACATCAAACGGCCCGGAAACAAATTCTTCAGAAAATCGATTGTTATGCGACTTGTGTGCGGTGGAGCGCCGTCTTGTTGAAACCAGAACTGCCTCATACACTTTCGACGAATAATTGGCATCACAAAATTGATCATCATGTCGCGATAACGCTCCTGGCCCAATGACCGTTTTCGCACTAACGCCGCACCAAACTGTGACTTTTTCGTCATGAAGAGGCACTTCTTGAATCTCCTGAGGATTTTCAGTGGCGTAAATACGGCAATTTTGCTTATTTACGCTTAATGGTGTTCTTAGAAGGCGCACTTCTCACATTTTTTAATATTTTAAAAGCACGTTGAGTTTTCACAATTGACTTGTTCTGTTGAATGTAAATTTCAACTATTTCAGAGCGCTCGCGTCTCGTGTATTGTTGCATGGTAAAAATCTGCTTGGACTGACGCTTCAAACGCGGTATGTCATTAAGCGATCTGACATCTCTGTCAAAAGTTATGGCGTTGCCAGATGGGTCCGTCGAATATGGGCAACCCTGTACACACACCCTTATAAAGTTGTCCATTTTTTTTTTTTTGTTTCAATGGAACAGAAAAATTTCTTGATTTACACTTTGACACATTCTGTGTTAAAAACTCGTTTGCTTAAAAAAGTATTAATTCACATAACACAGCTGTAAAAAATGGCACTATGTTACACTAAAATATAATTGGGGGTAAGATATGCTGCACTCTTGCCAGTTATTTGTGCAACATGTTCAGAAAAGATCACGATAACTGTTTGCACTTTTGCATGCATTTTTAGAAAAGAACATAAACCCGCTCGAATGGTAGCATTATTGTAACATTTTTGTCAAAAAGGAAAACACCATTAGCTATAGACTCCGAAACCGTAAAGTCGTTCGGACTCAAACTTTGGCAAGTTGCTGTACACATTCCAGGGAGTGTTTATGGGTGGTAAAAAGTGGGCGGTGCTACGCTCATAAAAAATAATTATAATTTTTAGCTACTTGCCAGGGTACACTTATACAAGGTGGCGGTGTCAGCCCAGCTGACAATTTTTTTGTGTTCTGGAGTATGTCAAACTAAATATTAAAAAAATTATTTCAACTCCGGAAATTGTCTCCTTTACGCTATCACCTTATGTAATTACACCATGCTACTTGCACTCGATCGATTTTTTTTAAACTTTGCACACATATTGAGCTAACATGACTTTATATTTTCGTAATTAAAAAAGTGGGCAGGGCCACGCCCATAAAAAAGTTATAATTTTTAGCTTCTTGCTCTTGATATTCAATTAAAATTCAGAATGTATTTTTATTCATTAAGGGGCGTATCAACGCGCTCCGGGCTTGGCTTGTAGTCAATAAAAATAACTCTTTTTAAAGTATTTTACATAGAAAGACGCCGATCAGTTTAAACAACGCTAATATACAACAAGTAACAGTGCTATATTCGGCCGTGCCGAATCTTATATACCATTTACAACGTGTAGTCGTGCAATAACAGTAGTTTGTATCACAATTCATCCCATATGAAATACGTACATACATATAAATAACATACATACATAAAAACATCACATTGTAAAATAATAAATTGAGTTTATGTATGTATGCTTAAAAATATAAAAAAAAAATAAATATAAAAATAAGAAAAATTGTATGTGTTGTATGTTGTTGTTGTCTAAGTTGTTTATGTTCCGATTCTTCTGATTTTCAATACCGATCTGCTCTCGAATATTTATGATATTTTAATACCACACGCTGGTCCACGCAATGTCTAGGGGCTTCAAAAAGCTGATTTCAACATACACACGGACAGACGAACAGACTGACAATGCTTAAACAACTCCCCTATTCATACGCTTTCAGAAAATATATACTTATATTACCTATATATGCCCTTTTAAACTGTCGTGTTAAAGGTATAAACACAGTTAAAAATTTTCTTATCTCGACTTAAGTTGTTTTGCCCAAGCTCCACAGATATGTATTCAATACCCTCTTACATGTTTAAATTAAAGTGATTCAGGTCACGTTGCTGTTTTCAACATACAAACATACAGGTGCTATAACTTAACTAGCTTTTTTACATAAATAGGGTATAAAGAAATCGCACACATAAAAAAAAAGAACAAAAACAACAACATGTGACCATATCTTACGCATGAGGGCGTTTGAAATGAACGTCCATACGGACGAATAAAAAAACCACAAAATTGCTGCTTAAAAGTTAAACAAGAAAGTTTTGTTTATGTGTCTGTCTGTTAGGCAGACAGTTTGAAGTTCTTAATTTCTCTTTTTTTCAGCATTGCGTATGTATGTATGTCTGTGTGCAGGTATATATTTTTGTTTTAATAAATTATTAAATGAAGTTCAATAAACCTGTATTATATTTAAAATTTATTTTTTTCTTAATAAATAAATTATTTATTGATTCACTTTTCATTTCACTAATTTCATGCAGTTTTTATTACGTTTCTCACTTGAATTACTAAGACAAATAATATGTCTTGTAGATTTATTTATTTTACAAACTAAGTATTATGCAAATCTTTTAAACTAATTAACACTGCAGAAACATTGTTAAATGTTAACTTGTTGTCGTTGCTCGTTCTCAACATTAAAGCATTTGCGTCTAAACGCATGCGCAATGATGACACCACCTTCACTTCTTATTTTTTCTGTGTATTTATTTTCTTTTTTCTTGAATTATTTTTAGATATATTTATTTATTGTTGTTGTTGCTTTTCCACACTTACTTAACAGTAACACTCTACAAAAATATTGAATAAAAATTTTTATATCTTTCGTTAACACTTGTTTGCTAAAATCCTTCCCTTTTTCCACCAAATAATTTTTTTTTATATTTTAAATACTTTCTTTTTTCTTCTTTTAAAATTGTTTTAAAAGTTTAAGCTTTTATTTCGTAAATTCTTTTTGGTCCGTTTTAACTTGTTAACTCTTTGACGTCTTAATGGTAACTGTTTGATTATTTGAAATTTATAACTTGGCCTTAAATGTTAAACTTTGGTTTGACCACTTTCAAGTAAGAGTTAAGAAAAAGAGTCAATCTTTTCTTTAAGCTTCTCATACACTCTTTTTTTCTTTCTTAAAAATGCATTTAAGAGTGACATGTTGCTTTCTTAATTTTATAAACAAGAAGTTAATGTTTGCGAGTTTAACATCATTTAACGTTAAAGGCTAAAATGATAACAAACGGCTATTTTTAAAAGAATTTATTTTTTGAGTTTTAATAAAACGTTTTAGTAACAAAAAATTACTGCAAACATTTTCTCAAATTTTTATATTTCATAAGTCTTTGAAAAAAAATCAGGTCGCATAAATTTTTTGCGACCTGTCGGGCATACTTATTTCAAGTCCATAGAATTTTATTATTGCATAGAGTCGTACTTTTATGTTTATACGTGGAGGCCCAAAAGTCACTTTTTTATTTTTTATTATTGTTTTTTATAAACAGTGAACTCGCGATAACTTGAACTAATTTTTACTAAGGCGGTTCAGGTTTTCAAGTTTGATCACGTTATCGAAAGCAAAATTTTTTTAAGAAATACTTTAATAAAAAAGTGATAAGCAAGAATTAATTTATTATTTAAACTGAGAGGGCAGTTTATTTATTTTCAGTTCACTTTGTATATGATATCTGTGGCAATAAAGAAAAACTCCTTATGTCTGTTTTTATCGTTTTTTAAGAATCGTCATTGTCGGTAGCTTGCTCTATGCAATTTTTAACTGTTGTTTAAGTCTTCCACTGTTGAAAATACTAAAGCCTTTAATAAAACAAACCTGGCAGTTCAGCGCTTGAAGAAGTCTATCGGCAGTTTCTGCTAGTGGTCCCATTTCTGAGGAAGAAATACTTTCTCTTAACTGAATGTTGTCATTTGAGTTATCTTGGTCCATTTTTACTTCTCTTTAAACGAGTTGTTGCTGATCACAAATACTTTTTACAGAAATTTTGAGAAAGCGAACTCCATACCTCTACTTAAATTTTTGAAGCTAACCACCTCTAACATTAAAAACACAATCACTTTCTTTGTATTTGTGGGTAAATTTCTAAAGCTTTAGCTTTTAGCATCATTTCGTTTATTGGCATTTTCTCTTTCGCATACTAAGGACTATTTATAAAGATTTTTTTCAGAAGCACGTAATGTTTTACCATAAAGAATATTATCTACACAATTTGTAATTCACGTTTTTTCTTTTTAATGAAACAAACTGTTGTTTATGCAACACCATATTTTCTTGCTAATGATATATGAATAAACCTTTAGCAATATTTCAAGAACACGCAAAGAAAAAATATGGTTGTGGTAACCATAATCGAAGAGCAACATACTATGATTAAATTGTATGATTATGTTTAAAATAATAATGGTTACCAGTTATCATTATTATGTTTAATTTAAGTATCATTCAATAATCATATATATGACTACAATTGAAATCGACAATCTTTGCTTTTTTACGGCAAAATATTGTCTTTTGCTCTAACATACACATATTGATTGTACTTACCAATTTAATTGCAATTTTTTTGCTAATTTTTTTTAACATTTTCACGTTTATTTTTATATTTTCTTTAATTTTTCAAAATATTTGTTCCTTTTTTTGACATTTCAAACTTTTAAAATAATAAAAATTTTTTCAGCAAGAAGAAGAACAATTGAAATCAAATTATTATTAAAAAAAATTATAGCTTGATTATTTTGTAATCATACTGTTGTCTCACTTATTATTTAATGATTATTTTTAATTTTAAAAGATTTTGAATGTAATGTTATTTTTGTCAAATTAATTTTTTTAAATCATCTGATCTGAATCAGCTGATCTACAGCGTTAAGAAAAATATTTTTGGTTAAAAAAACTATAATTTTTAATACTGCATAAGAACGAAAAAAGTCTTTTTAATAATAAAAATTAAATTATAAAAAATGTGTGTGCAAAAGCAAATGCTCATGAAAAATAGATATTATAAAGAATAAACAATACAGGGATGGAAAAGGTAATTCAATTGTTAATATTTAATATTAATTATTAATATATGATATTTTACAGTAACGCAGTACTCAAAATCTTGATCATAACTTTACATTTTTAAAAATTTGTTTTTCAAAAGTAATTTTTTACTTTTCTAACTAAGGGTAGGGACGAGTTTACGCTGTTTTCTTGTACCAGGATATAATATTAACTTTTTATGATGCAAATTTTATTTAACATGTTGGCCGATTAAATTCTAAATTTCTAGAGATAATTTGGTCATCAAAAATTTAATTAAAAAAAGTAATTGTGGCACGGGCTGTGTGCGCTGCTGCTCCATCCTTTTACTCCAAGCAGTTGTTGGCTGTCACAGAGTGTTCAAAAATATAATTCATAGTACGATAACCATCGGCGTAACAAGAGCATTTTGGGGGTGCATTGAACCCCCAAAATTTTAAAAAATTAATTATTTACATTTATAGTTACGCCATTGATGATACCTGTCCCCATTCACCGTCACTACATTACCATCTTCATTCTCGTCCTTTAAAGATCGTTTAAATTCGTCCACAATCGGGAGAATTGTAATAAATATTTAAATTTCTGCAAAACAGGTCTGTGTAAAATGTTAGAAAATCTGTGAATGCCTTCTTAGTTCGTTGAATGGGAACCACTGCTGGTTTTTGCGATAGTGTGGCAAAAGAGCAGTCAACGTCGCCTCATCATCATGCCCAACAATTGAGCATCAACATTGTCATTGAAAATTTGGACCATCAGATAGAGGAGTGGCGCCAAGGATGTGGGGGGGTATTTGGCAGATATTTTGTTAAATACATAATTGAACCATACAAATATTATCATTACAAAAAGAAACAACAATAATTTCCTAAATAATTTGTATTTTATTTAAATTCAACATCGGTCCTTAAAATTTAACCACCCTTTATGACTTCGATATGCTACTAAAATGCTTTTGTAAATGTAGTCTTTCAATGAAAGTGGGCGTTAAAGTAGGCGTGTCAATAAAGTTTCTGCTAATAAACACAACTTAGATATTTCAATATAGTCCTTTATTATTCTAAAATCTTTATTAATAGAGAAATTACATGAATTTAAGATAAACCGTTATATGGGAGGTAGGCGTTAAAGTGGGAGTGTCACCTAAACTTTTTGGCACAGCAATTGCATTGATTAGAAGGATATACCTAGCAAAGTTGATCATCATACCTCTAATTTTGTCGGTTTTATGAGTTTTTAAATTTCATTAACGGTAGATAACGTGAAAAGTGGGCGTTATAGTAGGCGTGTCAAAGTTGTTTTTTCGAATGAGTACAACTTAGGTGTTTAAATATAGCCCTTTGTTATTTCAAAATCTTTATTAATAGAGACATTTTATGAATTTTAGGTAAAACGTTATATGGGAGGTGGGCGTAAAAGTGGGCATGGCACATTGATTTTCTGCGTCTAAAAAGCGTCTCACCAAAAAGCAAAGTGTGCAAAATTTCAGAGTTGTACATCCAATTTTGTTGCTTTTATGACGTTTTTGTTTTTAAATATACCGAAAAATGCACTGTGCGGTATACATTTTCGTACATTTACTCCTCTTCTAATGCATAGATTTAGATAATTTTCGGGGAAAAATATCGTTTTTACTCAGGAAATATATATTCGGAGTTTCATAAGTCTACGTTAATGCGTTTGGACACAATTCCATTTTATTCGATGTTCGAAGGACACGGTTTTTTCGACCTACTCTTGCTTTTCGAGCTATAACTCTCTTCCTAATATTCCGATTTAGGCCTTTTTTAATACCAAACAAACCTTGTCTATAAGAAAGATTCTGGCAAAATTTGAGCCCCCTAGCTTTTTCGGTGCGACCTCTATCGTGCTTTCAACAGACGGACGGACATAGCTAGATCGTCATCAAATCAAACCCTGATTCAGAATATATATACTTTATGGGGTCTAAAATGGATATTTCGTTGTGTTACAAACGGAATGACAAAATGAATATACCCCCACCATTTTTTTGGTGGCGGGTATAAGAAAGTATTAAATTTCACAAGAAATTTAACCAAATAACACTGTCTATCACATACACAAATTTATGCAGCAGAATTCTCCTCTTTTTAGGCCGTTAAAAATACTTATGTATAGAGATTTACCAAAATCAATATACTTAAGAGGGAAAATATGACAAACCAATTATGTACTTAATAAACCAAAAATAAGAGTTATAATTTCCTATGCTGCTTGATTACACTGCTTTAAAAGCAAAAACTTAACCAGCGTGCTAATGCTCACGTACATACATACACATACTAAATATATATATGTCAACACAAAAATTTAAATTAAACGAAATTTAGAAAATAAACTTCAAATTATGTACATTACATCTCTTAAATATTTGTATTAACAAACAATAACTCAACACGGTTAACAAAGCATAAACAATTTATTCGTAGCTGTCAGAAAAAATGTTACTCTTCCATCAACCATCTGAGAAACTTTCTCTTAAAAGCTAAATATCCATTTGATCAATTACTGTCATAAAGTGTCAGCTTATGTCTAGAGAAAAACTGTAACGGTAACGTTGAAATACTTATCAAAGGTGACATTTTCATATCAACGATGTGCCCTACAGCATGCAAAAGTAGTTTTAACATTTATTTTTTAGATGTTTATATGCAGGATTTTTTTATACTTTTTGGTTTTTTCATAAAACTTTTGTGATAACAACAACATCAATATTGAAATGTATCTGGAATAAAAATGGTTGATAAAATATTATACGGACCAAGTCTTGTTATTAAACAAGTCTTATAAAAAAACGTTTGCAGTAATTTCAAGTACCATATAAAATATGGTAACATTGGTTGAGAGAGAAAAAGAGAGAATGTTAAAAACAATAAGCGCAAGCAAAAGAAAATAGACTCCACATCAGAACAGCTTTCTATGACGAGTTTTGAATTTTTATTGAAAAAATCGTCATGCCACAGTTGTATTTTATCGTCGAATTTTATTGGAAATTTTTTTTTATTTAAAAATGAAAAAAGTATTAAGAATAATTATTTAAATAAGCTTTAAATAGATGTGCGGTATTAGGTTAGGTTAGGTTGAAAAGGAGGAGCACTAAAAGCCCAAGCACATAACAGGTATACACTTATGCCTAGTTGGCATATTGTGCGAAAAACGGAATTCACAAACAAAAACCATAATCATAATTTCCCATAAATAACGGATTAGTCCAAGAACTTAGTCCCCTCAATGTAATTCCTTATGGATCTCCAGTTCGAATTTCCCAGGTATTTCAAGTTCGACATAGTATCCACTGTAAAATTTTCGCGTCTAATATGCCCAAACGCAGGACAATGACAGAGGTAGTGTACCAAAGTCTCATCCTCTTTCTCGCATGCTCTACATGTCGTTTCCTCAGACAATTTCATGCAAGATAGATGAGCTTTCAACTCCGTATGACCTGTAATTACACTGGTTAGTCTCCTAAGTGTTGGTCTACTCAGTCTCAGTATCTTCGTTGATTTGCCAAGATTTGGGTCACCCCATAGTGTTTTTGTCACTTTACCGACTTTAGTGCTTTAACATTTTCCTCCATCGCCCAACATTTAAGTTCATCCTTGAATCGTTTATAGGGTTTAGCATTTTCCAAAGTTATAGTACTCAGAAGAGCTCCCATTTCGGATAATTTTTCGGCTTTCTCGTTTCCGATAAGCGCGTAATGGCTTGGTATCCATATTATCTCCAGATGTTCACTATTTGCGTATGAGTTTATATCGCTCTTGCATTACAAAACGTTCTGGGATTCAACTTTCTCAATGTCTTAACCTCTGATTGGCTATCCGTAAAGATACGAATCGGGGCTTCGCTATTCGTTTCCTTTATCCATTTAATTCCTTCCGTAATCGCCATGGCCTCAGCCCGGAATATGTGCGGTATTAACAAAATGCTTTTTTCTTATTGTAATTTAAATGTCTGAGGCGACTTTGCAAGGTGTTACAATTTTAAGCTTTAGGAAAAGTAGTGATATGACTAACATCAGCCCCGGTGGACTAGTCAATAGTGTGCTAATCTGCTAGTTTGGGGGTTACGGGTTGGATTCCCGCCAGAGACTCCGGACTTGTCTGCTTCTCTTCTCTCTTTTCTATTCTATTCTTACTTTTCTATTCAGGTAACACAAGGGATCAATATAATGGACCCGAGTGAGCTGCACAACATCTGCCTGTTCTACCTTACCTAACCTAACATTAGCTCTTGTGTCTTTAGTTCAACCCGACTTGTACTGTAACACGCAAATGGCAGTTTTTGACAAATTGTTATACAACAAGTAAGAGTGCCATATCGGCCGTGCCGTGTAAATTTATAAATTTACGTATGTATGTTAAAAAAAAATAAAAAGTAAAAAAAAATATAAATAATAAATATAAAATGAAATATAAAAAAAAATATTAAAAAAAAATTTTAAAAATACATAAAAATAAAATTTAAAAAAATATTAAAAAAAATAAAAATATAAATAATATATAAAATAAAAAATAAATTATAAAAAAAATTTTTTTTTGGCTCAGCTGGGATTCGATCCCACGTTTTCTCTAACCAGCAATGTTGCCGTCTTGGGTTTTTTCTACCAAATTTGGTCGGAGGGATTTTAAATTTTAAGATTTGTTCGGAAGGACGGTCCAATTTGATTTTAGTAGATTTAGGACATAATGATCAACTTATTTGAATTTCATACATATTTGTTTTACATATTTACATTAATCATTAATTAATATCATTAATTGAATGCAGCTTCACCGCCAAAGTCTGTCATTGTCATATGTTGAAAGACAATGTTATTCACGTCTTTCGATGGCGCAAATGCCTTGGCATTGTACTGTGAAATGCCAATTTCATTTGTAACTTGCTTTCACTGCCACACAGTTCTGCAGCTGCAGAACGTAAGTTTTCGTCACTTACTCTTATAAAAAGTAAGCTTAGAAACAAACTGGAATTGAATACTATAAATTGCATTATGTTATGCAAGGAACTTGTAAATGATAATATCCCCCGCTACGTATGGTCAGCTAAGCGGGACATGAAGAATTAAAGACACATTGTTATACAAACTAATACTTTTTATATATTTTTTCTGATCTCAAATCATATGACTGAATTTTTTTTTATATTTTTGTCAAATAGTACATATTTTATTGAACGAAAAGAATGAATTGTTAATTTAATTTTTATTTTGTACCAGAAAAATGTTTATTCAAGAAACAATTAATATTACAAAAACATTAAAGTGCATATTGATTTATTTTAAAATTTTGGTCGGCTACAATGGGTTTTGGTCGGTTTTTTAAAAGTTTTTGGTAGGAAAAAAAATTTTTCAGTGGCAACGCTGCTAACCAGTATACCACGTTTGTACGTATGTGTGTTGCTGTTGTATGTTATTTTGTGTTAAAAAAACGAAGTGGCCGTGGTGTTTTGCTCATATCTCAGTTGTTTATGTACCGATGTTTCTGATCTACTACCGAATATTTCTGATATTTTATTTCTTCACCCGGGTCCAGGCGATGTCGGGTGGCTTCAAAAAGTTGATTTCAACATACACACGGACAGACTGACAGAGCTTAATCGACTATTCATAAGCTTTCAGAAAATATATACTTTATGGGGTCGGAAATGAAAATTGTAGAAATTTCACACGGAATGACAAAGCTATATATACCCCCTTTTCACCGTGTGAAGGGTATAAAAACTATAGAGTTTAACATGGTTTGATATACAAAAAAATAATCAGTTGGAGTGTTAACGCCATCTTTTAAATTAATCCGCCTTTATAGTGGTTTCTGAACTATCCAAAGCTTATTTCTGTGGTTTTCATAGGCAACCACGTGTGTCTAAAAATCAAATTTTTCAAGAGAGCTACAAAACCGTATTAGTGCTGAACGATTTTTGAATATATATAGAAGTTACGTTATTATGCCATTAAAATAATCGGAATGGGTCCATCTTATTTGAGAAATTTGTAAAACCAAGCAATATGGCATTATTAACTCAAAATCGTATAAAATGAACATACGCCGTAGCCATGAAAACCACAGATTGTATTTATAAGAAACATCTTCAAGAAATTATGTTTAAAGAAAAACTTTTTTTATCTTCTTCTTTTTATCTTTCTTCTTCGATAAACGTTAATACAACATTTTAATAAAATTTCTATTTGTAGAGTTTTGAGTCTTTGGCAAAAATATTTTTTTTTTTTGTTTAGAAAATTTTCTACGAATTAATTATCATTTATATGTATAGAGCATTGTAACGTGGAAAATTCCACGTACATATGTTGCACCTACTGTTTAATATCAATATTATGATACCAGCCTAATATAAACACGTATTGTTGACATGACGCGTTGTTAGTGTAACAACATGGTAAGGTACACTTCACCTTATACAAACGTGGGTGTGTGTGTGTGTCTGCACACATCACAGGCCATGTATATTAGTTAAGTTAGTTAAATAAGTTATGATTCTCAATTAGTTTACTTAAGTTTTAGTATAAGGAAGTTAGATTAAGTTAGAGTCGGTGCGTTTCATACCAGACGAGAAAACGCCAAACAAGTCTTGGAGATTATATTAATAATCTGAGAAGATCCGACTAGTCCTTGCAAAACTAGTTGCCGGATACTTAAGTATTAACCAATCAGTAATAGCGTAAGCTAGGTACTGGGAGATTAATAAATGCCCGTATTTACAGCGGCTTCGGCTGACTGTTCCCACAGCGGTTTCGAGTGACTGTTTCCACAGCGGTTCCGACTGACTGTTCCCACAGCGGCTTCGGCTGACTGTTCCGTAGTGTAGAACACATTGTAAATATTTAGAAATTAAAGTTAAGATATTATTTACGAATTGTTAACTATTACCCGAATGTGTTAGTATTATGCCGGATTATTATTATTCATTACCCGAGTATTTACCAGATATTTTACCGATTATTTACGAAGTACGTAATACTATTACCGATCATAGCTGCCAGATAAAATTGGAGTAAAATCGTCTAATTTGGGGGAAAAAATCGTCAAAATCGTCAAATAGTTTACGCAAATCGTCATAAAAACGTCAAAATAAAGAAACGCATTTTTTAAAACAAAACATTTTTTATTTAATGCATAACATAACAAACTTTTTAAATCTAAAGAGATAAATGGTTTTATTAGACCCTTTTAAGTTAAGAACATGACAATAAATATAATACAATTTAGAATTAATTTCGAAAAATAAACATTAATATAAAAAAAAAAAAAATTATGAATAATAATAATAATAATAAATTGGCTGCATCTTTTTAGACTATTTGAAAAATAACTATAATCATTTCTTGCTAAAGTTTCCACCGATTAAGGTAGCTTTAGACAAGCGTAAGACGAGCACAACGCCAAAATAAACTACATCGTTTCGCTTTTCAGCCCATAAACTTATTTTTGGATCTGCAAACCAGTCTTCCTTAATTTTTTTTTTCTTGTTGGTTACCTGTGAAAAACACCATTAAAATTTAATTTTTGCTACTACAAAGTTTTGTATAAAAAATAGCTGAAATTTCTACTTACAGAGGAAGAGCTGCTACAATTTTCATCATCTTGGTTTTCTATTGAAAATATAATGTAAACATTAAAATATAATTAAAACCTTAAAAATCGAATGTTTTAATGTATAATTAAAAGAACTTACCATTTTTTAAGAATTTAAGCATATTAACTTGTCACTTATTTTTAAATAAATTTATTTGAAACCTTAAAATTGTTTTAAACGCGTTTCCAAATTTATATTTGTTCGTGTTGTAGGTATCAGTTGATAAAATGTGGCATATACTATGTTAAAAAGGGAACAAAGTGGAAAAATTATCCACACAAACACATTAAATAATGACAGATTTATCTCTTTCACTCTTTTCTATTATTAATAACATAAAAAACCGTAACAAATTATTTTTATTTAGTTTAAGGTTGATATAGAAGTAATGAAAAATGTTGCAAGCTTGAATTCTTGAAAATCGTCAAAAACATAACATAAATCGTCAAATCGTCAACATGTAATTTTAGCGCGTAAAATCGTCAAAATGACGATAAATCGTCAAATCTGGCAGCTATGTTACCGATTGTTAATTATCCATAAGATATTTAATATTATAACCGATTGTCAGTATTATACCCGATTGTTAATTATTGTAGAAATTGTAAAATCTCCGAACGTTCCCGAGCTGCTGAACCCGATAGCCTGACTCCGAAGGGGCATTCCGTGAAAAGCTGAGTATATATACTGCAAGCCGATTGAATCTAAATTATCGTTTACATTCTGCTATTATTTTGTTTTATTATTATCAGCGTTGTCAACTCGGTGATTTTATCACCGTTTTTGGTGATTTTTAACATTTCGAAAGCGGAAAAATTGTGAGTCAGTGCTTGGTGATTTTTTTTTAGTTTTTAGTGATTTTCTATTTATTTCGGTGACACCAAACACTAAAATTCAAAAATATTAATTGAAAAAAATTGTTTGTAAGTGTAAATTTATATACATACTACCAAAATGTAACTTATAGTACAATTACATGCAACTCGGCAAAAAATAATATTACACTAAAAATTTAATTATTTATAAGATGGTATTGATTGCCCAGAAAGTTTTTGTTTCAAAATGTCTAACTTTATACATATATGCATATGAGGTGAATGTGAATAAAAGAAATTCCTCTTTCTATCATCTTATAAATGATTAAACCTTAAAGCAAACTTTTAGCGTCCCACAACTTTAAACGTTTAAAAATTTTACCAGAAAACCTTGAAATTTTGAGTAAAATTAACATAATTAATGTTAGAAATATTTTATCACATACAAAAGAAGATATTTTACCATTACCAATGGCAAAATATTGAATTGATTTTTGGATTGAAGTTAAATCGTACAAAGATGCAGGTTACTTAAATCCCTTTGAAGCATTAGCTAATATTGCCGTTAAACTTTTGTCGCTCCCATGAATGTGTTTAAATCTAAAATACGCAACCGAATGTCTTTAAATTCAGTTAATGCCTTACTTCACATTAAAAATAGGCTTAAACGGGAAAATTCCTGTTGCGAAACCTACCAAATAGCTGATGAAGTAAATATTCTGATTAATAGCAATGATATTTATAAAGCATTACAATTTGAAATTAAGACTGTGTTGTGGCCAGATGATACAACAAATTCACATATGTTTATAAAACGTCGTATAAATGCATCAGGTATGGAAAAATTAATCCTGTCGTAATTTTTTCTCAATGTTGAAATAAATTTCTTACAATGCATCACTCCTGAGATATATTGTGAATTGATAATTACTATAATAATTTTTCCAATGTTTTTGTTTTTTTTTTATTTTCATATAAATATATGTATCTATGTAAATCTCTACTGACTGACTAAAAGATATTCGTTGTTTGATTTTTGTAAATTTTTTTGTTATTTATTCTGATATACATTTAAAAATGTCTTATTTTTAAAGAAATTTAAAAAAATGTATAATTTTATTAAATAAATAAAAAAATAATTTACAAATTATAAATTTAGTGCTTTTTTTTGAGAATGACGCGTTTTTTCCTGGGTTATGGTGCTTTTTGAAATTTTAAAGTTGACAACGCTGATTATTATATATATTATTATTAAATTTGAAAATTTAATAAAATAAATAATTATTGTAACCCCCCGAAAGGGTAAAACAACTGTCTTATCACTTAAGGTTTGTGGATCCGTAAGTAGACCAAGCTATCCCAGCCAACGACAAAACCACGTTACAGCATTTAATAAAAATTATTGTAGAAAATTAACTTTTTTTTAAATTCTTTAATTAAAGAGCATTAACGTTAAAATCTTTTGTAACAATAATTTGTCATAAACTTTAAAAAAAAATAATTTAATTTATTGTTAATTTAAAAAATATAGTTTTAAACTAAACTTTCAAATTTATTCGTTACTTTTTAGGTGGCTGCTGTGGCTCAACGAAAAAACGCACAATTGTGGGTGGCTGGGCTTGGGCCTGGTGGCTTGTCACAGATGTCCAACGCCTTTCCCTTAATGTTATGACCCTTAATCCCATGTGCGAAAATGTGGAAACCGCCCAGGGTGTTCCTTTGACAGTTACCGGTGTGGCACAATGTAAAATAATGAAGGTTTGTTAAAAAAAAAAAAACTCTACTACAAATAATATAAAATATTAAACAGCTTTTAAAAAATATCTTATTTATATTTATTCTCATAAAGTTATTAATTAATTATTGTTAAAACTATAAAGAAATATTTTAAAGTATTTTTGTATAATTAGTTTCTTCCAAATAAGAAAAAAAAATGGATGTTTAAATTGCATGTTGTTTTATTACTTTAAAAAAATTGCTTTAATTGAAGAATTTCAATATTATTAATATTTTTTATACTTTTCTTTATTTTAATTCTTTTTAATAAATATTATATTAATTTATTTATTATAGTTATTAAAATCTAGAGACTTCATTAAAACAAATGTAAGTTTTCAAAAAGAAAAATTAATTATATTTTGCTTTTAAATTGTTCTGTATGATTTTTTTTTTTTAGAAAAATTTATTTAATTTAAAGTTAGTTAAATGTGTGTATGTATTTATATATGTATGTATGTATATTGTATTGTTATAGCAAATTTTTTATTTTATCCTCAAATTATGCTTTAGTTTTGTGTGTCGTAATTTTACTTACAGAGATTAAAAAGATTATAATCTTTTTCAAGCTTAACAATGAACTCAGTGAATACATAATTTTATTTTTTTACAGATTATTTATTACATGTTTTTAGTAACTTTTTTAAAAGGCCCACAATAAAATAGAGATCAATAGTCTAGCTAAGTTAACGATTGCAAAAACACAAATATTTTTTTCGTTGTGACCATATAAATAAAAATTTTCTTAAAGTTGTCGAACGAATAGTTAGAAATATAAATTAAATATTCTATTCAATAATGTATTAAAAGTTGTCCCGGCAAACTGCCGTAAGCCTTACAGTCAAAACTTAAACAAAAGCGGCGTCTTATTAAGCTGTCAAAAATTCTTCTACGTATAAAATTTGTATGAAGCAAGCCTAAATACTGCGGCGGCACATTTTGACAATGCGTTAGGTATTGAAGTTGGCTGCAGTACAGCTGTTGTTGTTTATTTTCTTTACAATTATTAAAAATTAATGTCGTTTTCTGATCAATTTTATCTATATTTTTGTTTTTATTTAGTGAGTTTTATTAAACAACAAATGTGAACTAAAGTTTTTTGGTAAATCAATTAATAAAAATTAAACAACTTTATAAAAACGTTTTGTTATTTTCAAAATTTATTTTATAATGAAAATATAAACGACATTTTAACAAAACAAACAATATATATCTAACTCTATTAAATATAAAAATATTAACATACAAAGTTTAAAACAAATACATAAGTAAATAAGTATGAAGTCTGCATTATGTAGTAGGACACTACATTAACATTACCGTTCATTATACAACGTTGACGGTTTTGTTTAGGTTTGTGACTTCAGCGTTAGCGCTAAGCACAATGCCTGCGCTCTTGTTTCGATTGGCTATTAGAATCTAGTTTTGTATTAAGTTAAAGAAAATACTATAATATTATATTCACACATGCACATTAATCACGCAATTAAGAAATTTAAGCAATTAGGTCTTCAAAATTTGTAAACTCAAGTTTTATAGATCAAAATAAAAAATTCCATTTTGTTGTGAAATAAATTCGTAATTTTGTGTGAAAATAAATTCGTCAGTTGAATACGTCCTACACATATGTTAAGATACGTTCCACATACTGTAAACGTAGTTTTTAAAATGACAAAAATGCTTTTTTTAAATAATTAAAAAATAGCAAATAAAAAAGAAAACATATACTTATACATATTGTTACAGATTTATTTTTAAATAGCTTAATTTACATTATAATTTATTTAAGTTGCAGTAGTTTAAGTTACTGTAGTTTTATTTGCATTAGTTTATTTCGCTGTTTGTTCGAACATAATATCAAGTTGTTATTATGTGAGCATACTTTTAGGCACTTCTATTATTCCTGCATATTACTTAACGTCTTAATTTAAATGTAACGGTTTTCGAATGTACTAGAATGTACATACGAGAACTTTGTCGAATGTTACCGAACACCACTATGTTACTATAAATAGTCGAACAACACAGCTAACATGATCAGTATTACAATAGAGCTTGTAAAGTGTGTATCAAAGTGAGTTTGATAATAAAAGTGTATAACCATAAGTTTAATAAGTAAAGTGATATAAAAACAATATCTGAGTGTATTTAAATAAATAAAGTGCTCTTAATGTTATAACGAATTTCAAGTGTTTTTAATTGCAATAAAAGAACTCAAAGTGTATTTCAAGGAAATAATCCAACGTTTATAAAAGGTATAAACGTAACAATATATACATATCTTACATAATTTAGAAAAAAAGTATAGTTGAAAAATTTTGTTTTTGAATGTAGGTTTATATTAAAAAGCTTGAAAAAATCAAGGCACATATATGGGATTTTCAAGTCGTTCCAATGGGTATTTAGAGAAGACATGAATCAGGTCACCGGCAGTGTTGGAGTAGCCCATGATGAGTAGATTTCAGAAATATAAAACACATTTAGGCGACGTATTATGTTCTTTTGATAATTGGTACAGATTACAAGGATGTTCATCTATGTACAATGTTATATTAAATATTATTGAAAACAATAAAAAACCCGCAACACCAGAACCTGTTCAACCAATTTTAAATGAAGCTGAAGAGTGTGATACTATTTGTAATCTACTTTCACAACCTCTGTCACTAAATTCAAATATATCCCTAACAGATTGTAGTTTGCCATTTTTAGAATTAAACCAACATGAAATAGTTACCTTAAATTCTGTCTTTGAGGACTTTAATTCACCGTCTAAAGAAATACCTCCGCCAGATATTATTAATGTAGATCCTGCTTTAAATATTACTCCCCAAAATTGCAGTTTGCCCATTTTCATCAGTATGAAGTAATTAATTTGGTACCTACAGCAAAAAATATAATGAATATTTCCGCTCAAGACAAGACTCCTATCAAAAAAAAAAACTTTACATTTTCATTAAACTCTGATATCATAGAATCAACTTTAAGCAATAACTTCAATATAAATAATATATATAATATCATCTTTGAAAGCAATAATGGTAAAATAAATATTTTAAGTTCTACAAAACTGCCTGACATTGAAGTCACGGAGGACAGTAATAAAATTACTGAATACAACATAATCAGAAATAAGGTTACGTTTCCAAAAGAACCAACAAAAAATTTTGTTCTGTTTAATCCAAAAAAAAACAACAACAACGACCTCCACCCAACAAAATTAAACAGCTACATTTACAACGCAGCTATTTTTAATCTAAGAATTCAACAAAAAATGTTCCTGGATGAATATTTTTCCACTTTGGAAGATTTAAAAATAAAAAAAGAATTTACAAAATTTATTGAAGATATGGTGAGAGAAAACTATAGAAAAACAAGTAAGAGCCCTATATTCGGCCGTGCCGAATCTTATATACCCTTCACGTGTAGTCATGCAATAACTGTAGTTTGTGTCACCATTCATCCCATATGAAATACGTACATACATATAAAAACATACATATATAAAAACATCCCATTGTAAAATTATAAATTCACGTATGTATGTTAAAAAAAAAAAAAATTTAAAAAATAAAAAAAAAATTTAAAAAAAAATTATTATATATATAATATATATAAAACAAAAAATAAAAAAAAAATTAAAAAAAAATAATAAAAATATAAATAATATATTAAATAAAAAATAAAAAAAAAATTAAAAAAAAAAATTTTTTTGGCTCAGCTGGGATTCGATGCCACGTTTTCTCTAACCAGTATACACGTTTGTATGTATGTATGTTGTTGTTGTAATGTTGTTTTTGTGAAAAAAAAATCGAGGTGGTCGTGGGTTTTTGCTCATATCTCAGTTGTTTATGAACCGATGTTTCTGAATTTCAATACCGTTCTACTCCCGAATATTTCTGATATTTTAATACCTCACCCGAGCCCAAGCGATGTCGGGGGGCTTCAAAAAGTTGATTTCAACATACACAATGACAGACGGACAGACTGACAGAGCTTAATCGACTTCCCTATTCATAAGCTTTCAGAAAATATATACTTTATGGGGTCGGAAATGAAAATTTTAGAAATTTCACACGGAATGACAAACCTATATATACCCTTTTTCACTGTGTGAAGGGTATAATTAACAATGTGTGTCCTATTAATTTCACAAGCCATGGTTACATCAAAAATGGATCAACACTTCGCCTTTATGGCAAATGCATTCATGCAGATAAAATGTGTCGCAAATATAAATCTGTGATTTATCTTAAACAATCACCTATTTTTGTAAAGGTCTATACAAACAAAGAGGTAATTAAACATCTAAAAATGAACAGCTGTTCGAAGACAAGTTGCAAAGGAACAAATAAAGCATTATTTTGCATCAACCTTTAGAAACAAAAAACTTATGCAAATGTCCAAATCTTTGCAAATTGTTGGAAACATGGGAGATGCTATTTCGATGATGTCTCCCGTAAAATAAAATCCGAGTCGTTAAGAAGATTTGTCCGCGACAAAGATCCTTTAATCGATGTAATTCTAATGCAAAAACATAAAATATGGTCATCCTTTATTAAAAAAGTATCAAGTCCACAAGAAATATACCTTTTTTCTAGAGATTAACCAATGCTGACACAGTCGAATAAAAAATCACCATTTCTTTTGATTCTACAGGTGGAATTGTATCAAAAATTCTTAAATAGTTTTCTTGTGCAGTATTATTTTACATATAAAAGACTCCAACAAAAAAGGTATTTTGTTTTCAGTTGCCGAAGCGTAAATGTGTAGACACTTTGAAGATGACATTAAAAAGTTTTTAATAGAATTAAAAACATTTTGTCATATTAACAGCATATTATGGCCGATATCAAGAAGAATTGTAGTCGATTAACGATGACATTGCATCCATAACAGCATATTTAGTCAAATGCTATATACATCCTACTAAGAATTTAAAAAAATTAAATTTTGTCATAATTCAAATATGCTGTTGTCACTTTTTAAAAATTATTATTAAAGACGTAGAATATCAAGCTAGCACAGACTAACAACGTGATTTTTTAAAATGTTTACTTATTAAAGCTTTAAGCACATCTGATATACAGCAAATATGGATATGGTTCGAGTGCATATCAATAATTGTACTTAGCAGTACAAAAACAAATTATTTTGAATCTGCTCTTAAAAAAACTCGACTATTAAGCAGAAATGAAGACTTAATAAATGAAACACTCGAGGAAAAAGAAAGTATTCAATTAAAAACCGACTACTCGCCAAATTACGCCAAAGGTCCTTTTTACAAGAAGGGTTTGCAAATTTTCCTACGTGTAAAGAAAACAGTTTCAAGTACAAAGAGTAGCAAAAACATTAACAATTTTCAGAATGAAAGTATGTTAGAATTAGTACTTACTAGATATATACCATATGTCCCATTATGCCCAAACATAATAGGAACATTTATTGAAAATTCTCATTCAAGAATTTCTAATAGTCCCGTAGAGGGATATTTTTCCATTGTAAAAAATATTTTGCTAAAAGGAAAACGAAATGTTTTACCTTCTGAATATATCAGAACGTCAAAGCAATAGTATATACATGCCAAAATTAAAAAAATAGACTCGAAGCATTTCACAACTTTTTAACATACGCATAGAACAAATAAATATTTGCTAGAAGAACGTTTAAAATCAACTCCACAAAAAGAAAAGAGAAAATTTAATTCGAAAATGATTCACGGGGAAAAGATTTTGAAACATTACTCCCAAGATAAGCATTACTACATCACTGAAGGATTTTTCAGACAACTTCGAAATATTAAAATTGTAGTGGGAGATTACAAACATTTATTTGAAAAAATATATTATTCACCAAGTCCATTTCAGGTCACGTCCATTTTATTACATGAATTTGAATCGTTAAATCCTGGCAAGCAGCTCTACAATAATATTGTAGATATATATACATGTTCTGCTGTACGAACTTAACATAAAAGATGCTGCAGTTTGTACCTGTGAAGAAGTTGAAGGTATTTTTTATAAACATTAGCAGGACAATTTTTTATATCTAGATAACATTAGAAACAAAAACCTAATAGTTTACCCAATTTTACATAGAAGTCACTTTACGTTCCTTTTTGGCAATTTTAATGAAAATTTCGTTGAATATATTGACCCAATGGGAGGAAGTGATAATGTAAAAAACACATTATTGACCAATTTTTTAAAGTTATATCGAGCTTAGGCTTTTCTAAAAACAAATGGAATACCTCAAAAATACCACACCTACTGCAAAAGGACACTTATTTACAACTGTAGGGTATATTGCTGCCAGTTTATAGAAGCACTGCTAAAAAATCTACCATTAACGAGTATTTCAAATTCCGATACATATCGAGAACAAATGAAAGAGAAGTTACTTCGGTTTTCGAAAAATATGTCAGACAACTGTCTTCACTGCGAAGGTGATTTATCTTCTGAAATCCCGAAAATTAGATGTCAAATATGTAATCGCACCGTTGATGTGGAGTGCTTGCAAAAATATTATAAGAAGACTGATACATCACATATAGATTTTCAATGTCATCTATGTTTTAATAGGCGATAAAACGTTTTTAATTACCTAATGTATATACATAACTTAAATTATATAAATAATCAGAAACTTAAACATTTTATGAATTAATTAAATAAACAAAGGTCTTTTTTTATGCGGTATTTTTATGCGAATTTGAATTTATGCGGTTTTGAAATATTCAATTTTTTTTTATATAAAAATAATATTTAGATAATTGATAACACTGGGCTTTTATATTTTTGTTAAGGTAGGTTTGTGCTTTCTGTAAAGTTTGTAGATTTCTGTTAAGGTTTGTACTTTCTGTTAACTAATACTTCATTTACACCTACACAAAATCTAGTACTTAAGGGATTTTGAGCGAAATCTACCAGATTTCCCATACAAAATGAAATCTACTTCACCAGTAGATTTTGGCAAAATCTACTTAAAATCTAGTACTACTTCGTGATGCAACTGTGGTTTTTATTAAATTGTACTAAAATATACTACGCTGCACACAGAAAAATTCAATCATAATATATAAGGTGGTTGCAGTTGCACAAGTACTTTATTGTTTACATTTTTTTTATATGGAGTTTGAATTTTGAAGAAGTAGAGCATAGAGAGCATCTCAGACCACCTTGTAAATAAATATATTGTTTTGAAAACGAAATCTTGCAAAATGTCAAAAAAAACAGTGGTATAAACGGTTTAGATTTTAATAAAGATTTTAAATCAAATCTACTAGATTTCGCTTAGGTGTAAATGTAGTATAATGCGTTTCATGCGAAGACAAGCAGCGATTATTTGAAATTTGGGATTGCCCTTATAGATTTTGTAAGCAAGCGACGAAGAAATGTTCTAACGTACGTTTGCAGTTTAGTCATTGACAGGTGAATTTTGCATTAAATTTAAAATATTTATTGTGGTGGAATTTTACAGAGATTTTAAAATTTTAATTATCGAAGGTGTTGAAGTTTCGCTCTAAAAAGTAAGTGTAATTTTTTTTTATGGTTTCAATGCTAACATAAAATTTTTGGATTCGATTTTAAGAAATTGATATGGTGAAAAATAAGAAAAACCGACAAACGATTTCTTTAGAGACCAAAATCGAAATTTTGGACCGCTTAGCAAATGAAGCTAAAAATAAGGCTCTGGCAGACCACTTTAAACTAGACGAATCATCAATCAGAGCCATAAAAAAATTGAAATTTCCTTTTTTTATGCGAATTTGGTACATTTTTAATGCTTTAATTTCAATTTATGCGATTTTTTTAAATTCCGGAACGTATCCCTAGTTTTTGTATGAAGCTAGAGTCTTTTTTTATGCGATTTTTTTTATGCGGAACGCATCTACCGCATAAAAAAAGACCTGAGTATATATAAATTTAATATAAAATAAATTGTTTTAATTTATAGCTTACTATTTTAAAAAGTATGTGAATACAAGACATGTCTAAATGTCCCATAAATGTGCCTTGATTTTTCAAGTTTTCAAAAATTTATTTCTCGAATCCAGGATTGAATACTGACGTATACTATATATTTCTGGAATCTACTCGTCATGGGCTACTCCCACTCTGCCGATGACCTGATTCATGTCTTTTCCAAATACCACTTTTTTTCACTTGAAAATCCCATATATGTGCCTTGATTTTTTCAAGCTTTTTAATATAAACCTACATTCAAAAACAATTTTTTTCAACTATACTTTTTTTCTAAATTATGTAAATATGTATATATTGTTACGTTTATACCTTTTATAAATGTTGGATTATTTCCTTTAAATAAACTTTGAGTTCTTTTATTGCAATTAAAAACACTTGAAATTCGTTATAACATTAAGAGCACTTTATTTATTTAAATACACTCAGATATTGTTTTTGTATCACTTTACTTATTAAACTTACGGTTAACACTTTTATTATCAAACTCACTTTGATACACACTTTACAAGCTCTATTGTAATACTGATCATGTTGGCTGTGTTGTTCGACTATTTATAGTAACATAGTGGTGTTCGGTAACATTCGACAAAGTTCTCGTATGTACATTCTAGTACATTCGAAAACCGTTACATTTATATTAAGACGTTAAGTAATAGGCAGGAATAATATAAGTGCCTAAAAGTATGCTACACATAATAACAACTTGATATTATGTTCGAACAAACAGCGAAACAAACTAATATAAATAAAACTACAGTAACTTAAACTACTGCAACTTAAATAAATTATAATGTAAATTAAGCTATTTAAAAATAAATCTGTAACAATATGTATATATATATATTTTTTTATTTGCTATTTTTTAATTATTTAAAAAAAGCATTTTTGGCATTTTAAAAACTACGTTTACAGTATGTGGAACGTATATTTACATATGTGTAGGACGTATTTAACTGACGTATTTATCTTCATACCCTTTTTGTTGAGTATTGTTAATTGACTAAGTGTGAACACTAAACCCAACAACAAAATTTTAATTGTCTGAACTTTTAATAGTTGCCTTTTATATTACTGGATTAGAGACAGCAATCATATATAAATATTAATAATTGAAAATGGATTTATTGCTTTTCAAAATATTCTGCATGAAGATCAATACATTTTTACATACGTGTGAACCAATTTCCGAAGCACCTTTTCCAATCCGATTAAGGTATCTCCAAATTATAATTTTAAACACATCAACTGCTATCATAAGGAGTCGAAAACCGTTGACCTTCCAATTTTTTTTTTAATTATCGGAAATAAAAATAAGTCATTGGGTATCAATTCAGAACTATTCGGCGGATGACTCTTTTAACTGACTTTTTGAGTTCTCAAAAAGTCCCTTGATATGCCGATGACTGTTAGCTCACACTGTCGTGAAGGAAAATGATCGGTCTTTGGCCTTAAGTTTTTATCTCTTCTAAGACTTCTGGTTGGTTGTTTACTATTCAGAAGTCACTGCTCTACGTTGCGTTTATGGTTCGATTGAGACAGGTCTAGTTTTTCCAAAAACAACTGACAATCATTTGCTTTGAAGACAAATTGTTCCCATAATTCCTTTTTTTCCTTTCAGCATCGAAATTTCAGGTCTCTTTTAATTTCGCAATGTTTTTTCTTAGGTTCATAAGGTTTTTCAAATTCTTTTTTTTAACATAATGTTTTCTATAATTTCTTTTTATACCCTTCACCTGTGGTGCACAAGGGTATATATAGCTTTGTCATTCCGTTTGTAATTTCTACAATTTTCATTTCCGACCCCATAAAGTATATATTTTCTGAAAGCTTATGAATAGAGGAGTCGATTAAGCCCTGACCGTCTGTCCGTCTGCCCGTCTGTCCGTGTGTTGGTTGAAATCAACTTTTAGAAGCAACTACACGTTCCTCAGATCTGTATATGGTATCAATCTCTTGGAAATATCCAGGAATGAATCGCTATTGAAATTCAGCACAATCGCCCCATAACTTTCTGAGATATGAGCAAAAAACCACGACCACCTCGTTTTTTTTCACAATTACAACAACAACATACATACATAAATACATGTAAAAAACATACCAAACAAAAAAAAATTAAAAAAAACAAGTAAAAGCGCTATATTCGGCCGTGCCGAATCTTATATACCCTTCACAACGTGTAGTCATGCAATAACAGTAAATTCACGTATGTATGTTAAAAAAAACAAAAAAAAAAAAAAAAATAAAAAAAAATTTAAAAAAAAAATTAAAAAAAAAAATTATTATATACATATATAATATATATAAAACAAAAAAAAAAATAAAAAAAAATTAAAAAAAAAAAAATTAAAAAAAAATAATAATAAAAATATATATAATATATTAAATAAAAAATAAAAAAAAATAAAAAAAAAATTAAAAAAAAAATTTTAAAAAAATTTAAAAAAATTTTTTTTTGGCTCAGCTGGGATTCGATGCCACGTTTTCCCTAACCAGTATACACGTTTGTATGTATGTATGTTGTTGTTGTAATGTTGTTTTTGTGAAAAGAAAATCGAGGTGGTCGTGGGTTTTTGCTCATATCTCAGTTGTTTATGTACCGATGTTTCTGATTTTCAATACCGATCTACTCCCGAATATTTCTGATATTTTAATACCTTAACCGGGTCCAACCTATGTCGGGGGGCTTCAAAAAGTTGATTTCAACATACACACGGACAGACGGTCAGACGGACAGACTGACAGGGCTTAATCGACTTCCCTATTCATAAGCTTTCAGAAAATATATACTTTATGGGGTCGGAAATGAAAATTGTAGAAATTTCACACGGAATGACAAACCTATATATACCCTTTTTATACCCTTCACACAGTGAAAAAGGGTATATATAGGTTTGTCATTCCGTGTGAAATTTCTACAATTTGCATTTCCGACCCCATAAAGTATATATTTTCTGAAAGCTTATGAATAGAGGAGTCGATTAAGCCCTGACCGTCTGTCCGTCTGTCCGTCTGTCCGTCTGACCGTCTGTCCGTGTGTATGTTGAAATCAACTTTTTGAAGCCCCCCGACATAGGTTGGACCCGGGTAAGGTATTAAAATATCAGAAATATTCGGGAGTAGATCGGTATTGAAAATCAGAAACATCGGTACATAAACAACTGAGATATGAGCAAAAACCATACCACCTCGATTTTCTTTTCATAAAAACAACATTACAACAACAACATACATACATACAAACGTGTATACTGGTTAGAGAAAACGTGGCATCGAATCCCAGCTGAGGCAAAAAAATTTTTTTTTAAATTTTTTTAAAATTTTTTTTTTTAATTTTTTTTTTATTTTTTATTTAATATATTATATATATTTTTATTATTTTTTTTTATTTTTTTTTTTTAATTTTTTTTTTATTTTTTTTTTGTTTTATATATATTATATATGTATATAATAATTTTTTTTTTTAAATTTTTTTTTTAAATTTTTTTTTTTTAAATTTTTTTTTTATTTTTTATTTTTTTTTTTTGTTTTTTTTAACATACATACGTGAATTTACTGTTATTGCATGACTAGACGTTGTGAAGGGTATATAAGATTCGGCACGGCCGAATATAGCGCTTTTACTTGTTCACTGTGTGAAGGGTATAAAAATATTAAAAATAAGAAAAAAATAATAAAAAAAACTACAAACAAAAATTTTAAAAAAAATTTAAAAAAAAATTTAAAAAAAATATAAAAAAATAATAATAAAATATAAATAATATATTAAATAAAATAAAATAAAATTTTTTTGGCTCAGCTGGGATTCGATGCCACATTTATTCTAACGTGTACGTATGCACGTATTTTATATGGGATGAATGGTGATACAAACAATTGTTATTGCATGACTACACGTTGTGAAGGGTATATAAGATTCGGCACGGCCGAATATAGCACTGTTACTTGTTTAAAATCGTTTAGTTTTTTAATAAGAAAATAATATAAACAAGTAAGAGTGCTATATTCGGCCGTGCTGAATCTGATAATGCCCTTCACCATCATGTACATAGGTATAATCCCACATCGTAGCTTAACCTATATTTCATGTTATACAACATTTTTCCTTATTATTTCCGACGCCATCCTTGATTTTGAATTCTTACGTAGTTAACTGTATTCAACTAGTCATGCCCTTTAATTTGATACCCATATTGATGATCTTAAAAAAAATTTATCCGCCATTTTGTTTTAGACACCATTTTTGGATTTTACATTTTTTAATAATATACTGTATTCTACTGAGACCAATATTGTGGGGGTTCAAGAATTTACATTTTAAAATGCCAGATTTGGCCTATATATAAATTTATTGTCCGCCATTTTGTACTGGCGGTCAACATGAATTTTATATTTTACCGATTAGAGCACGCTTTATTCAAAAATTTTCACAAAAATCTCTAGAGGCATATTATATCTACAAATAGTAGCAAAGGTACTTAAATTATTCTATGGCTGAAAAATTTTAATTTTGGTGGTAAATATGTGGGAAAAAACAGAGGCAGTCGTGTTTATTTGCTCATATCTCAGAAAGATATAAGGCGATTGTGCTAAATTTCAATAGCGATTCATTTCAGGATATTTCCAAAAGATTGATATCATACACAGATCTGAGGAACATATGGTTGCTTCTAAAAGTTGATTTCAGCCAACACACGGATAGACGCTCAGGGCTTAATCAACTCCTCTATTCATAAAATTTCGGAAAAAATATATTTTATGTGGTCGGAAATGAAAATTGTAGAAATTACAAACGGAATGACAAAGCTATATATACCCTTGTGCACTACAGGTGAAGGGTATAAATCTGTGGCTTGGAGCTAAAAGGGCCAATGTCACTTTTTTGCTCTTTTGAGTTAATCATTGCATTAGATTTGTTTTCTTGCTCTATTTCATTATGGTAAAACAGCTAAAGTCATACTTAACCCATAAATAAAATGCTGGCCAATGTCACTATGAAAGCATATATAAAAATTAAAGTTCAATTCAGGTTTTCTCAAAAGTAAATATTTTGACATTGGCCCTTTTAGCTCCAAGCCACAGAAATATAGCTGCTAGTGATGAGTTGTAAATTTGTTATGTTTTTGTTAACCCCCTTAGCTCAGGGTTGTAAACGGTAAAACCAGAGTTGTAAGACAATAAAAATTTAACTTGAAAATTATTTATTGACAGGTTAAATTGTAGTTGATAATACCAAATTGCAAAATGTCAGCTAAAGTACAGTCGAGTTGTAAACTGTAATAGAGGGATTAATAATTTGAGGATCCTAGATTCCTTTTTATTTATTTTATTTTTCTGTATTATTATGAACAAATAATGTAGTTTAGTTAGTATTAGCACAATTAGATTATTTTTAAACTTTTAGTTAAAATTAATTATTGATTTATTTTTCTTTTTTACTTTTTTCTTATTTTTCTTTAGTCAAACTCGTATGCAAAGTCTTATGAAACTGAAGAGGTATGATTTTCATTCTTTAACCCAAAACAACACACAATCATTTTCATTTGCTTTGTTTCACATCTTAATTTAATGTTTTTACTTTTTTTATTATTTTTTGGTAAACAAAATCTAAATATTGGAGTAATAAATATTGAGCAAAAAAATTGTATTTGTTGTGATTAAAATTCAAGGTACGCCCAAAACAATTTATTTAAATGTATTTTTGTTTAAAATAACACTCAGAATTAAGAACTAAACAATTAACCTTAAATGTTAAATTTACTAAAAATGTTAGTATTGCTAAGGCAAATATCAAGGATAATCACAAATAAGTTATTGCTGGTAAAATGTTTAATTAATTGGATAAGTTAAGTCTCGAATTATTTTTTTAGAGTAAGATTTCTTAAAACAGACAAATATCTTATAAATATTTCCAAAAACTTTAGACACGATTAAATTGAGTTTGTGCGTTAATTCAGCTGAACCATTATGCATGTGGCCCACTGTCATAAAAGCTGCATTTCGGTTTGAATAAAATATGCAGCATACTTATTGTGATTATTCTTATTTTAATTGTATATTCATAACTAATACTTAACATAATTTTATATGCCATTAGATATCTTTTCATATGTATGTATGTATATTCATAAAATTTTGTAAATTTATGTACATAAATATTTAATATATGTTTGTACAATAAATATACAAATATATACATATAAATATTGTATAAATACGATGTATTATTAATACTATTCTTTTTATATTTCTATTTTTTTAACAACCGTTTCATTTCATTTCCGTTTTTCACTATTTGATGGATTCGTAACGTCGTTCGTTCGTTCGTATATTCCTTATTTTGCGTGTTGACTCTCATCACCTTCATTTGCTAACACACACAAATAAACAAACAAATAAAAAAAAAATAATTAACCCAAAAAACAACTCTCCATCATCATCATCATCTCCTACTACAACTTTAATAAACAATAAAAAAATATAAAATAATCGAACCAAAAAATAATAAAAAAAAAAAACAAAAAACTAAATCAATGGCTGATTTTTATGCAGATGATGAATGTTTATTATTTTCATCATCAGGCTGACGAACTCTTGGGTACGGCCAGTGAACAGTTTTTGGGCAAAAGTGTTAGTGAGATCAAGCAAACGATATTGCAGACACTTGAAGGGCATTTGCGTGCCATATTGGGTAAGTAAAAGTGTTTTTGTTCCTTTATTTTTATTCCCTGCAGATAATATTGGACTACGTTGTCCATTTTAGCTAAATGGACTACTTACAACATGGTTCTATGTAATGCAGTTATGGACCATATCATTTTTAAACAAGAAATTGTAGTTAAACGACAAGTGTACGTGTTTTAACGATTACATAAATTGTTGTCAAGACGTGTATAATGGTCATGTACAATGAAGTAGTGACAAAGAGTAGTCTTAAGACTATATACTCCGATGGGTTATATGGTCCAGCCCTAGGACATCGTAATGTTAAATCGACCATGTTCTTTCAGTACATTTGGGGGATATTTGGATTAGTCCTAGTCCATTACACAGTATACTTTACATGCGTGTATGGAGAAGTCGCATTATCTGCAGGGTATTATTATTATTATTGTTCTATTACTCTTTACCTTGCCTTTACACATTTTACAATTGTTCAGTGTTGCCAAAATTTTGTAACTAAAAACCTAAACTATAACCTCCAACTAAGTAAAAAATAAATGCTTTTAAAACCGGTAAATTTTTTATACACATTTTAGTGTGTATTAGTGTGAGAACACATACATATACATAAAGAACGTAAAACTTTTATATAAATATATGATCGTCAATTCACATCTATCTACACATTTGTTTTTTCGTCCAATAAAAGACTAAAAGAATATTCGCCAAAATCATTTCGAAAATTGTCTTTAAAATTAACGGATAAAACGTTCTTTCAACGTTAGTTGTGGAATCTTGAAATTAATTTTTTTAACAAAGCTGTCATATGGTGCTATTGATCCGTGTTGCAAGAAGTATAATGACAAAGCAGCTTTTTAGACTTTTAGTAAAAGCCATTATAGTATCGACAATAAGCCTTGAAAATTCCTCACATTCTCTGATCCAATCTCTCAGCTTTTGGTTTGTTTTCCACTAATGACTAAATTTTTGCATACTCAATTTTTATGCGTTGAAATTATCTTCAGAAAAATTGTAAAAACCCGTCAACTACAAAGTTTTTCTGCTAAAAAACCCGCTGGTGTTTTTTTTTTCTTTTTGTATAGACTTCCCGTTAATGATAACAAAATACAGTAATATATAGCGAGAAAACCGCTGCTTTGTCAACACTTGTGTTGTATATCGATGGTCTCAAGCAGAAATGCCTAAATAGTTGTAACTTTACAGGAGAAGGTAAATACGTAATATAAACTGTATTAGGTATCCAAGTGAACTGCACAACTAACTAACTTCTATTGTAAAATTGCTTGTAAAATTGTTATTTTTAAAACTATTGCGTTAAATTTTTGTGTGAAATATATTGGAATAACTAAAGAAAACTCAATTTCGTAAACAATACGATTTGGGGTCTTTGTACTTGTGACCATTGATATGTATAATCAACAAAAACATCTTCAAACAAGCAAGAGCGCCATATTCGGCCGTGCCGAATCTTATATACCCTTCACAACGTGTAGTCATGAAATAACAGTAGTTTGTGTCAACATTCATCCCATATGAAATACGTTCATACATATATAAAAACATCCCATTGTAAAATTATAAATTCACGTATGTATGTTAAAAAAACGAAAAAAAAAAAAATTAAAAAAAAATTTAAAAAAAACAGCTGACAGCTGCTGTCAACTGTCAGCTGCTGTCAAACAGCATCAAGCAGCATTGTTATTTTGCTTACTTGGCAGCACTTTCATTTAACATAAAAATGTATGAATTAATTTTTTCATATATTTTTTATAATTATATATCCATGTTAAATTCAAATTTAACATTTTGTTTCACTTAAATACATAAGTAAATATACGAAATTTCAATATTTCATCAATCAAAACAACAGCCGAAGGTTTGTGTCCACACTGAAACAGCAGCATAGTTTGTGTTCACGCTACAAACTCAAACACTCAACCAAACACCACACATATGTTTGAGTGTATGTGTTTAAACAATTTTCGTTTGATAAATTTAAATATTAGGAAGATATCAACCAACATGAAATGTATATCAAACGAAAGATAACATCTTCATTTACCTATAAAAAAATTTGTAAAAAAAGTTTCTCGCCGTTTCCTCATAATCAATGAAATAAATATTACAACAATAACAATCTGACATGACTCCCTATACCGTAAGGTAAGACGTATTCTACGCCAAAAAAAAATATAAAAAAAATATATAAACGACAAAGTTATTAAACTTTTTAACCACATAGTGACTTTTGCCTTACCATGTTAAATAAATTTTGGAAAGTAACATTTTTATACCCTTCACACAGTGAAAAAGGGTATATATAGGTTTGTCATTCCGTGTGAAATTTCTACAATTTTAGTTTTCGTCGATTAAGCTCTGTCAGTCTGTCAGTCTGTCCGTCTGTCCGTCTGACCGTCTGACCGTCTGTCCGTGTGTATGTTGAAATCAACTTTTTGAAGCCCCCCGACATCACTTGGACCCGGGTGAGGTATTAAAATATCAGAAATATTTGGGAGTATATCGCTATTAAAAATCAGAAACATCGGTACATAAACAACTGAGATATGAGCAAAAACCCACGACCACCTCGATTTTTTTTTCACAAAAACAACATTACAACAAGTAACAGTGCTATATTCGGCCGTGCCGAATCTTATATACCCTTCACAACGTGTAGTCATGCAATAACAATTGTTTGTATCACCATTCATCTCATATAAAATACGTACATATGTATATACTGGTTAGACTAAATGTGGCATCGAATCCCAGCTGAACCAAAAAAATTTTATCTTATTTTATTTAAGATATTATTTATATTTTATTATTTTTTTTATATTTTTTTTTAAATTTTTTTAAAAAATTTTTTTACAAAAATTTTTTTTTAAATTTTTTTAATTTTTGTTTGTAATTTTTTTTATTATTTTTTTTTATTTTTAATATATTTTTTTTTGTAATTTTTTTTTTTGGCATGTTTTTTGCATGTATGTATATAAGAATGTTGTTGGTGGTCGTGGTTTTTTGCTCATATCTCAGAAAGTTATGGGGCGATTGTGCTGAATTTCAATAGCGATTCATTCCTGGATATTTCCAAGAGATTGATACCATATACAGATCTGAGGAACATATAGTTGCTTCTAAAAGTTGATTTCAACCAACACACGGACAGACGGACAGACGGTCAGGGCTTAATCGACTCCTCTATTCATAAGCTTTCAGAAAATATATACTTTATGGGGTCGGAAATGAAAATTGTAGAAATTACAAACGGAATGACAAAGCTATATATACCCTTGTGCACCACAGGTGAAGGGTATAACAACAACATACATACATACAAACTTGTAAAGGGTGTTTTTTTAAGCCCGATAAAACTTGAAATTGTAAAAAATAACACAAAAAATTAAATTGTAATCAAAATTTTTTTTTTATTCGAAAGATCAATACGTGACATTAACATTTGAAAATGATTTCGGGCATATGGGCACCGCGGCTGTTCTTGACGAAGCGCATTCTGGACGTCCGTTGTTTTATCGCAAAATTGTGTTCAGCGATGAGGCGCATTTTTGGCTTAACGGGTTTGTTAATAAGCAAAATTGCCGCATATGGAGCGAGACCAATCCACAAGAGACCCTACAGACTCCATTACATCCAGAAAAATGCACCGTTTGGTGCGGTTTTCACGCTGGTGGCATCATCGGACCTTATTTCTTCAAAAATGAGGCCGGAGCTCGCGTTACGGTCAATGGAGATCGTTACCTCACCATGATCAATTATTTTTTGTTTGAAAATATGGATGACATTGATCCGGAGGAGATGTGGTTTCAACAGGATAGCGCTACGTGTTATACGGCGAACGCAACCATCGACTTATTGAAATCAAAATTTGGCGATAAGTTGATTTCGAGAAATGGACCTGTCAATTGGCCTCCAAGGTCGTGCGATTTGACACCTCTCGATTATTTCCTGTGGGGCTACGTGAAGTCACTGGTTTATGCTGATAAACCAGCAACAATTGACGCCTTGGAGGCCAGCATTGTTCGTGTTATTCGTGACATACGGCCAGCAGTGCTCGAAAAAGTGGCCCAAAATTGGACGTCCAGAATGCGCTTCGTCAAGAACAGCCGCGGTGCCCATATGCCCGAAATCATTTTCAAATGTTAATGTCACGTATTGATCTTTCGAATAAAAAAAAATTTTGATTACAATTTAATTTTTTGTGTTATTTTTTACAATTTCAAGTTCTATCGGGCTTAAAAAAACACCCTTTATATTGGCTAAAGTAAACGTGGGATCGAATCCCAGCTGAGCCAAAAAAAAAAAATTTTTTATATTTTAAAAATTTTTTTTTAAATTTTTTTTTTTAATTTTTTTTTTATTTTTTTTTTTTTATTTTTTATTTAATATATTATTTATATTTTTATTATTTTTTTTTTTTAATTTTTTTTTTTTTATTTTTTTTTTGTTTTATATTAATTATATATATTTTAATTATTTTTTTAAAATTATTTTTTTAAAATTTTTTTTTTTTAATTTTTTTTTAAATTTTTTTTGTAATTTTTTTTTTATTTTTTTTTAACATACATACGTAAATTTATAATTTTACAATGGAATGTTTTTATATATGTATATTTTTTATATGTATGTAAGTATTTCATATGAGATGAATGGTGATACAAACTACTGTTATTGCATGACTACACGTAGTGAAGGGTATATAAGATTCGGCACGGCCGAATATAACGCTCTTACTTGTTTCTAATCTACTTGCTTGCAATAAATTGAGCTGAAAAAAATTAATGCGAATCAAAAAGGAAAAAAAAATTGTAAAATATATTATTAATCTAAATTTGAAAAACTACACTCGAAAATTGTTTGCATGCCAATTTCAATAGAATTTTTTTATTATAAACTTTTTCTTTGAATAATTTTTAAGTTCTTCGGTTTTTCATTCTGGCAATTACTTTTGGTTTCTCGCTTAAAGCTATTTATTTTATTTCAACAATTTGTACGAAAGTAACAAAGTAGCACCATATTGCTCACGTTAATAAGTTTGTCTCAAATTTCTTTTCAACTAAAAAGTTTTCTAAAAATATTTCGTGTAGTCATTCTGGAATATGTTTTAACAACAAGACCAACAAAATATTGTTGACAACAGGATTATGTTAGAATTGTTTCATCTTTTGACTTATACGAAAAACTCAAAGAAATGGTTGTTCAATCTTGTTTTGGAAGTTTAATAAATTAATAATAACACTCCTCCTTAAAACATCCTAAACTGAGTTGATGAGAGTGACGAAAGAAAATATGGAAAGAAATTGTATTTTATGTGTTTTAACTGTTTTACAAGTATTAATTATTTTCTATGAATTTTATGCGGTCTATTAATTAATTACACAAGGCAACAAAATTTTAAAAATTTTAAAGGCTTCAAAAACCACTATGCAATTTTGATGTTTTTAAGATTTCTTTAGACGCTTCTCCACATAATCAATGATAACTCGAAAACGGTTAGTCCGATATCTATCTTCTATCTATATATATAAAAGTGAAACTCTGTGTGTGTGTGTGTGTGTGTGTTAGCTATAGACTCCGAAACTGTAAAACCGATCGGGCTCAAACTTTGGTAAGTTGTTGAACACATACCAGGGAGTGTTTATGGATGGAAAAAAGTGGGCGGGGCCACGCCCATAAAAAATTAGTTATCATTTTAAGCTACTTGCACATGACCGATTTTTCTGAAACTTTGCACACATATCGAGCTCTCATGAATAAATAATTTCGTGAATAAAAAAGTGGGCGGGGCCACGCCAATAAAAAATTTTTAGTTTTGAGGTACTTGCAATTTACGGATTTTACTGAAACTTTGCACACATATTGGGCTGTCCTGACTTTATAATTTCGTGATTATAAAAGTGGGCAGGGCCACGCCCATAAAAAAAGTTATAAGTTTGAGGTGCTTGCACTGGACCGATTTTTCGAGAACTTTGCACACACACTAAGCTATCATGACTTTACAATTTCGTGATTAGAAAAGTGGGCAGTGCCACGCCCATAAAAAAAAAGTTATCATTTTGAGGTACTTGCATTGGACTGATTTTTCTGAAACATTGCACACATATTGAGCTGTCCTGACTTTACAATTTCGTGATTAGAAAAGTGGGCAGTGCCACGCCCATAAAAAAAATTATAATTTTTAGATTTCTGCACTTGATATTCAATAAAAATTCAGAATGCATTTTGATTCATTAAGGGGCGTAGCAACGCGCGCCGGGTTTGTCTAGTTATTAAAATAAAATTTGAAAAATATAGATTTACACAGCCTTTAATCCGTTTATATATTGCGTTTTAATCGGCTCAACAGTTTCGGAGTTATAATAAAACATCAAAGCAAAAAATATATTTTTACGTGAAAATAGCAATTTTTTTTTGTTTTCAAAAAATCATTAAAAATCGAAAACGGTCTCATGGAATCTAAACGATTGTGCAATATTTAAAGTGGATTCAAAATCCTGAAACTAGTAAAAATTACGTAACATTATTTTTTAACAATTAATTTTTCCCTTGTTTATTTTAAGAACACTTGTCAAAAATAATTGCTACATTCTTATTTATTAGTATTAATAAATCGTTAGTTAATAACTACAGTTTACTACAGTTTGTCACTACAAAATATATTTTTTTTATTGATTTTTTTCCCCCTCCACCTGAAGAGAAAAATACTTTGTACAAGGACTTGTTAATAGACCAATGAGTGGGGAAACATGTTTAAGAATTATTGCTACAATACGTTTTGCAAGTGGACAATGAAATGCGTCGTTTAGAAATGATTTATAAACATTATTATTTACATATTTAAAAAGGCAATATAAAAGAAGTAAGAATATTTTATTCGGCTGAGAAGAATTCTTTATACCCACCACCAATTTGTTATTAACATTAATCGCTATGGAATAATCTCTTTATATTAAAATATATTTTATTTTCTTTGTGTAACCTCGATTAAATTAATTTATTTTCTTAAATTTAGTCTCACAATGAAACATAAGAAACTGCTATATTAGAAATGATACTATGACTCTTATTTTTCAACAATGTTGTATTTTTAGGGAATCTGAAGATGCAATTTGGTACCCAGAGGTAGTTAAAAAATAAAATTAGATTTTTGTGGGCATGGCCCCTCCTACTCTTAAAATTAAATAATAAAAGTAGGTTTAAATTCAACTAAGAGAATCCATTACCGATTTGTTTTTTTTTTTAATTTGTCCATATAGAAATAATATGAATTTTAGGTAAAGCGTCATATGGGAGATGGGCGTTAAAGTGCGCTTCTCACCTTAATTTTCTGGCATTATAAAATTTGCCAGAAAGCTACATATACGAAGTTTCATCATCTAATAATCAAATCTAATAATTCTGTCGATTTTATGACATTTTAAATTTCATTAACAGTAAATTATGTGAGAATTGGGCGTTAAAGAAGGCGTGCCAAATTAATTTCTTCTTAGAAATTTAACTTAGATATTTCAATATAGAGTCGTTTATTCTTCTTTATTCATAGATAAATTATATGAATTTGAAATAAAACGTTATATATAAGGTGGACGCGTCACATAAATTTTTCGTTAAAACAAATCCTTTGACCAAAAAGCAATGTTTGTGAAATTTCAGAATTCTATATCTAATTTTGTCAGTTTCTTTACGTTTTTGAATTTTAAGCAGACCAAAAAAGACACTGTGCGGTATAAATTTTCGGACATATTGATCTATAATGGAAAGATATTTTTTTCTCAGCAAATATACTTTAGAAGTTTCATTGCTTTACGTCAATGCGTTTAGGCACAATCGCAGTTTATTAGATGTTGGAAGGACATGGTTTTTTTTGCTACTCTTGCATGATGAGCTATAACACTCTTCCCAATAAATATCTCCAATATAGCCTAAACAAACCTTGTGCGTAAGAAATATTCTGGCGAAATTTGAGCCCCCTAACTTTTTCGGTTTTAGCCCTATCGTGCTTTCGACAGACGAACGGACATAGCTAGATCGTCCTAAAATGAAACCAAGACTCAGAAAATATATACTTTATGGGGTCTAAAATGACGGAGTGACAATATGAATATCCCCCCACACCATTTGTTTGGTGGTAGGAATAATTAACCAATCAATTTAGATTTTTATTTAGCAGCTACAATTTACAGTACCGTGCAACTGATTAACCGCACATTACCAAGTTTAACAAAACATGCAAAATCTTTTTATTAATTTTACTTCGTTTCTTTTTGAATTTTCTTCGATTTTATTTAGTTTTATAACAAATTTAACTTTCATCCCGAAGACAAGACTTTTTTTATTACTTATTATGGAGTAAGTATTTATTTGCAGCTCCTAACACAATGCAGATTTTACATTTTTTGGTATAAATAGGACTAGTAAAAATTATTTTTTAATTCGTCTGTTTTTCCTCTTGTTGTAGTTTTGAAAACTATTTTATTTTTTGTATCTTTCAAAAATGTAAAGTCGTGTAAAAAGGATAAAAGAAAAGAACAAAAATAAATAATGTGACTATTCAATTGTTGTTGTAATGTTCAGTGAAGAATTGTTCTAAAACCAATTAAGTTAACAAGTTAAGTTAGATAGTCTTGATTTCTTGCTTACACCTCTGTCATTTAAAAGCCGTTATTTCTAGTTTTCCAATTATAAAGGGTGTTTTTTTAAGCCCGATAGAACTTCAAATTGTAAAAAATAACACAAAAAATTAAATTGTAATCAAAATTTTTTTTTATTCGAAAGATCAATACGTGACATTAACATTTGAAAATGATTTCGGGCATATGGGCACCGCGGCTGTTCTTGACGAAGCGCATTCTGGACGTCCAATTTTATCGCAAAATTGTGTTCAGCGATGAGGCGCATTTTTGGCTTAACGGGTTTGTTAATAAGCAAAATTGCCGCATATGGAGCGAGACCAATCCACAAGAGACCCTACAGACTCCATTACATCCAGAAAAATGCACAGTTTGGTGCGGTTTTCACGCTGGTGGCATCATCGGACCTTATTTCTTCAAAAATGAGGCCGGAGCTCGCGTTACGGTCAATGGAGATCGTTACCGCACCATGCTCAATGATTTTTTGTTTGAAAATATGGATGACATTGATCCGGAGGAGATGTGGTTTCAACAGGATGGCGCTACGTGCCATACGGCGAACGCAACCATCGACTTATTGAAATCAAAATTTGGCGATAAGTTGATTTCGAGAAATGGACCTGTCAATTGACCTCCAAGGTCGTGCGATCTGACACCTCTCGATTATTTCCTGTGGGGCTACGTGAAGTCACTGGTTTATGCTGATAAACCAGCAACAATTGACGCCTTGGAGGCCAGTATTGTTCGTGTTATTCGTGACATACGGCCAGCAGTGCTCGAAAAAGTGGCCCAAAATTGGACGTCCAGAATGCGCTTCGTCAAGAACAGCCGCGGTGCCCATATGCCCGAAATCATTTTCAAATGTTAATGTCACGTATTGATCTTTCGAATAAAAAAAAAAATTTTGATTACAATTTAATTTTTTGTGTTATTTTTTACAATTTCAAGTTCTATCGGGCTTAAAAAAACACCCTTTATCTATAAAGATTTCAAAAATTATTGTCTTTATAAAAAAATTAAAGGATTTTCTTTACACAACGCATTACCGGAGAACGGCTGGATCGATTTTGCAATTTGTTTTTTTTTTTTGCTAAAATTTTAAGTGGGCGTGGCACGTTCCATGCGAAATTAACAATTTTCGTGGCATATACTTAGTAACGCAATACCTAACGGATTACTGTAATTTGTACTGAAGAACTAAAAATTCATTTGCAAAAGAAATTTAAAAGTTTTTTCCAATTTAGCGTTTTTGTTGTTTTTTTTTTATTTCTTAAAAAAATTATAAAGCTTTCACAATGTTTGTCATGCAACCTTGTCTAATCTAATAATTTCATTTAATTAAATTGAGAAATAAAACACATATGCAGTGTATTTTGATTGTTTTATTATCAATGGGTTTGAATTAACAGTTTGTTCGAAATCTACAAAGAAACGAACGATAAATAAATGTTTTAATTCTTTTGTTTACTACTTAGCTAATAAACAGTTTTTTTTTATTAAATAAACACACACAAAAATAGAAGCGTAGAACAGTCTTTAATTACTGGAAAATGTTTTTTATTAAAGTAATTGTACCTACATATCTTGTTTCAATAAACTTGAACTTGATAAAACAGGGAGTGTAATAAATAGAAATGACCTTGATCAATTATACGCTTACAAAAAAAACCTCACACTAATACAGGAAAACTTCTTAAGAAGTGACTAAAATGGTTAGTAACTAAAAAAAGTACAAATGTATAATGTAACCTTTTTCAGCTAGAAATAAATTGCTTTGAGTTATTTCGTTTATGAATTATTTACAATGCATGTGTATGTTTGTGCTTGTTTACTTTTCAAAAAAAAAAAAAAAAAAAAACAACTGTTTAATAAGCACAACTATTGTTTGTTGTAAATGACCTTTGACAACAAACTGTACAAAAATCAATAAAATAAGGATAAACTAAACGTCAAGGAAAATAAACAAATATAAACTAAAAAAAAATTTTGACGTACATATGTTGTTTGTTTACTTATTGCCTGCAGTAGGTACTAAGTATTAACAAACAAATCCTCTTGCAGTGCCCTACTTTATTTCGGTTGTTAGACACAGTTTTTCATGCTTTTGGAAACTTGTTTATTTGTTTAGTAAAATCGCTTCATGAATACTAGTATGTTCGGCGATCGATCCATTCGCCCTGTAAACTCTAAATTTAAAAATAAATAAAAATAAACCAACAAAATATATTCTAAGCGGGAGCTTAAATTGTTACACTATAGCAACACTGTTGGAATATGACAATCTTAAGATTGTACGGTCTCCATGGTGAAATTGTACCAAAAAAACATTAATTGTACCAGAATTTTGCGAATAACAATAATAAAAATATGCAACTAATACCATAGACAGACGACAGCGTTAATTTGCATTAGAATCTCACTTATGGAAATTAAAATTTTGCTGTGGCTGACGACAGTTTTTGCATTTAGTAAAAATTGTAAATTCACTAGCAATCACAAATCTGAACATGTTGCTACAAGTTGGGATGGCAGAAGTACACTCTGAAATAAGAGAAAGGAAATTGTGGAAATTCGTAGGTTTAATGGTATCTTTTCAAGGAGGTTATAATTCATATGTCGAATTTTTGATTTTTTGATTGATTGCCGACCGTGTTGCCATATTGAAATTACTAAATTCAGTTTAAATTCAATATGATTTAGTGCATTTACGTGAAATCTAATACACATTGGAATGGGAATAATTTATAAGTTAATTTGGATGAAGACTTTTAATGCAAATTAACGCTGTCATCTGTCTATGGTATAAGATTTAATAATATTTTTTAATACCGGGATTTTCCTTAATATTTTGGATGTTAAAAATAATGACTCTTACTAATATTCAAATAAAAACAAGTAAGAGCGCTATATTCGGCTGTGTCGAACCTTATAATACTCTTCACCGTCATGTACATAGAAAAAACCCCATCTCGTAGCTAAGCCTAGATTTTAGATTTCATGTAATACGCCATTTTCTTTATTATTTCCGATGCCATCTTTGATTTAGAATTTTTAAATACTTAACTGTATTCTTCTTGTCATATTGATGGGATTCCGCCATTTGGTTTCAGACGCCATCTTGGCTTTTACACTTATTTAAGTTTACTACAATGTACTGGTCGAGCGCAATTTTGTTATACTAGTATTATGGGGGTTAAAGGGGAAAAAGTCGTTACTACTATATTTGACTCATATATTCGCCATTTAATCTAGGACGCCATCTTGAATTTTTTTATTTTCATATCTAACTATATTCAAATAGCCAAGCCCTTTTATTTGATTCCCATATTGGCTCTCTTGGTTGTACAGAAACTGAAAAATATCTATTTTCGGTTGTAAATTTTAGGAAAAACACCAAAACAGTTGTACTTTGGTGCTTTTATCTCAGTTGGTTTCATACCAATTTTTTAGTTTTTATTAGAATTACTTTCTGATATTACGGCTTTTAATTTGGTATCTTAAGTGTGTTCAAAAATTATTTAGGAGTTTGAAAAAAAATTGAAATATTTAAAATATAAAATATATATTTTTGAAAATAATTTTTTCCTATAACTTTGCCCATTACATGGTGATTTTGGTGGCGATTTTTTAACATTGTCGAAATTTTTCCATTGAATAAAATCCATGCATTTCATTATTTATACATCAGGATGTCTGTTCTCGTTCTATGAAACTGTGAAAATTGAAAATGTTTCTCGTGTCCTGTAATTTGGTGTCACCATTCCTTTGACTGTACAAAATCTTATTTCACAGTTTCACAGAACGAGAATTGCCAAACTGAAACGATCATTAATAATTTTTATGTTATCACACCTTAATGAATGTCACATTAAATTGCGGACAACAAAACACACTGATTGCTAGAAACTCATCAGGATGTCTGTTCTCGTTCTATGAAATTGTGAAATTAAAAATTGTTCTCTATCCTGTCATATGGTGTCACTATTCCTTTGACTGTACAAAATCTTATTTCACGGTTTCACAGAACGAGAATTGCCAAACTGAAACGATCATTAATAATTTTTATGTTATCACACCTAAATGAATGTCACAGCGAATTGCGGACAACAAAACACACTGATTGCTAGAAACTCATCTTTGTTGTATTTTGGTTCTGATATCTCAAAAAAATTTAAACCGTATTATTAATTTTCCCTAGGAATAATTTTCGAGACTACGGGTTGAAATTTGGTATCACTAGCGTGTCCGGTAATTATTTACCAGCTTTAGAAACATGATACATAAAATATATATTTTTTTTTATTTATTTTGTTTATAACTTTGCCGACTTGTGATCGATTTTTCCAAAATTTTTTACAATTACTTAGACCTAGTGAAATATTAAAAGACTAGTAACAAACGTGTTTAAAATTATCTGAGGGCTAAAAAAAGTTCTTTTGTGATAAAAAAATATGGGAAAAGACACAGGCAATTGTGCTGCTTGTTAAAAGCGATATAGCTCAAACGACTTTCCTATTTCAAAAAATATACATTTTGGAGGTCGGAAATGAATATTGTAGAAATTTCAAAAGGAATGACCAGGCTATACAAAACACGCGAAACATTAAAAGAAATAATTGCCTAATTCACCACACCCCATTATATTTTGTATCATAAATTGAAATACAAGGTTATGATTTATTTACTTGTGAAAACGATTTCTGTGCTATCGTTTGTATGTTTTAGTTTTAAATGTTTAATAATATTGAACGTTAAAGACTATAATACACGGCATGTTTTTTACATCTGACTTTAAAATTTGTGAGACATATGTAAAGGCCATGACTGACTATCAGATTTAGTCGTTCGATATGTCAAAAATTGTATGTGTGTTCAGAAAGTGTGATAGTGTGGACACAAAGTGCACATGTGTGACAGATTTTTTGACAAGTGTGTCCGATTTGATAATCTTTTGAAAATTTTCATAAAATAATAGTTTTTGTGCGATCAGAGTTGCTTTTTCTAAGCAAGTATGACAGTGTGGCATCCAATAACACATTTTGTTGCGATTTTTTCATGTAGGACAGAAAACTATCAGATTTTTATTTGACATAATCGCACGACTTTGTAGGATAGTCAGTCATGGCCTTAAATCTACATGTCTGTCAAAATTGTACTTTTACAGGCAACCGTCGCTGACTGCTTTGCAGCAGCGGAGCTGTTGTCAGATGTTTTGACAGAACAACTCCAACTGAAATTTTGTCAGATGTCTCGCACATGTTTTTTACAGAAATAATATTTTAACGGTAACACACGACATGTTCGTATTTAGCAGTGTATAATTTGACCTAATTAAAATGTCAAAAGTCAAGAAATCTTTAAAATAGCCCTCCCCTATCAAGAAATTTATAAACATTTATCAATATCAAACAGACTTCAATAAAAGATTTTTTAAAACCAGTAATCGTCGAAAGGGTATTCGAATCTGATAGTGGATTTAAGTCTGATTTTGAATTAGCACGACTAGAAACAAAACATTTGAGATAGACTGAAATCATACTAAGGGCCATTATTACAACTTGCCGACAAAGGTAATGTTAATAAAAGGTAACGTTTGTTAACGTGAGCAATAAACTGACCATTAAGTATTTTCCGTTAATACAACCTCCCTGTAAAAAAAATTATATTTTTTTGTAAATATGGCAGCACCAAAGCACATAACGAATATTTTTAACAAATTAATTAGTTCTTTAAAAACAAATTGGCAACGACAAGCAAATAGTAAACAATTCCCTTATACGGTAGAAAATATGGTAACTTTTAATTTATAAACCTCACGTTAAAAGTTGAAGGTAGAGTGATATTCCCTTTAACATATCGGACGCTTTTAGGTTAAAGTGAGGTTAAAGGGTTGTTATAACGAAAAACTAGTTAACTGTTCGATAACATCCTAACTTTAGTTATTGGTAAATAATAATAATGGCCCTAAGTGATGAAGAAGACTTAGATTTGTAGAAAGTTGTGGCTTTACTTTTATTTTGATTTATTAAATCTTGAAATATTTAAAGCTGATTTGATGTTCCATTTTTATTTTGTTTTGCTGAAATAATTAAAGTATGTAAATATTATCAAATTATATGTTATGTTTTAATAAATAAATTAAATTCAAAAATACTTAAAGTGTATACGAGTACAATATAAGAGAACTAATTTTGCGATTTGAAACCAAACTCTGATTTTTGTATACATTTAGTGTTTAATACAACGCGATTTCTTGTAACGCGGCATTTTTAGGAACCTATCTACCACATTATAGAAGAGTTACCTGTATATATTTTTTATTTTGAAAGCCAAATACTATTTTAAAAAAAAAATTTTTTTGGCTCCCAAAAAAATTTTCATTTCCCATCCCTAGCACACTTCAAAAACTTATGAAACACTGTTAATTAAAACAAAAAAAATACTTTTGATACTTTAACAAGGATATTGCGAATTAAACAAGTATAAACATTTCTGTTGTTTTTTATTAAAATTGTTCCTTTATTAAACCAAAAAAAAAAATCAGTTGTCAAATTTTCAAATATTGCGCAGAAACCGGCAGCACTGCAGTCTTCTTGCTCAGAGAGCATTAGCTCTCGCTCTCTCTCTATAGAAATTAACTGACAAATTTTTGTGAGTGTCTTAACAAATCTTGGGGTTTTTGTTTGGCGCGCTTAATGGAATCAAATCAGTTTTCAACTAGACCCCAAACTGTTTGCTCGTTTGTAACAGTTATACAATAACATAGTGTAATAAAGCAGTGTGTGTGTGCTTGAAAAAATTCTAACGTAAAAATGTTTATTTGAAATAATCAACTTTTAATAACAAAAATACAAAATTTTGAAATCACTTACATAAAACAATTAAACCAAAAATAGTAACTTCAGTTTTTGTTTAATAAAAAAAATATAAATTAAAATAAAGAAAACCCCAAAATGCATTTAAATTGCTGCAACCTTCAATTAATTAATGAAAATTGCAGAATATTGTTATTACAAAATTTAATTATGGGTTTTTGTTTTCCTAAGTGCATGATAGCTTGTTTAATTTAATTAAAAAAATTTCAAGACAATAACAATATGAACAAGTAAGAGTGTATATTCGGCCGTGCCGAATCTTATATACCCTTCACAACGTGTAGTCATGCAATAACAGTAGTTTGTGTCACCATTCATCCCATATTAAATACGTACATACATATAAAAACATACATATATAAAAACATAAATATATAATAAATATAAAAAATAAAAAAAAAATAAAAACAAAAATAAAAATAAAAAAAAAATTTTTTTTTGGCTCAGCTGGGATTCGATGCCACGTTTTCTCTAACCAGTATACACGTTTTTATGTATGTATGTTGTTGTTGTAATGTTATTTTTGTGAAAAAAAACCGAAGTGGTCGTAGGTTTTTGCTCATATCTCAGTTTTGTTTATGTACCGATGTTTCTGATTTTCAATACCGATCTACTCCCGAATATTTCTGATATTTTAATACCTCACCCGAGTCCAAGCGATGTCGGGGGGCTTCAAAAATCGACTCCCCTATTCATAAGCTTTCAGAAAATATACACTTTATGAGGTCGGAAATCAAAATTGTAGAAATTTCACACGGAATGACAAACCTATATATACCCTTTTTCACTGTGTGAAGGGTATAAAAAATTCTACTTTTTATACAAAATTTCAGATGCAGATTTTATTACTTTTATTTAAATTATTACTTACTTTCAAATGGATTCACAATAGAGCTCAAATATTCATTAGCATAACAACAAGTATGTTGTAATACTGTTGACGTTTAACTTAGAATTTGAATTAATTCAGTTCATTCATCTCTTTGTCACAATAACAAAAATACATAATTAAATCTTGATTTACAGTGTACAATAAAATACTTCATACAATAGCATAATAATGTAGACAATATTTTAAAAATATGTTATCGAATGTGATTTTACTATTGACTCTATAACGACTTTGTCAGGAAAATTTTATATTCAAAGTCGACAGCGAAAATTACCAAAAAAAAAAGAAATTAATTACACAACTCCTTTTGTTGTTTACCACGATCTTATATGGTTCAATTTTGAAATTGTTATTATTTTTATTATTAATCGTGTTTGACTCTCACTGTTTTTATTATTATTGATTGATCTGGTTCCTAGGTACAACAAAATTGTTTTAAACAAACTATAAACAGACATTGAAAAAAGAAAACGTGAATTTATACTACAAGTTGATGCTTTTTAACAATTAAATATTAATTTCTTAAAGTATATACTTATACCTTTGGTTAAACCTTAAAAAGTAATAAAAAGAACATACATTGCTTTCAGCATGTGCTATTTAACTGCACTTTACTGTACGTGCTATCACTTTTCAGAGCACTCAACAAAAAGAGAAACAATATTCTTAACCTACATTAATAATAAGATTGGAAACAAAATCTGGTCTGTATATAAAATATTTTTTTTCGAACTTTTATGACACTGCATCTATTGGGTGTATAAAACAGTTTAAAACATTTGTGCTAAGACATATTCATACAGTGGTATGCAACGGCAAATTGCTACTGCAAAGCAACTTCTTCGTATATGTCTTCTGTCAAAATAAATTCGTATACCAGAGATGGAAAAGTACTTATAATCAGTTTATTTTCATACATTTTGATTAAAAAAAAGATATATACAAGGTGGCGCAAAATTAATCATCCAATTTTATTTTTAAATAACTTTTTTATGTAAAAAACAAAAATTACACAAGCAACTACAAGTTATTCCTAAAGCTATTTGGGGTGCTGAATTCGAATCCGGGTTCCATTTTTCCAGAGTTTTCGAGATATTGCATAATTACCGTTAGATGATGTCACTTAAATGCAAATATCTTTAAAAATATTCGTCGGTTTATGTAATTATTATTTTTTGTTGCAAGATAATAAAATTGCTTAAATATCCATGGGTCGTTTTTGAAGATTAGTCAAGAAATGACGGTGTTACAGTGGACACAATTTCAAAATTCATGAAAAGTTTTATGATATTTTGAAATTTTGCTCTTTTCAACTGATTTGTTTTACACCAAACAATAAAAATTTTGCTGTATTACAAAGGACATAAGTTTATTTCAATACAAACATTTTGCGCCAATTGGTGTAAAAATTACAAAGCTACAGAAGATTTAGTGAATTAACTCACTTTTAGCTTCCAAATGGTTGGCGGTTATATATCGACAGCAGCAGGTTAAGCCTGAAAGCTGTTTTGTTGCACAAAGGTTATGAAAAGCAGTTAACGTTAAAGGATCGTATGAATCCATGTCTAAATTACTGTTGCATGCGGATACGCACCATTTCGTGTAAGATAACAAAACGAGAGATTAAAATGTTGTTTTTTTATTCAATAAAAAGTGATTATTTAAAAATGAAGAGTCTTCGAACTTAGTCGTTTGTATTGTTTGGAATCTGTTTCACGCATTATAGTCCAACAGTAGTCGCCCATCATGCCCTCGTCCCAAAATCTTTGATAGCGTCTTTCTATTTTCGCCAAATCTTGGTGTAGTAAGTTTTCAGAGAAAAAGTCGAGATGAGAATGGAGGAAATGCATTTTGATATTGACATTCGAGCTCCAATCTTGCGATAATTTTGCAACAAACTGTCGATTGTTTTCTTGAAATCCAGGGACTTGCGGTTACCAAGAAAGTTGTGAACAACATCTTGAAATGATACCCACGCTGCTGTTTTATTAGGCGTTAAAACTGCTATAAAATTGCCTTGTACAGTTTTGTGCTACACGCTTTACAACATAATTTCGGTACCCCCGGCTTGTGAGTGTTTTCCACACAGAAACCAAAAAAAAAAAAATAATATAACATCCGCAAACATAACAAAAACTCTTTAAATCAACTTTGCACTTCTTTCTTTCCATTTTCACACGTTTTGGAACAAAAAATAACTTTAAGTTTACAATTGAAATGGCGTTTCTACCGATGCCAACAGCTGATTGCCGTTATTACAGTGCAGTGCAGCCAACATGCAAAAACCTGAAAACTACAACCGATATTGAAAAACAAAAACCGGATTCGAATTCAGCGCCTCAAATAACGTTCAGATTTGTTCCCATCGATTCAGCTCCAAAAGTTGACCGGAATTTGTAAACTTGTGTTATTTTAAGTTGTTGATATCTGTATTTGGACCTGTACAATGATACAATAAAACAAGTAAGAGCGCTATATTCGGCCGTACCGAATCTTATATACCCTTCACAACGTGTAGTCATGCAATAACAATTGTTTGTATCACCATTCATCCCATATAAAATACGTGCATACGTTAGAATAAATGTGGCATCGAATCCCAGCTGAGCCAAAAAAATTTTATTTTATTTTATTTAATATATTATTTATATTTTATTATTTTTTTTTATATTTTTTTTTAATTTTTTTAAAAAATTTTTTTAGAAAAATTTTTAAAAATTTTTTTTTAAATTTTTTTTTTAAATTTTTTTTTTTGTAGTTTTTTTTATTATTTTTTTCTTATTTTTAATATTTTTTTTTGTAATTTTTTTTGTTTGGTATGTTTTTTACGTGTATGTATGTATGTATGTTGTTGTTGTAATTGTGAAAAAAAACGAGGTGGTCGTGGTTTTTTGCTCATATCTCAGAAAGTTATGGGGCGATTGTGCTGAATTTCAATAGCGATTCATTCCTGGATATTTCCAAGAGATTGATACCATATACAGATCTGAGGAACATATAGTTGCTTCTAAAAGTTGATTTCAACCAACACACCGTCAGACGGGCAGACGGACAGACGGTCAGGGCTTAATCGACTCCTCTATTCATAAGCTTTCAGAAAATATATACTTTATGGGGTCGGAAATGAAAATTGTAGAAATTACAAACGGAATGACAAAGCTATATATACCCTTGTGCACCACAGGTGAAGGGTATAAAAACATGATATCAGCCAAGTGGCTGCCGCCAGTGTTGATACACCCTTGTGCCCGTTTTATAGTGTTTTGCATAACTTTCCTCAATATTTCTAGTCATAACAGTTCGCCTTCATGTCGAATATTCTCCTTAAGGGCTGCAATTATCTGGGGCAAAAAACCGCGACTTCAGGTAGCCCCCCCCCAAGAAAGATGGTTAAAACGGTCGCCTAGTCGCTTATGAAGATTTTCGATTCAAAATCGTCCTCTTCGTTGTTGAGATTGAGGATGGCTCTACAGTAATTCACACGCGACTGACGTTCAGCCGGTATTCGCTGTTACACTACACTGTGTTACACTACACTGTGTTACACTACAATGTTACACAACACTGTTACACTGTGTTACACTACACTGTTACACTACACTGTGTTACAATATGGGAACATGTAAGTAAGTCTTTCACTAAAATTCACTCTAGGGTCCGCCTGGTGACGCCAAATCGCGTGGCACATCGTCTAGTTGATGTTTCTTTGTTCTCAGCAGCCACAGCCGCTATATTCTCGACATAACGTCCAGTTCGGTGCCGGCCACGTCCTAAAAGATCTATTGTGGTTCCAATCTGTTCGAGTCGACCAGCTTAGCGGCTTAATGTTTGTCCAGTTGGCGCGACAAGGTTAGGAAACCTACGACGAAATTCACGCCACCGACCGATTATTGGTTAAAAAATCAAGACAATTATTTTACACTCGGGACCCTCGAATTTTTTTCTTGGAATGTATAACTATGTTTGTACAATATATATGATGCATTTCTCTTCTTTACATAAATTTTTGCTTTCTGGATTTTTTCTGTTACGATGTATTGAGATCGTAAAATGTACTAAAACATATTTACAGAATTATTTTCAGGAGATTGGGAACCAATGGTCATATAAGTTTTAGAATGACAATGTTCAGGATTTTTTTCACTATTTAATATATTTTAATTGGGCTAAGCATGATTTATATCACTTTAAATAAATAAGTAAATAAATTTTTGAATCTAAAAAATTACATAAATTTATTGCTAAATGTTTCACAGTTTCATTCTCTTACAGCTCTGCTATATAAAATGCTTCTTCATAAAACAATAGTCAAAAATAAGAGTTAAACTTGTTTTTATCCTTCACCAAAATCAACAAACATTAATGTGCTGCCATAAATACAAACACTTTCATAGATTTAAGAAAATTTCGATTTTTATACCCTTCACACAGTGAAAAAGGGTATATATAGGTTTGTCATTCCGTGTGAAATTTCTACAATTTTCATTTCCGACCCCATAAAGTATATATTTTCTGAAAGCTTATGAATAGAGGAGTCGATTAAGCCCTGACCGTCTGTCCGTCTGTCCGTCTGTCCGTCTGACCGTCTGTCCGTGTGTATGTTGAAATCAACTTTTTGAAGCCCCCCGACATAGGTTGGACCCGGGTAAGGTATTAAAATATCAGAAATATTCGGGAGTAGATCGGTATTGAAAATCAGAAACATCGGTACCTAAACAACTGAGATATGAGCAAAAACCCACGACCACCTCGATTTTCTTTTCATAAAAACAACATTACAACAACAACATACATACATACAAACGTGTATACTGGTTAGAGAAAACGTGGCATCGAATCCCAGCTGAGGCAAAAAAATTTTTTTTTTTAATTTTTATTTTATTTTTTTTTTATTTTTTATTTAATATATTATATATATTTTTATTATTATTTTTTTTTATTTTTTTTTTTTTAATTTTTTTTTTATTTTTTTTTTTGTTTTATATATATTATATATGTATATAATAATTTTTTTTTTTTTAATTTTTTTTTTAATTTTTTTTTTTTAAATTTTTTTTTTATTTTTTTTTTTTGTTTTTTTTAACATACATACGTGAATTTACTGTTATTGCATGACTACACGTTGTGAAGGGTATATAAGATTCGGCACGGCCGAATATAGCGCTTTTACTTGTTATATACTGAAATAGTCAAAGTGAATAAAGAAAATGTGTAGTAATTTTTTTTTATAAATTAAAAGGACGAACTCTCGCTCCATAAGAACGTAAGACACTTTAAAAACTATTTGAGTGCTGTTGTTATGTCGTAATGGTTTTAAATTGATATATCTGTGGCTTGGAGCTAAAAGAGCCAATGTCACTTTTTTTTGCTCTTTTGAGTTAATCATTGCATTAGATTTGTTTTCTTGCTCTATTTCATTGTGGTAAAACAGCTAAAGTCATACTTAACCCAGAACAGCTTCATAAATAAAATGCTTTAAAAGTTAAAGTTTAATTCCAATTTTCTCAAAAGTAAATATTTTGACATTGGCCCTTTTAGCTTCAAGCCACAGATATTATGTTTTACAATCATGATTATTGCGGTTCATTAACTAAAACATTCAACAATAAATTTCTTTATTTTATTTTCAATTTTAAGCAATTTTTTGCAATAAAACTACACTTGGTTTTTTGCTATCATCTTTGGCCACTTAAATGTTAACAGCCCAAAATAAATCTCAAAAATCTCTGCAAACAAAATAAAAGGGTAAATTTACATAAACGTTTTAAGTAAATCTTTATCTCTATTTTTTTTCTAAGTTAATAATTACCGTAATTTCCACCCTTCATGCAATACAACAAGCATCACCAGCTTTTTCGTCCCCTATTACACATTGCTGACTCGATACAACTGAAAAATTCTTCTAATTAGAAAGAACATTTTTCACACAACCAAACCAATTTCATAGTTAAAGGAAATTTGTTTTCACAAGGATACAACGTAAATTCTACATAACAATGTGATAGGATCATAAATATATTTACAGCTGAATTTAGTGCTACAAAGTACAGGTTATCAAATAAATTAGGGGGATTTGGGGTATTTAAAGAAATGTTGAAACTCTGTTGAAGAGATAAAAATACGAAACGAAATATCAAACAAGGAAGCAAATATAGAATTGAATAGATATTCGTTTATTTTGCTTGACTGTAAGAAACTGTATGCCTTTACAAGCGTGCCTTGAACTAAATTATTGTAAGAAGAAAATTCTAATTAATGCGTTTGCAATAATAAGGGCTACTTCTAATATGCGGAACAAAACACTTGAATTTATTATACTAATTAACTACCCAGCAAAATCTTTTTGAAATTGTGTAATAGGTTGTCATTACTTTATATAATACATAGTAATGAGGGGTCGTTACCAACATCTTTATTTTAAAGTACAGAGTAATGGCCTATTGGTTATGACCTTCGTAAATACTTTTTATATATTTTTTTAAACAGTGAACTTTAAATTAACTTTATAAATATTATAATATGCCCAATAATATAATTATACCCTTCACCTGTGGTGTACAAGGGTATATATAGCTTTGTCATTCCGTTTGTAATTTCTACAATTTTCATTTCCGACCCCATAAAGTATACATTTTCTGAAAGCTTATGAATAGAGGAGTCGATTAAGCCCTGACCGTCTGTCCGTCTGTCCGTCTGTCCGTCTATCCGTCTGTCCGTCTGTCCGTCTGCCCGTCTGTCCGTGTGTTGGTTGAAATCAACTTTTAGAAGCAACTATATGTTCCTCAGATCTGTATATGGTACCAATCTCTTGGAAATATCCAGGAATGAATCGCTATTGAAATTCAGCACAATCGCCCCATAACTTTCTGAGATATGAGCAAAAAACCACGACCACCTCGTTTTTTTTCACAATTACAACAACAACATACATACATAGATACATGTAAAAAACATACCAAACAAAAAAAATTACAAAAAAAAAAATATTAAAAATAAGAAAAAAATAATAAAAAAAACTACAAAAAAAAAATTTTAAAAAAATTTAAAAAAAAATTTAAAAAAATTTTTTTTAAATTTTTCTAAAAAAATTTTTTGAAAAAATTTAAAAAAAATATAAAAAAAATAATAAAATATAAATAATATATTAAATAAAATAAAATAAAATTTTTTTGGCTCAGCTGGGATTCGATGCCACATTTATTCTAACGTGTACGTATGCACGTATTTTATATGGGATGAATGGTGATACAAACAATTGTTATTGCATGACTACACGTTGTGAAGGGTATATAAGATTCGGCACGGCCGAATATAGCACTGTTACTTGTTTTTATATTTTGTTGTATTGCAACAGTATAAAAATATCCAGCTATAATTCAGCTTTATTGGTAACTACTTATTTTATTGCTTTTCGTAAGTTCATTTGTAAGCGAGGGTCATGATTTCTTTTTTTGGTTGCAGAAATGTCAAATTTAAACACAGGCTAGTAGCAAAAATATAAAGCTTAAAATAGACTTTTCCAACGGTTCTTATAACTATTAGTAATGGTGATACCCTTATGATCAGCGGCAAATTTGTTATGACGTTTTTGCTTAATAATCGTTTAGAAACCCATTAAGTCGAAAAATAAATAGTCAAGTAAACTGTCTATTTTTTCGTGAACCATTTAACGGCCATTATTACAACTTACCTTTAGTTATAGGTAGGATTTTTTGTGCCCGATAAAAAGCTTCGCATTTCCATTTTTTGTTATTATTATTATTATTATTATTATTATTATTATTATTATTATTATTATTATTATTATTATTATTAATAATTTTTAGTAGATAAAAAATAATAAATAAAGAATAATTATTAGTTTCTTTGACCTTTTTATAATAATATATAATAGTTTTTTTAAGCTTAAGGTCTTTTCAATAATAAAAATTTTTTTGGTTTTATTTTATATTATTTGATCAATATTTCGCTACCTCTTTGTGTAGCATCATCAGGATACGAGTTTTTTATTATCTATATATTTGTTTTTTGTTGGTTTAGTGTCTTGATATTTGTTATTTTATAAATTTATAGTTTGATTAACAGATTGAAAATAATATAAAAAATTTTTTGAAACATTTTGTCATATATAAAAATTTTACAAAAATGTAGTATAACAAAAATCTTTAATTAACAAAAATGTATTATAACAAAAATTGTTGAAAAATGTTTATAGTATTATAAGAATATGTGTAATAATAGAAAAATTGTATAACAATAATTCCATAATTTATAAAAGTATTAACAATAATTATATAAATTATTGTCTATACTTTAACATAAAAATATGTTGGTTTTGTACAGAATATTACAAATATTATATAAAATTGTTAACAGAAAATGTTATGTTACATACATATGAAACAATAATTATGTATATATGTATGAATGTATTGATGAAAAATTTTTTTTGTTAATAAATAAGTGTATTAATATTACTAAAAAGCTAATATAAAAATGTAGATATACATATATAATGTTTAATCTTCATGTATTAAGACTAATTTAAAATAAATTATTATAAAAAAACTTAATAAGGAAATTATATAAAAATAAATCAATAGGTATAAGTGTTATTTCTTATGTACTAAATGTCTGTAACTCTGTGCAACTTTATCTGTATCTACTTTATAATTAATTCTCTGTGTAGTTGGTACATTAATTATCTGTAACATTTCTAACATAAATATATCTACGTTTATAATTATTTTCTATATTTAAAACTGATACATTTTCAAAGTTCGGAAAGTGATCAGAGTTGGAACAATGAGAAGATAATGCTGTTTTTTGTGAAGAAATATTTCTATACTTTTGGTCAGATTTATGTCCAGCAATTCTTGTCTTAAGTTTATTTTTGGTCGTTCCTATATAAACCTTATCACAACTTTCCCCATCATTTCCCCCGCAAGGTATTTTATATACTATATTTGACATATCCCATTTCTGTATTTTGTCCTTAGTATTACTAAATAATCTACCTATTGTATAAAATAAAACCAAAAAAATTTTTATTATTGAAAAGACCTTAAGCTTAAAAAAACTATTATATATAAATAAAGAATATTTAATGCAAAGTCATTTATCGGTCCGACAAAATCCTGTCTTTAGGTAAAGGCAAGTTGTAATAATACCCTAAATGTAAACAAGAAGACTATCATAATTTTAAACATTTTCTTCTATTTAAAAACTTCTCTCAAGTTAAGGCCTGGTTCACTATCCTACACAATCGTACGATTCATTTACAGGAAAATCCGATAAAATTTTGTGCCACTTAGGGCCGTTAACAATAAAAAAATTAACCTACAGTTAACACTAAACTCAAAATTTAAACCTTGGTTAGCCAAAACCCATTAACACAAAGTTCAAAGTTCAAAGTTTAGATTATTTTGCCAAATTTCAGTTAAATTTAACCGAGTACTATTTGGCGTTTAAGTTCTTAACTGAAAGAAAATATTTGATGTTTGAATTTAAATATATTATATTTTTGCTATTTTTAAACAACTGAAAGATGCCTCTACGATTAAAAAGATTTACACATTCGTATAATTTATATAAAGTAAATATTTCTTATGGTATGAAAAGAAAATATAACCACCGAAGTCGAATGGATCATTCTTTTTTCCTTTTGGCTCATGCTTAAATTATAATTACATAAACCTACAAATTTTTTATATTTAATAAATTTATTGGCAGATGGGTGCACAATAAGAATTTATATTTATGTATACATTTCTTCTTCTTTTTGAAATTCATTCATAATAATTGATAACTACAAGTTAACTAACTATTGTCTATTGTTAACGAACATTTTTAATTTATAGTTAAAACTTTAGTTTAAGCTTACTGAAAGTTAGTTAACGTTTACGTTAAATTTATTTGACTAAATATTATATTAATAGACCTAAGAGCCATTATTACAACTTGCATTTAGTTAAAGGTAGATTTTTTTGGTTCCGATAAAAAGCTTCGCATTATTACAACTTCCATTTTTTATTTTTAATTATAATAATAATAATAATAATAATATTTAATAGATAAAAAATAATAAATTAAGAATATTTAATGCAAAGTCATTTATCGGTCCGACAAAATCCTGCCTTTAGGTAAATGCATGTTGTAATAATGGCTCTAAATGTAAACAAGAAGACTATTATAATTTTATACATTTTTTTCTATTTAAAAACTTCTCTCAAGTTAAGGCCTGGTTTCACTATCTTACACCATCGTACGATTCATTTGCAGGAAAATCTGATAAATCTGAAAAAATTTAAACAAAATATTCTACCGATGCCACACGAACTATCAAACAAAAAAAGGTGCAGAAACAAACGTTAAAAATATATTTCATTCCATTTGTTGGCATTTTGCATTTTATCATTGAAACAAATAATATTGTTATACCCTTCACACAAGAGTCTAAAAGGATATAAAGGGTCCGCCAAATAACTTTTTTTTTTTAAAGCTATAAAAAAAGTGTAGCTTCGGCTGTGTGGCACGTAGCGCCGTCCTGTTGAAACCAAATGTTGCCAATATCCTCCTATTCAATTTTTGTGAACAAAAATTCGTCAACTTGACCCGATAACGATCGCCATTGACTGTAACGGTCACTCCTTGCTAATGGCCCAATTATGCCTCTGAACCAAAATCCTCACCAAACAGTGACTCGTTTTGGGTGTATTGGCTTTTCAATGTATGCGTGCGGGTTTTCTGTGCCCCAAATGTGACAATTTTGCTTGTTTACATACTCGCCAAGATCAAAATGAGCTTCATCTGAAAAGATGTTTTTTTTTTTTGCAAAATCGGCCAAAGTAATGTCGCAATATTTTATTCAGCGGAAATAAAATAAAACTAATTATCTGTCAAATCAGACATGAGCTTAGTTTTACCATTCACGAAATAAGCACTAGTTGAAAAAAAAAACGTTAGATGGCGGACCCTTTATATAAGTTTCTCATTCCATTTTTATTTCTACAGTGTTAAGTTGCCACCCCATAAAGTACATATATTCCGAATCCTTATAAATAGAGAAGTTGAATTAGCTATGTCTGACTGTGTGAGCGTTGAAATCAATTTCTTGAAGCTCTTAAATATCCCACGGACTCTGATGTAATATCAATTTATCACAAATCCTTTCGAAAATTTTCGTATTGAAAATCAGCAACTTCGACCCATAAGCGACTGAGATATAAAAAAAAACATATATGCCTCTGTTTTTTATTGAGATTACAAAAAAATATATATTTAAAAATAACAACAACAAAAGCAGACGGTGTTGCATTTTTGTTTAAAAAAAATGTGCCAAAATAAATTCAGCACTAGCAAAGCTGCCAGAGTTACTGGCACCTAAGCCGATAATAGCGCTTTAATATAATTTGTTTTTGTGACCGTGCAAAAGTTAAATTCTTTGCTAGACTTGCACGGTCTGCACGACTTGCAACGGCAGTTTCAATCAAAGTGTGGGTTCCGCTATAATTTGTTTTCGTAGTCGTGCAAAAGTAAAATTGTTTGCTAGACTTGCACGGTCTGCACGACTTGCGAGGGTAGTTTGCATCAAAGAGTGAATTTCGCTTACAAATATTAAAGCGCAATTTGCATCACTTCAGCAAATTTGCACAGCGAAAAACCAGTGCAAAGTAATGTCACACAAATTTGCTCAACAGAAAAAGAATTTACTTACTTTCAGGACTTAAAATTTCCATAAATTCAATTTCATCCATGACATTTTTTACCAAAAAATTGATGACATTATATTTTTCCGTTGATTTAGGCAATGTAATTTTTTAAAAATTAATTAAATTTCTTTTCGGAAAATATTAAAACACAGAATCTTACTTATTAATTTAAAAAAAGATTTGTTGTTGCTTTAATACCAAAAAAAAATCAGCTGTTGTTATGACTTTGCAACTCACATGAAAAATGCACTCACGCTTGATAGCAAAAAATTAGTGCATATTTGCACTAGTTGTAAAAATGCTACCAAGAGTGAATTCCGCTGTAGTAAACTATCAAAAAGTGTACAATTCAAGATGGCGTTTAAAATAAAATCAAGGATAATTTCTTTTCTTTACCCTATCAATATGGGCACCAAATGAAGGGCTTGACTGCTAGAATGCAGTTAACTATGTAAAAATACAATATCAAAAATGTCGTCGAAAAAAATAAATAAAAATTGTGTATAAAATCTAGAAAATGCTTCGGTAACATTATAGAGAAGGATATTATAAGATTCGGCATGGCCGAATATAGCCCTCTTACATGTTTTTTATTTACTTAATTATAGAAAAATCAAAAGTAAATAAAATATTATTTTAAAGCAATTTTATATCTTGATTTATCATTTTTTTTATAAAAAAATTATCAGCACCAACTGCTTTCCCTAAAATACAAGTACTTTTGCCCAACATATTTTTTTAAGTCGACTCAGAATTTTTAAATTTATTTTTATTTCCATTTCAACTTTTACTTTACTGTGTAAACACTTAAGCGACTTGTAGAACTTTTAACTAAGTAAATATGTAGTCGATTAGACAATTTGTAAGAAATTTCCTACATGTCGTAAAAGCAAAAGGGTTGGAATTTGACGCTGATTGTACGAAACAATTTGCGTGTCATCCCTATTTAAAGCTAGTTTAACTTTAAATTGAATTTATTTTGTTTTCTTTTTTTTTCTAAAATAACAAAATACAAAACAGGGATTTTTTATTTTAAAACAAAAAAATTCAAGGCGAGACTATTATTAAGGGTCAATATCTTTCCACACCAATGAATTTTGCTACGCCAGTAAAGCAATTTTAAATTGAAGTATTAAGGTTATTGAGGAAACTTATATATTTTGAATACAACATCAATTTTGATTGATAGATTTTTTTGGATCAAAAATAATTACAAATAAAAGTGGGGGGGGGGGGGGGAAAGCTGGGGTGTCAAGTGGGTGTTATGTACTTATGTATTGTATATTAATCATACTGCAAGAATATTTTTATTGAGACATAAAAGCAATATTTACTGGCGCGTGCTATTATTTATTGTTCTACATAAATTATACCTTAATTTCCTTTTGCTAGACATTTATTTAGCGTTTACTACACCTTCTTCAACAAAGTTATCAAAGTTATGGGTATCGTTAATATCCCGCCAATGTAAAAGTATTCCCACAAAAAAAAATCCATAGTCAAGGTAAAATAATTTCTATTTCGCTATTTGATGTTATTAGAGTCAAACTGTTTTTGAACGCTATTATGAATAGAGAAGGTATAAACACATAAAAGTGAATTATAGGATTAAGAATTTTTATAAAGAAATATTTAATAAATACACTAGCAATTTTAAAGTTATTCAATTAAATTTAAAAAAACTTTGGATTTTTTTTTCGAAATCTATATCTTCTTCTATCTAAATATATAAAAATGAAACTCTGTCTGCCTGTGTGTCTGTTAGCTATAGACTCCGAAACCATAAAGCCAATCGGACTCAAACTTTGGCAAGTTGTTGTACACATTCCAGGGAGTGTTTATGGGTGGTAAAAAGTGGGCGAGGCCACGCCCATTAAAAATAAGTTATCATTTTTAGGTACATGTATTTGACAGATTTTTCTGAAACTTTGCACACATATTGAACTCTCATGATTATACAATTTCGTCATTAGAAAAGTGGGCAGTGCCACGCCCACAAAAATAAGTTATCATTTTTTATCTTTTTGCACTAGATCGATTTTTCTGAAATTTTGCACACATATTGAACTCACATGATTATACAATTTCGTGATTAGAAAAGTGGGCAGTGCCACGCCCACAAAAATAAGTTACAATTTTGACGTACTTGCACTGGACCGATTTTTTTGAAACTTTGCACACATATTGATTAAAAAGTGGGCAGTGTCACGCCCATAAAAAAGTTATAATTTTGAGGTACTTGCATTGGACCGATTTTTCTGAAACTTTGCACACATATTGAGCTGTCATGACTATACAGTTTGGTGATAAGAAAAGTGGGCAGTGTCACTCACATAAAAAAAGTTATAATTTTTTTTTTTTTGCACTTTATATTCAATTAAAATTCAGAAAGCATTTATATTCATTAAGGGGCGTAGCAACGCCCGCCGGGCTTGGCTAGTACATAATATTTTTAAGGGTTTCATCATTGGCGTAGCTATCAATATTTTCTGGGGGTAGTAAAAGCTTGAAATTTTTAATTTTTTTTTTTCTTTGCAAAAATCATAAACTGAGATGATTTATATTAAATGAAAATACATAAAATTTTTTTTTTAATTCTGGGAATTGTATGGCACCCCACAAAATGGTCTTGCCACGCCCATTAATATCATAGTGAATTAGTCAGTATTGTGCTAGTCTGTCAGACATGGGGTTGCGGTTTCGATTCATTCTAAAGACTTGGATCTACAACGTGTTAATGCTCTCCGTTACCCCGCTCGGTTAATAAAATTATAATAAAATTTGTAATTGTATTAAAATAAAAAAAATAAATAAATTTTTTTGGGTGACACTTAAAGTTAATCATTATTGAAGCAAATTTAGTTTACTAGTTCAAAAGCCCCTTCACTGTCAATAGCCATTATTTCACACACTCATGCTTACAATACAGATAGCTGATATCTAAATCAAACCATCTGCCAATATCCTGCTCTTTTGTCATTGACATTTTCATATTATTTGAACGTCCTTTTAAGTGTTTTTCTTTTTGTTATTATTGTACTTGTTTCACACACATTTTGTATACAATTTGTTGTCGCTTGTTCTTCAAGTAAAATTACAAACAAAGCAACAATTTAATAAAGACTTTAATGTATTTCTTTTCTCTATCTACGGTAGGGGGAAACGTTTGTGTGGCGCTTGACTTTACAGTGTCCTTGTTATTATGACTGTTAACAGTTACTTTTAGCATCCATTAGCAATGGATGTGAAGAATTTTTAAATGAATTGTTTTATTATTATAAAACACTGTTCTTGTCTTGCCTGTTATTGTAATGCAAATTGGTTTTAGCGAAAGCATGTCGCCAGGTGTTAAGGTTGACACTATTGAATTACGAAAAACTTTCCTTCTAGTGGAAGGGCATAAGAAATAAATAAAATTTTAATTAAATTATTAGGAAATAATAATTAGGGGCTTTCCTGTTAAGTCCTTGTTTATAAGAAAAATAAAGTAGCACCTCAAAGAACTTGTCGTTTTGCGGCATTATTTTAAAATGGTGCTACATAATGTGACCCCATGCAAAATGGGCCCACATTGAAAAACGCCAAATAGTTCTATTTTATTTATTGCAAATAAATATTGCCCAAATTATTGGGCAAATTTTATGTTATGAAGTGTTGTTTATCCAGTAAAAAGTTTTAACTAAATTTAAAAAAAACAGAAAATTTGTGTGTTTTGCCTGGTACTGAAGTCTTTTGCAGGCGAACTGTCGGTTTCACTTATTTTTGAACTTAACCAGCTGGTAAATTCCAAACATTGAATTCGCTAAATTTAAGTTTTCTCGATAAAACTACTTAGTGCGTCTGATGGACTTTATAATACTTAAGTTGCGTACGTATATGGATTTGATGACACTAGACCAGCGTTTTAAATTTAAAGTTTAAAAGTCCTGTTGGCTGTTATCGAAAGTCCTCTCACGAGTCGTGATTCAGATCTGGTCGGGTCAAGAGCTTGCGCGGCATTGGCATTATCTCTTAAGGGCAATCAGGCCGTCCTTTTTATCTTGCTTCGAGAGTTTCGCGTCTCACTCTCGCATTGATTAATTGCGTTGCGTCGGTTAGCGGTACTAAGGTACAGTTACCCGGAGTCTCAATTAACCTTAGCCAAACTTTTAAAAAAGAATATTGGCGTTCAGCTCCGACTTCCTATCGACTTACGGATACTGAATCTTTATGGGATACCCTGGCTTTATGATATAAATAAACGTCGTTTCAGGGGACGATTAAGCGAAAGGTGAATGAGGTTTAAATGATTTTTTAAATGGGTTTATGTAGTGCAATCAGTGCTAGGATTGCTGTCATTAGACTTATTCATACAAAAATCATGATCAGTAATTCTAATGTAAAGCGATGGCACTCGGGTTGGATTTTGGTCATATGAGAATCCTATACCTCTCACATAAAAAGGTTAGAAAGACTCAGATGCCGATTGAACACATCGCATTCTCATATCTGATGAATCCATGTCTTCATAGTGTACAGTGTCTTTACTGATTCGTTCCTAATGGGCTGAAGATCAGATGCATCCATCCATCTATCTATCAGGAAATAAGTCTATTGGCAAGGCTGCAGTAAAGGTTCTCGAATACAATTAGAGAACGATGAGCTTAATAACTGCTTCGGTTACTGCACATGACAACTTTAGTTATTAACTGAAAACTATTTCAATCTTAGATCAGAATATTTGTAGAATGTGCCTAAAAAATGCTTAGACATCAACGCATTTAGTAAGCGATTGTGTAGTTTTGGCTAGCGGTAGACTAAGGATTACAAATAGGCACAAAGTGTAGATGCTTTGGATAATCTCAGTCTAAAGAAGATGCAATTAATTAAGAGTTTTTTAATGAAAGTTGTCGGCAATAACCATTTGGTGGTATGAAAACGTTTTATAATCTAGAGAACCCGCCTGTGGTGGCGAGAGACTCTGTAAAGGAATGGATACTAATCGGTGGCCTTGATTTCACTGAGGAGTAAACTGGATCGGAATGGTAGTAGTCTTTTGATATTCTCCATGCTCATATACATTTATAAAGTTCCTACTTCGGTTAATATTTAAGATTTTAATGTTAAACACCGTTTCACATAATTATAACTGACTCTAGCACGTATAGATAACCTTTAACACCCTTTTCCTGTTAATTTTAGATATAAAAACGCTAATGGAAAACCCCAAGCAAATAAAATTTGTATTTAAAACAAATAAAAGCGCTTAATTCGGCTGTGACAAATCTAATAAGCCTATTACAAAAGTTTTGATGCGCAACTATAAGCATATACATACAAGTTATTTTCGTAACAGATTTACTCTTGCTCCATCTTCAATCTTGGAGGTACATGCCTTCTTGCTAGGTGTGATCATGTTCGTGCAACGTACAGTAAACATACAAAAAACTTCGCTTTATATAAGTATAATCGTACACATAGATAAGAATACAAATATGCCAACTACAAAATCTACACATGCACTCACCATCGCCTGCTTTTATTGTTTTTATTTAAATAGATTTCGCTACTGCAATATCAATAAAAAACAGAGGTATACATGGTGTTTTGCTCAGTTCTCAGCTGCAAACTTGTCGAAATTGCTGATTTTCAATACCAAAGTTTTCGAACGCATTTCTGATAAATGAATACCAAACACAAATCCGTTGGATATATGGGGGCCTTAAAAAGTTGATTTCAACACTCACACGGATAGACAGACGGACATATATATGCTTTATAGTAACGGAAATGAATATTGTAAAAATTAAAAATGGAATGACAATAATATTATCGTGTGAAGAGCATAATAAATGACTTATATCAATGTACAGAAATTAATCATAATCCTTTGCTTACAGCGCAGTAATTCATATGCCTACGCTACGTAAATTTTAACCAACACGATAGATAATCAGACGTACACAAGCAACATTTAACATTTTATATATAAAGTACCTTTAAAATTCGTAATTAATTAAACAATTAAACCACGAGTAAATTTCTTAGCAACCATGAAAATGTCTACTGGTATTAAATTTCACGATACTGTATAAATATTTGTTACTGCTCAAAATTTTCAGCAATTTTTTTAAACATAAAAGAAACGTAAATAAAAGTTTCTGCGAAGCACAACAAAAACAAAACAACTTGGGAACGCAGCATAAAATTAAAGCTACAAAAACCGGTTTGAGCTAAGATTGAAAATGACATCCATATGTATGTGCGTACGTATGTATGTAAATTCTTTTATTAAAAACATTCCCCTAATATTCATAAACAATTTTTATACCCTTCACACAGTGAAAAAGGGTATATATAGGCTTGTCATTCCGTGTGAAATTTCTACAATTTTCATTTCCGACCCCATAAAGTATATATTTTCTGAAAGCTTATGAATAGGGGAGTCGATTAAGCTCTGTCAGTCTGTCCGTCTGTCCGTGTGTATGTTGAAATCAACTTTTTGAAGCCCCCCGAAATCGCTTGGACCCGGGTGAGGTATTAAAATATCAGAAATATTCGGGAGTCGATCGGTATTGAAAATCAGAAACATCGGTTCATAAACAACTGAGATATGAGCAAAAACCCACGACCACCTCGATTTTTTTTTCACAAAAACAACATTACAACAACAACATACATACATACAAACTTGTATATTGGTTAAAGTAAACGTGGGATCGAATCCCAGCTGAGCAAAAAAAATTTTTTTTATTATTTTTTAAAATTTATTTTTTATTTTTTTAAATTTTTTTTTTTAAATTTTTTTTTTATTTTTTTTTTATTTTTTATTTAATATATTATTTATATTTTTATTATTTTTTTGTTATTTTTTTTTTTGTTTTATATTTATTATTTATATTTTAATTATTTTTTTTAAAATTTTTTTTTTAATATTTTTTAAATATTTTTTTTTATTATTTTTTTATTTTTTTTTTTTTTTTTACATACATACGTTAATTTTTAATTTTACAATGGGATTTTTTTATATATGTATGTTTTTTACATGTACATATGTACGTATTTTATATGAGATGAATAGTGATACAAACAATTGTTATTGCATGACTACACGTTGTGAAGGGTATGTAAGATTCGGCATGGCCGAATATAGCACTCTTACTTGTTAAATTTATAAAGAGTTCATAAATTATAAATAATTAAAAGACTTACAAATTTTGTTTATAATTTTATTTAAATTATAAATTGTCTATTAATTTATTTATGTCTGTGGACAAATTCCCTACAGACGTACAATACATGGATAATAGTTTTAAAGGAAATACGATTTTAGGAAGAAGATACATTAAGATGTGGAATAATAACTCTCTTTACTTTGTTGAGATTTTTATTTAAATCAATTACTGTATTTTCAAATTGTGTACAAAATTCAAACGTTCTAAAATAACCTAAAAAAATTTCTTCTTCTTGTTGAGCTTGAGATCACTTTTGTCTCTTTATAAAAATGTTTTGATTAACAACCAATATTTCGCTACCAAACAAACACAAACAAGTAAGAGTGCTATATTCGGCCATGCCGAATCTTATATACTCTTCACAACGTGTAGTCATGCAATAACAGTAGTTTGTATCACCATTCATCTCATATGAAATACGTACATACATATAAAAAACATACATATACAAAAAAAAAATAAAAAAAAAAATTTAAAAAAAAAAATCGAGGTGGTCGTGGGTTTTTGCTCATATCTCAGTTGTTTATGTACCGATGTTTCTGATTTTCAATACCGTTCTACTCCCGAATATTTCTGATATTTTAATACCTCACCCGGGTCCAAGCGATATCGGGGGGCTTCAAAAAGTTGATTTCAACATACACACGGACAGACGGTCAGACTGACAGACTGACAGGGCTTAATCGACTCCCCTATTCATAAGCTTGCAGAAAATATATACTTTATGGGGTCGGAAATGAAAATTGTAGAAATTTCACACGGAATGACAAACCTATATATACCCTTTTTCACTATGTGAAGGGTATAATTAAAGCTACAAAAACCGGTGTGAGTTGAGGTTAAAAAAATGACATCCATATGTATGTGCGTACGTATGTATGTAAATTTTTTCATTACAAACATTCCCCTAATATTCATAAACAATTTTTAAATTTATAAAGAGTTCATAAATTATAAATAATTAAAAGACTTACAAATTTTGTTTATAATTTTATTTAAATTATAAATTGTCTATTAATTTATTTATGTCTGTGGACAAATTCCCTACAGACGTACAATACATCGATAATAGTTTTAAAGGAAATACGATTTTAGGAAGAAGATACATTGAGATGTGGAATAATAACTCTCTTTACTTTGTTGAGATTTTTATTTAAATCAATTACTGCATTTTCAAATTGTGTACAAAATTCAAACGTTCTAAAATAACCTAAAAAAATTTCTTCTTCTTGTTGAGCTTGAGATCACTTTTGTCTCTTTATAAAAATGTTTTGATTAACAACCAATATTTCGCTACCAAACAAACACAAACAAGTAAGAGTGCGATATTCGGCCATGCCGAATTTTATATACCCTTCAAAACTTGTAGTCATGCAATAACAATTGTTTGTATCACCATTCATCGCATTAATATGAAATACGTACATACACACATATAAGTATGTATGTTTCATTATGTTTATAATGATTTTATCGGCTTAAAAACATCCCATTGTAAAATTATTAATTTAGTTTATGTATGTATGTGTAAAATAAAATAAAAATAATATAAAAAAAATAAAAACAATAAAAATCCAAAAAAAAGAACAATTTTTTTTTTTATCTTAACTGGGATTCGAACCTACGTTCTTCCAGTTTGTATTGGTGTGAAAGGACGAGGTGGTCTAGGTTTTTTCATCATATCTCAGTTGTTTATAGAGCGATTGTTCTGATTTTCAATACCAATCCGCTCCCGAATATTTCTGTAATTTTGGTACCTTACGCGGGTCTTAAAAATGTCGGGGGCCTTCAAAAAGTTGTTTTCAACATACACACGGACAGACTGGCAGACGGACAATACTTAATTGACTCCTCTATTCATAAGCTTTCAGAAAATATATACTTTATGGGGTGGGATAAATGAAAATTGTAGAAATTTCACACGGAATGACAAACCTTTATATACCTTTACACTCACTGTGTGAAGGGTATAAAAAACACATGTAGATAGTTAATTTAAATTAAGTTTTTAGTTTAAATGAAAAACTTAAAAAATATTTAAATTCTAGTAAAATAATACAGTTGTAGCTACATAAAGTATAGAATTTATTTAATAAAAAATTCAAACGTTCAAGTGTTCATCCAAGCAGATTTCGACTTTCCATAAGCAACAGAAAAATTTTTGTAAAGAAAAAATCTTGGCTTCACGGCTTTTCCAAACACAAAAGGTTTAATCTTCTTTATTTCTTTGGCTTTGTCAGAATGGCGTAAAAGTCATGTCGTCAAAATCTGCTTGGAAAAGTCGTTAATTTTTCCATGGGCCTTGTGCTACCTTAACGATAAATTTTTATAAAAAATTTGCACCTTTTGCTTGTTTAAAAACATTATTTAATTCAATTTCAGTTATAAGAAAATTGTAAACGGCATCGGTTTTTTGTTTTTATTCTCTTAACAAATCTAAACATTCAAAAGTTCACTTTCAAGCTGAGGCTGTCTGAAAGAAGATGATAAAAATCAAAAACCGAAAAGAAATAAATAAATCAGAATTCTTCTCTCAACACTTTTTATCAAGAAAAAACACGACAGTCCAAGGCCAACAACATTGTTGGAAAGCTTATGCGAAGTTTATATTTATGGAAAAAATCATTTATTTGAGGTTATGTTAGAATTACTCGTTTTGTTCACCAAAGCAATAACGTCCACCAAAATATTTTGGTGTTTTTTTTATTTACTTACTATCCCCGCTCTTCACTATATTATGCACGATTTCCATCTCTTTGTTTAATACTTACCTGATAAAAGAACGTTTTAATTTATATCAAAAATACACTTTTTATGTTGCACTGAGTACGTTGCTTGACTCTTCTATAGAGGATGTTCAATCCTTTAGCTACCTTGGCTGCACAATCTCAACAAACAGTGGTGCAGACGACGTGATCTTAAATTAAGAATCTTCAACACCTGCATTAAACCCATCCTCCTTTATGGATATGAAACCTGGGGCCTAAATAAACGCGCTACAAGGAGGCTGCAAACATTCGCCAACCGTTGTCTACGCCGCATCATCAGATGCTTCTGGCCAAACACGATCAGCAACTCTGAGCTGCTCCACAAGACAAAACAGACACCAATCCACCAAGACATCGAAAATTTGGATAGATCGGCCACAAGCTCAGATCAACAAACACAATCGCAAAAGCCGCTCTGACATATAATCCACAAGGTTCCCGTCGACGAGGACGCCCAAGGACAACCCGGCGTACAACAACGCTAAATCAACTATTTTTAGCACAATGTACATGGAACGAAGCTGCGCAAGCGATGGAAATCTCTAATTGAGGCCGTTTGCTCCCAAGCTGGAGAATAGCGGAACATCATCATCATCAAGTACGTTGCTTGCAAATGTCAACTTTGACTGGCCATAAATGAGCTGATATTTGTTAAAAAAAATCAATTATGCAGTTATTTGCTTTGATACGTTCTTAGTCGAACGTCATTAACAAAAACATTATTATTGTTTGTGCAAAAAACTATTTTTTTGGCCAAGATTTCGGGTCAAATTACGCTCTGTGCATAGGCGTAGCTACAATTTTTTTTCTTTTCGGTGTGTCAATGCAAAATTGGGTCCAATAAAAAGGTTTTGAATTTGCTAACACCTTTTTTGTCTTAATTTTTTTTTTAATTTAAATTCTAAATTCCATTTAAAGTTTTTCAAAATAAAAAAATTATTTTTATATTTTTCTATTTTAATCCAATGTTCGCATATAAATATCGTTTAAATAAATTTATCTTGACAACTGTTTGCTAAAGCTATTTTAAGTTTTTGTCAATACAGCTGTTTATGTTTTCCGTAATAACAACACGCAATGAACGTAATATTTAATTTGACAAAAACAGTTTTTAGAAAAAATAAAGTCTACTCGTATTAAGTTTTAAGAAAAAATAAAGTCTACTCGTATTAAGTTTTAAGAAAAAATAAAGTCTACTCGTATTAAAACAAACAGAAATAAACGTGCCGTACAGTACTTGCGTATGATAAGTATCTACACGAGTTTAATTTAGTCATTGCCAGACATCAAGACGTAGGAGGCATTCTTTTACATACATGGAAAAATTATTTTGAAATATCCAAGCTTCTCATTATTTACGATTTTATATCAAATATTCTTTGGTAATGCTTCATGCATCGAAATTACGGCATTCGATTGCGATCGAATTTTAAAATATCGTTTACGTTCGAATGTTTCAATTTGCCCCCTGAATAGCATGCCGGCAATAATGCGTTACAGGTAATTTTTTAAAACAATTTTTAAAACTAAAATGCTCTTTTGTGGGTTTGCTGACCAGGGCAAGTTATACAATTGAGTAGCACTTAAAAATTTTTAAACTTTATTATTAAAGTGAACAAGATTGGGTAAATTAGCCCTGCTAAACAATAATCTGCAGTCAACCGATTGGCTTAAAGTCTACTTATTTAAACCCTTTACCTGCGGTGGCAAGGGTATATATAGATTTGTCATTCCATTTATTACTTCTACGATATTCTTTTTCGACCAAATAAATTTTCTGAAAGCTTATAACTATGGGAGTTTGAGCAATGTCCGTCTGTCCGTTTGTTGGTCGAAATAAACTTTTAGAAGCCAGCCCCCACATATTACTCTGATCTGTATAAGGCATTAAACTTTTGCAAATATCCGAAAATGAATCGCTATTGAAATTCAGCACAAACGCCCCATAACTTTCTGAGATATCAATCATTCTCTCTAGCCATGTCACACAATAGTGACTGACGATAAATATGATTTTATTGCAGTAATATGAAATTTCTGTTAAAATGATTTCGGCGCAGCTCAAAAATTAATTTAAAAAAATTGTTATTGAAAAAAATGCAAATCAGTATAACAAAGAATTATTTAACATTCTATTTTTATAACGAAAAGACACAAATTTTCACGTAAAACTTGTTTGTGGTCATTTCTTAAACATTCTAAACACATAAAAGGCTCTTGCCTTGTTTCTGCCGGTCTCTCTCCATCTTCCATCTGTGTCATTCTAAAATAACATAAAATACATGTTCGACGTACTTTTGTATTACTTGCGTTTACTTTAGTTTTTAGAATATGAATAATGTTGGATTTCGTAACAAAATACTACGTAAGTAAATGTTACTGAAAGAAGCCTAAGTTCCAATATTGAAGTTTTCGAAGAAATTACACAAACAAAATTATGTGGCCCGCAGCATCTTGGCCAACAATGTGTTAACTGTTAAATTTATATAAATAAAAATTTTACTAAAACTAAATAAATAATTTAGAACTTTTCTTTTGACATTTCCACGGTCATGCCTTTAGTTTTTGCCTTGAGGTGTTTGTGGCAACCATATTTTAACCCTATTGAACTCACTTTGGATAAATGTGTTTCGAAGATTATAAATAAAATGTTTTTTTCCATCAGCTCGGGATTTTTTTTTATGGGCGTGGCAAATTTTTCCCCCTAAATTAGTCAGGTACGGAGACATATTTCATCCTAACTCGAGAACCAGTCATCCGATTTGCAAAAATAAAACACCAGTAGATATCTTACAAAATTCTATTTATTTTAGTCGAATTCAAATTTTTTTCTATCTCTTATCGTTTTGGAATTATTCAGAAATTAATGGAGAAAAAAAATTTTTTTCCTGCAAAATTCGTAATATTTTTCAATTTCAAAATGGAATTAAAAAAAATATAAAGAAAATATTCAACATTTCTATTCGACTAAAATAAATGCAATTTTGTTACACATCTTGTTGTGTTTTATTTTTGAAAATCGGATGACTGGTTCTCGAGTTAGAATGAAATATGTCTCCGTACCTAACTAATTTAGGGGGACAAATTTTCCACGCCCATAAAAAAAAATCCCGAGCTGATGAAAAAAAACCAACAACGGATTTGAGTTTAGCGCATCAAAATGCATAAATTCCACATAGTTTTATTTAACGGGAAGACAAAAAGTGATTTTTTGTCGAACAGTGTAATTAATGTTTACGAGTAGTATGACCAGATTTTATAGGAACAATAATGTATTTTTAGCAAATTCTATAACGTACTTTTTTCAAATCTAGTTCGGATTTTATCATGTCATGTTTTCCCATATTGAAGATTTCAGATTAAATTAGAGGAACATCTTAGAAAAAAAAAATGGGGCAACACTGTTAAAAGTCAAATACTCGCTTTATCTTCTTACCCCTTTGGCTTTTTCCAGCTTACCCTAAACAGTGACGCACTTGCCGGCAACAAATAATGATCGATTGTGTATAAAAGCTTTATATTATAGCTTTTTTACAAATTTCGTCAGTTTGAATATTGTTGGGCTTTAATCTTTTTCGATCTACCGCATAATGACGTCAAATTTAACAGTGTCTCCGTCTGATTAGGGAAAAGATATGAAATTATATTTTGATTAATACTTACTTGACATCAGAGATAATGTTTTCAACAACTTTGTTTAAACAAAATAAATAAATAAATATTAAAACTATTAGAATTATTTTCTCGAAAACTGAAATAAATTTGTATTTAAACAACAACTCAGTAACAAATAAAGTCAGTTCTTAAGGCAGATTAATAAAAGCATTAAGTGTTAAGAAAATATTTATAAATAAACTATTCAATATAAATTTGAAATAACAACTGAATTTCTACATTAAATCAACGTTAAGGAAAAAGAAAAATATATTTAATAAAAGAACATTTCACAAAACAGAAAACAGCAAAAAAAAGAATGAATATGATTTGGATGGGGACTTTTAAGCTGACCCTAATTGTGGGCCTAACATATGCAGTGGTTTCAAGGTAATTAAAAAGTTTATGCAAAAAGCTTAAAATTGCTAAAATTTGTAGACAAATGTGACGAATGCTTTATGCCCAGTACAATACAAAACGACTACACAACAACACCTCCACCCCTGTTTTATTCATAAAAAGTACCGAAAATTAAGTTTGAAATTTTTGTTGACAACAAATATTCCTAATTAACTAAAGTAGGCAATAACTAACTTAAATGCAAAAAAAAAATAGTAGAATAAAAGCAATATTTTTCTTTTTAATAATTTTCTTTAAATCCCACTTAATGTATGTATTTCTCTATGTTTTATGCTCTTGCAGGAACTCTTACAGTCGAAGAGGTTTACAAAGATCGCGACCAGTTCGCTGCCTTAGTGCGCGAAGTAGCCGCACCTGATGTTGGGCGCATGGGTATCGAAATTCTCTCGTTTACCATCAAGGATGTCTACGACGATGTCCAATATTTGGCCTCCCTCGGTAAAGCTCAAACGGCCATTGTTAAGCGCGATGCTGATGCTGGTGTAGCGGAAGCCAATCGTGATGCGGGCATACGCGAAGCTGAGTGTGAAAAAAGTGCTATGGATGTTAAGTATTCCACCGATACGAAAATTGAGGATAATGCTCGTCTCTTTAAATTGCAAAAGGCCAATTTTGATCAGGAAACGAATACGGCCAAGGCAGAGTCACAGTTGGCCTATGAATTGCAGGCTGCCAAAATACGTCAAAAAATTCGTAATGAAGAGATACAAATTGATGTGGTGGAGAGACGTAAACAAATCGAAATTGAGTCGCAAGAAGTGCAACGCAAAGAAAGAGAATTGATTGGTACTGTTAAATTACCCGCCGAAGCCGAAGCATACAGAGTACAAACTATAGCCCAGGGCAAACAGTAAGTTCCAGCACGTGACAGCTAAACTTTTTATTAAACCTGCCATAACCATACAAAACAGCTGTTCGAACCAAACTTATGGGCAACACTCAAGGCATATTTATTTATCAGGTACTCTTGATTCGTCAGCTGATTATTTTTTTCAACGCTTATTTTAAATATCAGCTGTCAAAATGCATAAATAAAAAACAATTTTCTCTCTTTTCTAATTTATTTAAAATGTCAAACTTTATATAAAAAAAAATAAAAACGAAAAAATTCTCTTCGAACTGCAAAAACCTGATAAAAAAATATGCCTTGGGCAACACTGTATTTAGTCTTAAGTGACTTGTCATAACGCCGTAGAAACCAATTGAATTATGGGTTTTTATAGCTATAACATTATGGTTATGGCCCGTTTAATTTAACCATAAAAGATGTCATGACAAATAGTTTATTTTTCCCATTGCAGATGTCAAACTATTGAAATGGCCCGCGCTGAAGCCGAAAAGATACGTAAACTTGGTGCCGCCGAAGCTCATGCCATTGAGTTGGTGGGTAAGGCCGAAGCCGAACGTATGCGCATGAAGGCTGAAGTTTATAAACAATATGGCGATGCTGCTATTATGAATATTGTTTTGGAATCACTGCCCAAGGTAAATTCACAAACATTTTGCTTAAAGTAAATTTGATAGGATTTTAATTTGTTGTATTTCTCCTAAAAGATTGCCGCTGAAGTTGCCGCTCCTTTGGCCAAAACCGATGAAATTGTTCTTATTGGTGGCAATGACAATGTAACCAACGATGTTACCCGCCTTGTGGCCCAGTTGCCACCCTCCATCAATGCCCTAACTGGTGTTGATCTTTCCAAGGTTCTATCAAAAATACCTGGTGCTAAAGCGTGAGATTTAGCTTATCTCACGGCACATGGATTTGATGATTTGGCAATGGCTTGAACAGGAACATTCAACGATAATTGATATTGCATTTTTGACTTACGATTTAATGACGACGATTAAATTTAAATACCTAAATCTCTAAAACAATCAAGTATAAAAATACAAATATTTTTTTTATTATTATTTTAGTTGGTTTAAAATAATAATTCTTGTAATAAACTGATGACGTTTTGTATTCTGTGAAAAAATGTTGCTTCTTGTCTGGTCCGCAGTTCGAAAATCGATTATGTATTAAATTTATCACCAAATGTATTTTTCATAACCCATTTGTTCCGATCAAATTTTTTGGTCGGAGAAATTTTCTTTGTAAGAGTTTTCTGCAACATGATTCTTTCATGCTGGAAAAATTTGTTTGGAAAATCAAAGCTATCGTATGAATTACATTTACAATTTTACTGTGCAAACTTTATATGATATGGCAACCCATTCCAATTTTTGTCTAGACGAAAATTCGAAATAAATTCAAGGCGAATTCAATTATCAGGCGTTGTCGACACACACAGCTGATTTACTTTTTCTTTGCATTAATGTTGGCTGAATTGCCAAAAGTTATTTAGGTTTACATTCTTTGATTTTTTTTTTGAACATTAACAAACTAAAGCATCAATAAAAAACCTTTATGTTTTTTTCTGTTGTTGTATTTTTTGTAGAATTATCACCACCTGATAATTGAATTCGCCTTGATTAAATCAAATTCAAATTGAGAGCAGTGTACACTTATGCAGGTAGTGGTGTGAGCCCAGCTTTTTATTATTTATTGTTTTTTTTGTGCCAGAATATATCGAATTCCATACGTATATAAAAAAGATTTTTCAGTGCAAATAATTGTCAAACTTTATATAAAAAAAGACAGACAATAAATTCTGTTCACCATCACCTTATGCTAGGCGCACAACCAGGACGAACGACGACTTTTTCGCCGCGAATATTCGTAATCGAAAATAAAACACATTTGTGTATATGAGACATGCATACAATTATGGCGTCGGTCGAAATTCGCTACACGCGGCAAACTCTGAAATATATTTATTTCTATTTCTTACGCCGGCGAATGACGAACAAATTGACACAAGGTTACCATTTTTTTTATTAAATTTGGGTTTACTTCTCAACATTTTAAGAAAAAAAGTTAGTTTTTACTTTAATAATTGTTTAATTTTTTATTTTAAAACCTTTAAAATTAATAAAGAAAATATTACTACAAAAATTGTTGTCTATTGGTGTTTTTGCAAACGTTTGAGTTTTTTTAGTGATTTTTTTCAAACATGGTCACCTATTAGCTGTGTTATACGAAAACAAAATTTTAATTATAGTTTCCCGCCAGAGACTCTGGTGTCGTCTGCTTCTCTTTTCTCTTTTCAATTCAGGTATCACAATGGGATCAATAAAATGGACCCAAGTAAGCTGCACAACAGCTGCCTGTTCTACCTAACCTAAACTTACTGCACGTACCCACCACATTCTTTGTAAACATTTACTTATATGTAAAAAAGTTTTAATTACTACGGAAATTATATGTGACCTTCTCCGAGAAAAGGGGCCTAATGTGTGAAAATGAAGTTTTGAGAAAAACGCATTTAAAGTTTCATAACGCATTATCACGATGAACACACCTTCAGTAGGGAGATGCGATTTGGTATGATTAGTTATGGATTAGGTGTCGACTTTGGTGACGTCATGCCTAAAAAAAAATTTATGTTTTTCTCATTTTTTATCGATTTTTCCAAGTTCATTTTGTACGTTTTTATGGGGTAAAAAAATTTTTATCAGAAATCTAACTCATTCATCTACACGCTTTTAGGTGCCAGAATCCACTCTTAAGTCCTAATCCGTTTTTCGACACACTAGGTCCCCTTTTTCGGAGAAGGTCACATATTTATTATTTTATTGAGTTTTACAAAAATTTAAATTCTTTGATTATTTTTCATCTTTCTTTGCACAAACAGTCAACAACTTTATTACCGATAATAGAAATTATTTTTCGTCATTGTTGTGCTTCATACCACGAATTTACACAGCGAATTTATACCGACGAATTCGTCTGTTGGTCGAAATTCGTCGTTCGTCCCATTTGTGCGCCTTGCATTACGTAATAACAACATGGTTAAGAGTTTTCCAAATTATTTCCCTCTCTCAACAAGAAAGATGTGAAACTCAAAACTCAATTTTGTTTAGAAAAAAAAAAAAATTGGGTGAAAGCAAATACACTCAAGCACAAAAGATGAAAGCCCTGTATGCTGCCTGTAGTCGTACAGTTTTTATTTTAAATAAATATTTATACTTAGATATGTATGTATGTATCTAAATAACACAAAATATGCGCACAATTATGAAAACTTTTTTTTTCAAATATGTACAATACATTTATGCCCCTATTGTGGTTCAGATCTTTTATAACAATTTGATCGACGTTGATACATTTGCATTCTAGTTCTCAACTCAACTTATACTTTTTTTGTTTTGCTTTAATTTTCACCTTATTGGTTTACTTTTATATAAAACTTGATATTTTAAGTTGATGAAAAATTTCAATTAAAAACGCTTTTGTTTCACAATAAAGAGTTGAGTTGACTCTCAAACACCGAACTGGGTTGAGTTGACAACTGCATAAGGGTCATTAATATGCGCCAAAAACTAAGTTAAATAAAAAAAGGACAGACAAAAGAGACCAACATTTCATCGCAGAAACTACAGTGAGAGACAAATATGTGTAAGTGTTTGTTATATGATTTTCTTTCCCAATTTTTTTAATGATTACAATTATGTAGTTTGAACAGATAAATTTAAAATTAATTTTTTTTGGAACTGATGCACCTAAATTCGTTAATAGAAAACTAAACGCTACACTCACTGATCCCGATGTTATGCGGACAAACACTTACACATATTTGTCTTGCACTGTAAAACGACATTCAAAAGCGAACAAACAAATTTAGCTAAAACTAAAAAGAAAATATTTGTGTGTGTGTGTGTGTGTGTGTTGTAAAGTATTTGATAATTTAATAAAATAGTTAAATAAATACAATGTATTGGCTTACTGCCGTATTCATAAAAAATATTTTAGGTTTATTGAAGGCTTATTTGACAAATTTCTCTACAACATCTGTCAAATAAGCCTTTAATAAACCTAAAATATTTTTTATGAATACGGCCCTTAGATTTTATAAGAATTATTTTTTAAAATTTGTTATTTTACGATCTTTGCTTTTAGATTTGCAAACTAAATAAATTAAAATCATGAGTTTAGAAATATATAAAACTAGCTTGACCCAGTCCACATTGCACCAATCTTCTTTGTTTTCTTAACATGTTATTCGAATACAATTAATTACCTTTTAATGTTTTTTTTTTATCCATTAAATTCTACACATTTATCTTTGTAATTCTGATAACCGTAGAGCAGACGTCTCCACAAAGAGAGGCAGTTCAAAAATGTGTGTAGTGGAAAGTGTATTTTGAGAAATGTCGTGCTACACACGTTCAACCATAGAATTTAAATTTCGACAGAGAAAGGATAGAAGTTTAATTTTGTTGCATAGTGTAATTTAAACACTAAATTTAAGTACTTTTTTTTCGCTTAAACCAGTAGAAGAAACTTACATAACTGTTAATAGTTAATGCATATAATGCTATAAACACAATCAAGTCCACCGACCATCGACTACAAGATGTCAAAAATAGAATACATGCGTGCTTATGAGAATGATTCTTTTAGCCGCTACACGACTACCGACTACTAGGCTACTCATGGTACAATCATCAGGTAGCCTGAGTTCTGCAACAACAAAATTCTAAATGTATTTTGTTGCTGGAAAACGACGACTTAAATGTCAAAAAGCAAATGTGTGTGCGTGTTTTTGTGGCGGTAGAATATATACGTACACAATATATACACATACATAAACAAAATTTGACATCTTAGTTATTAAACCTTAAGGTAGAGAAAAAAAAAATCAACTGTTTTAGTGAGGCTACCTGATAATTGTACCATGAGGCTACTTTTGTAGCCCGTAGCCAACTTAGGCTAATTTCTATTTTTCTTGGCTACAAAAAACAGATTGGTGCTGCCAATACAATAAATGTATGAAATGGTGGTTTTAAAAACGCAATACATTAAATATCGCTATTAAAAACGCGAAAAACTATTATAGTGGCACCATTGAAGAATAATAATCATCTGTTCATTTGTTTGTAGTTAGTGGTCGGTAGTCGTTAAAAGAATTAAGTAGCTGGCGACTTGGCTATTTTTGTAGCCAGCTACTTTTGTAGTCGGTAGTCGATGGTCGGTAGCCTTCGATTGTGTTTATAGCTTAATATTCATATATATAAAGAAATTGTTATTTAATCATACTAATTAGAACTGCTAATAGCTTATTTGGTTTCAGATTTTTACAATTCCAAATAACCTAAGTGACACAACATAAGCTGTGTTTTCTCAGCCGATATATATTTCTGGTTTTATTTTAATCAAGATATGTAATTTTCGTTTTAATATTGCAAATAGTTTCAATTTCATAACGTTTTTTCCCTCTCCTCTAAACATATAAAAACTTCAGTTAGGTTATTTCGCCTTTAAGGTGACGATATGCAATAACAACAGCACTTGTTTAATGTTTTCCAGAATGTTGTTCATCAGACACGATAGTGGCTTTTTATAAACATTAATAGTCCACTCTATTCCTAATATATGAAAAAATCATTTTCCAAGGTTTACATAGCTTGGCTTAATTTGGATTTTTTTTAAAGACTTCTCTAGGTCTTGAAAAATTTTATAAATCCTGCTTTTCAATCTGGATTTCTAAAATTTGTAAATTAATAAGGAACTTTTTAATTGCAAAAAAAATATAGAACATATTTTTGTTTTTCCTTTGCAATAATAAAATTAAACTATTAATTGAAGCGTAAAGCGTTGAGAGAAATGCTAGAACTATCAGAAAACTGGGAGACGTTATTGCATTAATTAAATCAATAACATTACGAAGGGCCTTTCGTTAAAAAAAAAACATTTCAATTTTTGCTGTATTAGACAAAACAGTAGCTCAAGACATTTTTCACAACTCAACCAGCGTTTCTCAGTAAACATTAAGACATCACTATAATTGGCATTTACTCTTTAAAAAAAGCCACTAGTGGGTAAATGCATTATGGCCGCCCCCTTATATGTATAATTGGTTTCCTTTCCTCTTGAGAATTGAAATACTTTTAAATATAATCGGACAAGGGAGAATGATATCACCGATATAAAATAAATAAATTACGTGACATTTTTGAGAAACCATATTCGTTGCTAACTTTATGTCTGCGTTTATATTGAATAAGTTTTCTTGCACAAAATATTCTTTTCTCTTCGTATTGAGTGCGAGAGAAAGAGAAAGTAATAAAAATCAGTTGTAACGATTGAAATTCGTTTTGTTTAATCTGAAGTTAGGTGCGGTTATAAAAAAAAATCTATGCAATAAAACTTGTTCTGTGTAAATGTTAAAGTAAGTTTAAAGAAGAAAAAGAAAACTCTTTCAATGTAAACACGGTTTTTTCCAAAGGTTTACAACAGTAATGGAAGGGACAACCACCATTCATTGTTTGAAAAAAGCACGTACGAAGTTTAAATTAAAAAAAAAAAAAAATCAAAAGGGTCTTCCAACAAAAGGTGTAGTTTTGATGTCATGGTTATTTTTAAGCGAAATCATCGGATATTTGATATTCTATATCAATAGCAAAGGCTATTCAATTGATCGATTCGCACATTTTATGTATGTCCTTGATAGCTTCGCTTCTCTTTTTGAAAGATCCTATATTTACAAAATTTATTTTTTAAACTTATTGCCTATATACATATGTAAATAAATATGGTGGGTAATTTGTTTTACGTATAAGTAATAGTTAGTTTTTTGCAAAATGTATCTTGGTGTGCGGAAAACTTTAAAATTTGGACCCTCTAGTGATGCTGTAGTCGAATCATTTAATAAAGAGTACACAAAGTAACTGTAAGTAATCAGTGATTAACTTTCTATTCTCAATGTCAAACTATTTAAAATATGTATTCGCCTTTAAATATGTTTTTGTTGATGTAGATATGAGAAAGCGAATTCAATCGAATACGACTCTGCACGTACCTTGTTTTTGTACCTCTATTTTCTCTCAAGAACTACTGGAAAGATATATGTATTCAATATTTATGTTGGGACCAGCAATCAGGTCCGGGTTCAGCTAGTTTTACACATAAGACCACCCTATTTAAGCCAGTGTATTGATGATCAATTTTTCAAAACAAATACTTTTTCATACAAATAAACACACATTTTTTTTCTAAAACTAATGCAAAAAAAAATTACTTTTATACAATTTAGCAAAAAAACAAATCTTAAGTAATTTAGTTAATAAATATTTTGTATTATTATTTTAATGATAATTAGACATTTTCCTATAACAATTTTTTAAGTTTGTTTATAAATTATTTCTCTTTTTTGCACGTGTATATTTATTTTTTAATCAAATATAACCTTGGGTCCATATTAGACAAATTTTTGCCATAACAAACTTCATACATACAAGCACCGCTTTAGAAATAGTATTCACACGAGAGTGTAAAAGGATATATAAACAGTGGGCCAATTAAAAGATGAGATTTAAAAATGCAATAAACAAAAATGGTTTGAAATTTTGCCAAATGAAATTTTTTTAGTTTTTTTTTTTTGTTGTAAAGTACAGTTGTTCCGGTTAGAAGTGAAATATTACTTCATTCATATGGTTGCCGCAGCTGGTCTCACAGTACCCCATTTGAACGGACCTATTTGCAAACACTTTTTCGAGTGTATGGGGTTGTATCTCGGCAATGGCATCACGAATGTTGGCATTTAAATGTTCAATTGTCCCTGGTTTGTCTGCATATCACTTGGGTTTAAGAGCGCCCGACAGAATATAGTCCAACGGTGTCAAATCTCAGCTTTTTAGCGACCATTTGACATCACCATTCTGGCTAATTAAACGGCCATCAAACGTTGTACGCAATAAATCGATTGTGACATGGGATGTATGACAAGTTAAACCATCCTGTTGAAACCAAACATCGTGCATATCAATACCATAAAGATTGGGTACAAAGAAATCGGTTTTCATGGTGCGAAAGGTGTCTCCTTTGACCATAACGGTTAAAACGTCCTCATTTTCAAAGTTACTCGTAATAGGAGCATTGGCTTTTGTAAAACCACGTTTGGGTTTTCCGAGCCACAAAAACGGCAATTTTGCTTATTAACGTACCCACCAAGATGAAAATGAGCTTCATCCGAAAAGATGATTTTTTTTACGACATTTTCGTGCGATTTCCGACGAATTGTCCTTGTTTTGGAAATAAATCGCCAATAAATATATAAAATATGTACCTTTGGCAACATTTACAAAAAATCTTGGTTCAATGGCTCAATTACCGATAAAAATATCGGAGGTCAACATTTTCTTAAAAAAAGTTTTAATTTAAAGTTCGGATTATAGATTTTCTAAATAACTTTAGGTCAAAGTTGCACCACAGAATTGTCAGTTATGGTCTTGGAACTGTTAGTGTTGCCATGTAACAAAATTGCCATATAAATTACTAAGATACAAGTAAAAAACCACTAGTAATTCTTCTCTGTACCTAATTTCTTTTAACAAAAATCCTTTTAGCTCAGCCAGGATAGATTTTTGTTTTTTTCTTACATCTTTGTATTTAAATACAACATTTAAAAAGCATGTCATTCATGGAAATATTTAGCACAAGAGGTCTATAAATCTCAACGATATAAGCAAAAAATATTTTTAAACAAATGACTGTGTGAAGGGTAAATATGATTCGACACAGTCGAATATAGCTTTCATACTTTTTTCTATTGAATTTGACGTTTGTCATGAAAAAATTTGTCTAATGTAGACCCTAGTTGAAGGTCGTTTTAATTATATACTAACATTTTGCCATGTAATTAATTAATTTTTAAAGAATTCTGTTAATGCCAAAGGAACACTCAATAAAATCAGCGTTTATATAAGATGTACCAAAATTCTCAACTTGTTGCATTAAAGTGTTGCCAACTAAAGCAAGAACAAATAATTTGGTAATAGCTTGGTTATTTGTAATATTAGGCCTTAAAAATTTTGCATACATATGCGTTATAATATAGGGAATAATATTAAATAAAAAACTCAATTTTGAAATTTTTGCTAATAGGTTGTTTAGTCTTTAAGGTGGCGAAATACTAAATAGCAACTTTTTTGGTAATTTATTTTCTTTGCTTTAAATTATACTGAAATAGTTAAATTTTGCCAAAAACAGCTGATGTCAGTTCAAAAGTTATCATATGACTTTTACATATGTATTTCACACAAGCAATATGTCAACAAGTCATATGTAAAATACATGCCGGCTGAAAGCACTTTAAACTGGGCACACGAGTTTCTTACTGTAAGAACATCGCAATAAATTATAATTAAATAGATTTCTTTGTTGTGATTAAATAAATATTAATAAATTTACTTAATTTACATTTGTAACAAGATATAAAAAGCAAATTTTAACCGGCATTTAAAACCGGTATTGTTCTTTTTGTTCATTATATTTACGTATGGATAAACAAGTAAAAAATATTGGAGAATTAAAACGAATCTTATAAACCCACCAACAGCACTTAGTTTTTAAGCACAAACAGAAAGTGTATAAGTAAAATGTTCCATTCATTTTCAATATATCCTTAACACTAGACTAAATACTTTCATATTTGTAACACACTAAAGCACACTTGCTTAGTCGAATCGATAAAATAATTAAATAAATGTTTGCTTAAATAACAAAATATATGTATGTATGAATGTATGTAATTAATGGGATAATGAGCTCATTTTTCAAACGGAACAACAAACTTAATACACCCACCTTTTTATAAATCCATAAATTTATTTTTGTTATTAATCTTATTTGTTTGTTTTAGTTTTTAATTAAAAAAAAAAATACTACACACTTTGAATAATTTAAATAATTAAAGAAACTGCTATTTTTTAATACTTAAATGTAACTGAGAACAAAAGAAAACTCTATTGAAGAGACATGAACTTAATGTAAACTTTTCGGAATTAAACTTTTTGTAATAAAAAATTATATTAAAATAGGTGTGTAAAATTTATATATGTAAATGTAAATTAACATTATAAAATCTAATAAAAAAAAGCAAATATACAATTCAATATTAAGATGTGTTTTAATATTTTCATTTTTATCGCTTTCACAAGTAAGTACAAGTAACAAGTAACGGCCTATATTCGGCTGTGCCGAATATTTTATACCCACCACCAATTTTGTGTACTTTTATAGCACATAATTTATTATTTTGTTATCAACAGTAATCGCTATGGAATAATCTTTTTATACTAAAATTTGTATCACTTTCTTTGTATAACTTCGATTTGCTACTAAATTCCTAATTCCCTTATATTTAGTCTTACAATGAAACATTAAGAATTTGTACATTAGAAATGATACTACAGACTCCCTTCCTATTTTCACAGAAACTGAAGAGTATAATTTGGTACCCAGAGGTACTTAGTTAGAAAATAATATTAGCTTTGGGTGGGTATAACACCATCTAGTTTTAAAATTATAAAATTAATGTTTGCATTAATTTAGAGAATCTATTACAGATTTATTTATTGTTTTTAGTTTTTGTCCATACAGAAATTATATGAATTTGAGATATACATATATAGGACATGAAAATGGGCTAAATCAGAATATTAGGATGAGAGTTATAGATCGTAATGCAATAGTGGTCAAAAAACCATGCCCTTCCAACATCGAATAAATTGCGATTGTGTCTAAACGCCTTAACCTAGACCGATGAAACTTTGAAAATATATTTCCCGAGTAAAAATTTATTTCCTTGAAAATTACTCAAATCTATAGATTGAGAAAGAAGTTATAGGTCAAAATGTACGAACATTTATACCGCACAGTGTTTTTTTCGGTATAATTTAAATTTAAAACGTAATAAAAACAAACAAAATTAGATTTATACCACGAAGTGTCTGTATTGAAATATCTAAGTTGAATTTTTTAGCAGAAACTATGTTGACACGCCTACTATAACGCCCACTTTTCACATAATCTTCCATAAATAAAATTCAAAAGCTCATAAAACCAATAAAATTAGAGGCAGGCTGATGAAATTTCGCATATATAGTTTTCTAGTCACTGCCATTGTAATGCCAGAAAATTAAGGTGACACACCTACTTTAACGCCTTCCTCCCCTATAACGCTTTATATTAAATTCATATAATTTCTCTATGGACACTCTCACTGATTTAAAGGCACTAAAAATTCCATATTCAGAAGCCTGTATCTTTTGCAATTTTTAACCGATTGCATAATTTTAAAATAAAAATTGAAGCTAGACATGTTGAGATATAAAAAAAATCATGCCAAAAGTGGTTTCTTAACCGCAAAAATACGCCACTTTTTTATTTTTTTTTTTATTATTTTGAAAGTAAGCGATGATTTTTTTGTACGGAGCGATTGCTTATTACAATTTATTACACTTAATGATTTTACGAGACAAAAACTAAAATCGATGTTTACCGTTCTGATTATAGTTCTAACCGCGCAATAGCTAAAAAAAAATTGAACGAAGCCCAAGAGTTTTCGAAAATTACATCAAGAATTCCGAGGGGTAAGGAAAAAATTTTAAAGGACGGGTTTCATCGTATTTATCTACGCATGAAAAAAATTCCAATTCTGCCTTATCCTTGTCAAAAATAAGAGCTCAAGCTGGAGTGCAAGCCAGCAAGTCATCAGTACGCAGTGTAATTAAAAGCTGTAAGTATCTTAAATACCGGAAATTAAAAAAAAAATCCGCCACTTAATGCTCTTCATAAGGAAAAGCGGCTTCAATTCGCAAAAGACTACATGGCATGGGATGTGCAGCAAAGAGGTCCTGTAAATGAATGGAGCACCGGGCCTGATGGCTATAACTATTATTTCCCTGATTTGCACAAAGAAAAGCGATTTTTGAACCGACATCACAGGCGAGAGGGAAGCGTTATGGTATGAGGTGCTATTACGTACTATGGCACCATCGATCTTGAATTTCAAAGTGCAAAAATTACTGGTGCAAGCTATAAAACGTTATTGGAATCAGCTATTCCGAAGTTCAATGAACTATTTGGTCGCATATCCTGGATATTGCAGCAGGACGACAGAGTAGTAAAGGAGTTCGTTGCCAGTCAAAATGTTGATATTCTTGACTGACCCACCAAATATCTAAACCTTATCGAAAATGTCTGGGGTTGTTTATCTCGTAAGGTCTATGAAGGAGGTAGACAATTTGATGACAAGCAGTCACTAATTCAGGCCATTAAGGATGCTTGAAGTCAAGCTTGTTTGGATTACATAAATTATCTTTATCTGTCAATGAAAACTCGTATATTTGAAGTTATTAAAAACAAAGGGGGTTGAACCCATTACTATCCTTAAGTAAGTAAGTAAATAATAATAATGTTAAATAAATTAAAATTCTATAATCGGTTAAGAATTTCAAAAGAAGCAGGCTTCAGAATATGGAATTTTTAGTGCCTTTAAAAAATCAGTGAACCGCAGTGTACAAATTGTATAGACTAGGGTGATCGACTCGGTTTTACAACCGGTGGAAAACCCGTTTTTTTACTCTTTCAGCTGGCGGTTTTTCCCAATGGTAATTTAAATTTAATTTAAATCACTCACAGAAGTCGGTTTTTTCGTTTATAGTTTTATGTTAATTTATCTTTGTAACCATACGTACCATAATATATTTATTACTTAAAAATTTTCCAAAAATCAGAAAATTAATTAAATACTCTTCCATAATGTTGTAAGAAATTTATTTGTTGTTTCAAAAACAAATGTAAAATAAGAAAAATAATTAGGCTTAAATATTATTTGTTTTAAATGGAGAGCAGGTATTTGCTGTAATAATTAAGTTCTTAGTTAATTTTTTTTCTAAATTATTGATGTTTGATCCTACTTCACACTAATAGTGTAAGCGCTACAAAGCTTACAATATTTTTTTGATCTCTTTCAAAGCAAATACCGATTGCTTTTAACAAATTAGTTTAGTTCTTAAAAAACGTAGTGGCTGCAATGTAAATTTATATTTTCTATTTACAATATGCAATAACATTTTTGATGATTTACTTACTGCTTGTGTCAAAAATATTAGAAAATTAAATCTTAAACTAAACAATTAAAAATGTCGAAGTAGAAAAGAAAAAATATTAATCACAATTTAGTTGCCATATTTTGTTTCATGTAGAGAAACAACGGCATTTTTAAATTTATTCGACCGATTAACCGGTTTTTTTTCTAAATTTTCAAAAAATAAACCGGTTTTTTTTAAATTCTAAATTTCAAACTATTTGAAAATCGGTTTCTTAAAAATGTCGAATAATTGATCACCCTAGTATAAACACAAGAATTTTTTTCTGCTTGCCGTTTTTGTTTAGGTTTGGCTGGTACCATGGGTGTAATTACAGAAGGTGATAGCGTAAAGGAGAAAAATTTTTGTCTCTTTTTTTATGTATGGAGTCCGTAGTTGAAATCATTTTTTTAAATATGTAGTTTGACATACTCCAGAACACAAAAAAAATTGTCAGCTGGGCTGGCACCGCCACCTTGTATCGGGTGTCCCAACTAGAACGCAATTTTTAAATTTTAAATAAAACACAGATTAACTAATATTTAAATTTTTTTTTTTTTTAATTTTTTTTTTTTTAAACACAGATATTTAAAAAAAAATATCGTGAAACTTTATTATATCGTAAAGTAGACAGAATGAGGTTATGTATGGAACAATATATCATGCAGATGGCCGCCGCGGCTTTGCTGGCACACACGCGATCTTTTAATGAAATTTTCAATGACCTTTTTGCACAAATGCTGCGGTATTTCATTAATGCAGCGTCCAATTCCCTCTTTTAAGGCTTGAGTCGTCGTCGGCTAATTCGCGTAAACCATCGACTTCAAAAAACCCCAAAGAAAAAAATCTAAAGGTGTTAAATCACACGATCTAGGCGGCCAATTTTGGTCTCCAAAACGTGAAATAACACGACCGGGAAATGACTGATGCAGCAATTGAATTGTTTCTCTGGCTGTATGACATGTGGCGCAATTTTGTTGAAACCACATGCCCTCCACAATCAATTCTAGGCAAGAAAAAACTGGTTATCATTTCACGATACTGAACACCATTAACTGTTTGCGCTTGACCTGCCTCATTTTCATAAAAAAAGGTCCAATGATTCCTCCAGCCCAAAAACCACACCACACAGTGACACGTTGAGGATGCATTTGCTTCTCGTGAATCACTCGAGGATTTTCCTCACCCCAAATGCGACAATTCTGCCTATTGACGAAGCCATCAAGATGGAAATGGGATGATCGCAATTTGCGAACTGTAGCCGCAAAACTTTCACCATTTCACAATGAGAATGCGTTGTTCATTCGTGTAGCGCTTCATTTTTACTAACCTCGTACCTTCTACTAGCAAACAATAACAATTGTTCAAATGTCAAACAATGACACTTCGAATGGCGCCAAATTTAAAAATTGCGTTCTAGTTGGGACACCCGATATAAGTGTACCCTGGCTGGTACTGTTTTTTTTTTTTGCTGGCTTCATCAAAAATTGTCATTAAATTTTCAAATTAACTGTTACAGAAAACAGTGTTGCTAATTTAAGGTTTTCCTTTTCTAAAAAAAAAAAAAAAAAAAACGTCTTAAAAACTGAATGATTTCAATTGTTTTCTGAGCCAGCTAGATAATAAATAAAAACTTGATTTTGTGTCATTTTTTTATATTTTATCATTTTATTTATTAATTTATTAAACATAAAATTATTAAATGTATGCATTTTTTATTCAGTTTTTATTTTTTATTATTATTATTATTTTACGTTAAAGTATATTTAAATATACTTAATATATTTTATTTTATTTATTTATTTCTTATACAAAAAAGTAATTTTATATGCAATATATAAGTAAATTTAATGTTTTTTTTTTTTATTTAGTTTTTAATCTTACTTGCTGTATTTTTTTTAATTATTTTATATAAATTTTTAGTTGTCTCGATAGTCTAAATATATATGTTGATGTTTTAAACTCAAATTAAAGAAGAGCAGAGATTTTAAAATTACATAAAAACACAAAGAAACGATAATGACAACTGTTTTCTCTTTCTTTTTTTTTTATTTTGCTTTTGTTTAAAGAAAATAATCAACAACAAAATATAACTTTTTTATTAGAGAAAATAGACAAGTTTTTTTTATAAATTTTTATAAAATTTTGTTTTAAAACTAATAAAGATTTGATTAAAAAGGAAATAAAAATTGTAATATATGTAAAAAGAATTTCTTGGTCAAGTGTTTCCGAAACAAAAAGTTTGATTTGATGAGTTTGTTTTTGGGAACCAGTTGTTTTAACGAAATCAAAAGAAATAAATTAATGCTTTTAAAATGATTATAAAGAGGTGTTATAAATTTAAAGAGATTTTAAGGGATAAGTCAAGAGAGTGGTAAAAGCAGGAATTTCAGAGGAGTTGTGGTAAAAGAAAACAATTATAAATGTTAATATATATTTCTAAATACAAAAATATATGGTGTTATTTACTCAAGAAATTTAAAATAAAAAAAAAAGCTTTTAAACTTTTTTAGTTGTTTTTTTTTATTACTATTTAAAAGGATTTGTTTTTTCTAGTAATATTGCCCAATTTGTGTTATTTTTTTTATTTATATGTATATGTTTGTATGTTTTTTTTTTTTTTTATATTTTGTCAAAAGTTTTATTTTTTCCTTCAAAAAGAAGTCTATTAGTGAATTTTACAAAATATATCTGTTGTAAGATATTTGTTGTTTTGTTTAAATTTAATTGTTAATATTATTTTTTAGTTTTATATTAAAAATCTATAACTTTAGCCTGCATAAATTGTTTTTGTGTTTTAATGTCTGTTTGTTATTAAATTACAATATTTACCTTTTTGTTTTGTTTTTTTCTTTTTCTTCTTCCTTTTCTTTTACTGTAGGTGTATATTATAATAAATGTATGTAAACCTATAATGCAAGTAAATAGATATATGTATGTATGTGTGTATTAAAGTTATATGTATATAATTAAAATGTAGTTGTTGTTCTTTTTCTGTGTTGGTTTATAATATTTTATTTGTTTTTGTTTCTTTAGGAGGAAAAGAAGCTGTTTTGTTTATGTTATTGTTGTTAAGAGATGGGCAATTAATAATAAATTGTTTAAAACTCTTTGATCTCTTTATGCTAATTTTATTATTTTCGGCCTCTGTCGTTATTAATAGAAGATATTTATTAAATAATATTGTTTAATTTGTGTTTTTTTTTAATAATATATATTCTCTAGGTTTTATGAAAAAAAATCCTTATTTTGCCGCTCTCTTTTGTTTAACACTTACACACTTTTGTTTTTGTTTTGTTGCTTTTTTAGAGATGAAAAACGTCTTTTTTATCGTTAAGATATTTTTTTTAAGTTTTATTTTACTTTATAAAATGTATATTTTAAAACTCTTTTTCGCATAGATCGCTTGTTATTTAGTTTTCACATTCAATAAAAGTTTATATTTCTTTAATAATTTTGCTTGCTATCTTAAAAATATTTTGAATTTATCTTTTTTTTATTATTGAAATAAAGTCATATATTTTTTTTAATATATTTAAAACAAAAAAAAAAGTTTTGTAAAAATTTTCAAAATTCTTCTTATGCACGTTTTTTTCGTCGTGTCTTAATTGCTTTCGTTATCTGTTTTGCATACGTTAATCGGCTTTTTTTGGTATTAATCTTTTCTTTTATTTTTTTATTTAGCATAAAGTGATTGTTCATTATTTTGCTGGTTAATTAGTAGTCGTCGTGTGTGTCTCTTTGTATATAATCCTCTTGGTATTTTCTCTTCAAAAATAAATTGTTTTATATCTTGTATATTTTTCATATTTGTTTTTTCTCATTTAACGCATTTAATTTTCCTCTTTTGGTGAACCAGCACTATTGTCTTGTTCGACTTCTTTAATTTTCTCTTCGCGAGGCTTAGCGGCGCCAAAAATAGCAGCAGCCTGCTTTGTCTCCGCCAGCCCATTAATAGGAGCATCAACGGTTCGGGGTTTCAGTTGGAGTCTTGGTCTTTCATTGTCATCTGTTATGTATTAAATTATTTTTTAATAAAAAAATAAAAGAGTTTAATTAAATTATAGTTTAAAATAATTAAAAAGAAAAAGAATATTTAAATTGAGCTTGTGTTTAAAAAATTAATTGAAATTTTCAGATATGTTTTAAAATACTTCCAAATTAAATATATTTATAATAAAATAAATCCAATTTTACAACTTTAAGTTTTTGTCGATTTTTTTTTGAGCGGTTATTTTCTTTTTTTTATAAACCCTTGACGCTTTTCTTTCTTTCTACTGGGTGGCCCGAAATTACCGAAGGGTTTGAATTGCTTATAACTATTTTTTTTCTTTTCTTTTCAGTATTTTGTATAAAATACTTGATAAATTTCAAATAGAGCAGTACTCAATTGAACAACGTGACCAAATTGTTGAGCTTTATTTTTTAAATCAACGAACCATTGTTTCGACTCAGCGTGCATAATTTAATTATAAGCGACGAAGCCCATTTCCAATTTAAAGGGTTCGTTAATAAGCAAAACTGCAAAATATGAGCTACGAAAAATCCGACAGTAGTTCAACAGCTAGAATTACACCCACCTAAGTGTACGGTTTGGTGCGGTGTTTCATCGGAAAGAATAATTGGTCCTTATTTTTTTGAAAACAAACACGAGGCCGCCGTTTCCGTCTATGGTGTCAGATATCGGACAATGTAGGAAAATTTGTTAAGGCCAGCCGTGGTAAGCCATCCGCAAGTATGGCACACTGCAAGGGACACAATGGCTCTTTTACGGGACATCTTTGTTGAACGAATTATTTCGCGTACAAGTGATTTCAATTGGCCTCCGCATTCATCGGATTTAACCGCTCCAGACAGTTTTTTTTTGGGTTATTTGAAAGGGAAAGTCTACATTTGTAAGCCTAGAACCATCCAGCAATTAAAAAGCAACATACGCGACAAAATAAACAACATAACACCTAAAGTTTTGGAAAAGGTTATGGAAAATGTGTTGGAAAGAGCAACGAATTTGTTAAGCAGAAAATAGCCACCACTTGCGAGATATTAATTTAAATAACTAAACTAAAAATATTCCCCATCTATATACTGTATTAAAAATAAATTAATAATTATTTCTTAAATAAAAAGATATAACGAATTCAATACACTACACACTGGCCAGAAAATAAACAAAGAATTTCTTTCTTAGGGAGGAAAATGGCTAAGAACTTGATATTAAAAATTTTCTAAATAGTGAAATTTTTTATTATTTATACATAAAAAAATGAACTAGCATTAACAAAACCGATATGCAACCAATTTCAATTGGCCTTAATTAGGTAGGTAGGTAAGTAATGCCGGTGTGAAGCAACCTTCACACCCTCACCCAGAGACCAATACGGTCCATTGTGATGCCTTAAAGTAATAAAGAGATAGAAATCAGAGCACGAGAAGAAGAGAAGGGAGAAGAAAGAAAGAAGACAGAAAAGGTGAGAAGTGGACAACAAACTAAAGCCAAAAAGAGCCAAGACCCTACAAACGACCCATTCCCGGTCTTAAGTCACGAAGGCAGGTCATTCCCATTACGAATCTTATCAGATTCTCGAGTCCACATCTCGAGACATCACCCAATTCGCCGAGAAATCTACTACCTAGCCATCTCAATCTGCTAATTTGCAGTCTGGGACATTGGCACAGAATGTGCTCAACTGACTCCAACTCCTCCGGATCCTCACACAGTCTACACATATCCGAGAGGCTCCGCCCCATTCTTACCGCCACCCTGCCCAACATGCAGTGGCCCGTAATAATCCCTATCATGGTCCTCACGCAGACCCTATCCCTGACCAGAAGCAAATCCGAATCAGATTTGCTAAGTATCGGCCACAGCGTCCGTGATACTCTACAGTCCGTTCGGTTACTCCAGTCCCGATTAGTTTCGCCTAGAACCCATTCCCTTATCCTACTGAAATAGAAGCCTAACAGAGGCCTAACCGCCTCCACCCTATCAGGATTCACTATTACCGAGCCCAGTCTCGCCATCTCATCAGCCATCTCATTCCCGCTAATGTTTGAGTGACCTGGCACCCAGCATAGTCTCAACCTGTACTCCATAAAGATCTCCCTTAGAGCTCTCCTACAGTCATCGACCAGCCCGGAATTCACATGATAGCCCCTCATGGCACTAACAGCCGCCTGGCTATCCACATATATAGTGACCTCCGAGCCCGCGTCGATGTTACCCCTAACCAGTTCCACGGCCTTCATGATCCCTAGAACCTCCGCCTAAATTGGCCTTAATTAACTATATATTAATTTTGAAAATTTGCCCTTAAAGGTCTAGAGAGTAACATCATCAACGCAATGTTGCATTGCAGTATGATCTCACAATCCCTTCTAGAGGCAACTTTTTCATTTTTGACAACGTATTCTGATCCTAATGCATTACTGTTGTTGTCGACCAAATTGAATTGTCAAAAATTTTAGTGTTGCCTTTAAAAACATAGAGTTTATGAAAACGCCTAATTGCCACTCTAGATATCCTATAACAAGGCATATAATAATTCCGCCATTTTATAAGTTTTTGCAATTCAAGGTCCTGAATAAATATTCTTATAATTTGAAAAAACTACAAACAAATAAAAAAATAACGATAAGGTCTTGAAAAAAACCCTACCTATACTACCTATGGTTGACGTTGATGCCGTCGATGGCCGATCATTGTTATTAAAATGTCCGCTACCGCCTCCTGCACCTCCACCGCGCTGATCACGATCACCGCCACGATTCCTGTTAAAACTATTGTAGCGTTCATTGTTGCCGCCGCCATCCCGGCTTTGGCCACCATAGCTTCCTTCTCGTTGATTACGATCATGATGATTGCGGTCATTATAGCGATCATCGTTATTGAAATTACCATAACGACCACGATTCGCGGGACGATCTAAGGTTATACAGAAAAAAAAAAAATATAAAAACACAGGAATTATTAATCAAATTAAACTAAAAATCTTTAAAAGAAATAATTTAGTTTTACATATTTCTATAAAGATTGTTGTTATTGTAATTTTTTTGTAGATATAAGAAAATTCGTTTAAGGAGGTATCTGTTGTTGTATGGCGATTAGGGAGTGGGTTTTAAAACTAAAATTTGGCATGCACATAAAACAGTTTATTAGAAGTGTGTTTGCAACCAAAAGTGTAGAAGACAAAAGCATACGTATTTATACAAGAACTAAAAAGGTATGTGTTTCAAATATTTAAAGTCTACTAAAGATAAGAGAAAATATAATTATTGACAAGTGTTTGGCATTTAATAAGACGAACTTATAATTTACCATTATATCCTCTATTCATACCACCGCCGCCTCCACGATTTCTATCATTGTGACCACCATGATTATCATTGTACGAACCTCTATTATCCCGATCACCACCACGATCATGACCTCGATCGCCACCGCGATCACCTCCCCGATTACCTCCTCCACCGCCTCGATTAAAGTTTTGTTGGTGGCCACCACCTTGTCTGGGGGGACCACGTTTGTTAAAACCACCACCGCCGCCGCTGTTAAAAACAAAACAAAAAGAAAACATATATCACCTTATTTCACATGGTTTTAAATTTTCTCCATTTACCGATCATTTTTCTTTCGCTCAGCTATATCAATTCTTAACGGTACTGAAATATTATCTAATTTTATCCGTCCATCAAATTCTAATGCCCGTTCCAAGTTGTCCAATGTTTCGAATTCGACATAGCAAAAACCTTTGAATTGATCTGTTTCGCGATCCTTAACCAAGCGTACATTTTTCACTTCAAAATCCCGAAAGATTTTTTCCACATCACTTTGTACAAGACCTTGGGGTAAATTACCGACATATGCAATGTATGGAGGTTCAGTTGGCAGCTGTTTGCCACCACGATCTCCATAATTTCTGTTAAATAAAATTAAAAAAATAATAATAATTTTTAATAATATAATTACAAGCACTTCTAGTTTTTGGATTCTTATAAGTTTTAAATAAACATTTACGGCGTTATGCATAATAAGAAATTGTGTTAACTAAGGAGCTGCTATCTTCCCCTTATGAGAGTTTGCCATAAAATACTTATCAGCTTGTTAGTTAGCACACGGTTTGTTTTTATGCATAACGCCGTTAATTACCAAAACGTATGTAAAAAAAAACATATATATAAGGAACTACAATTAATCTACTTTGAAATTGCAAATTCCTATTAATTATAAGATCGCAATGGGCCAATTCAAAGTACTATGTACTATGTCATATAATTCATATTAATACGACAAGTGACTTTTAACACCTTTTGTTAACAAATTATGTATTTAATACAAAATAGAAGACAAAGAGATGACGCTGTTAAAAATTGTATGTATACAGGAAAGAAGAAAATAGAGAATATTCTCTCTGAGAGATAAGAAGCGAAGAAATTCTCTCTGAAAGACAGTATAGCTAAAAATTTGACATAAACAATTTCTTATACATAGGAAACAAATGTGTGAAATCATATTATTTTGCATATGCGTATGCAATGCTAAACATGTCTTAAGTGCAACCTTGCGTTGCAGAGATTTTTTTTGCATTTTATCGGCATTTAGGAACGCTCATGGATCCACTTTTTGTCTCTGCAATATAAAGTGTTTAATTATTTAAATTATTAGTCTGTGATTTAAATAAACTCTATTAATTATAAATAATTTATTAAAAATAAACAAAGAAAATACTAACTCAGCCATTGCAGTTCAAATGTTTGCATACAAAATAAAAATGATGCGCAATTTTGACAGCTGATACTTAGTAAAATGAGCTGCCAAACGATTAGGAACATTGGACATTGCTAGAAAGTTTACATATGCGTTTACGAAGTGTATGCATTGTAAATATGCATTGCAACTTGCGTTTAGGAAGTCGGCCTATCCTACTAAAAAATACAGCCCTTTTCATTTCAGTTTTATATAATTAAAACTAATCAGGTAGGTAGATAGTAAGAACAAGGAGATGCCGAAAGCTTTAAGACACCTCTAACACCCACACTACCAGACCTGCATGTCCAATACAACGAAAAAAAAGGAGAGGAAAGAAAGGATAGGAAAGAAATAATGTAGAATAATTTTCTATCAAGCCTTCTTTGTCTTATCTTTTTTTCCACCTAAAGTCCATAATAAATCCATTGATATTCTCTAGTTAGTAGGATTTTGGCCCTTTTTGATATTGGCTATAAGGGGTAAAAATTGTCCCTATTTTTAGTACTTTTTTTAATCTTCTAACTTTATTCAAAAAGACAAAATTAGATAATTGTTATCGCCTATTAAAATTTGGACAATTATTTATGTGAAATTTTTGGACTTTTATGGGGACAAAAAAGTTACCAAAAAAGGGGGAAAATAATGGAAAATATATAGGATTCCTAATTACGGGGCCAATTTATATACTTTTGAAATAGGAATTTAACCAGACAAAAAATATATAATTTGGTAGAAATTAAACATATTCATAACAAGGGTAAATGGGGAAAATTCGATAAAACAGTTTGGTACTTTTTTGAAAATTTTATTTTTATGCAAACAAGAATACACTTTAAAAAACACGTATATTAAAATATTTTATTATGAAATAGATATTTAAACTTGACATTCGTACATTGATATGAAAAAACCAAAGAGGTATTTTTTGAAGGGCAATCGAAAAGGTACTTTTCTGTTATTTATTCGACCTTTTTAATTTTCTTTATTTATGAATCTTAATTTTTAAAATTAGTGGCTATTTGTTCAAGTTGGGATTGAGGAAAGTGGACAAATAAATAGGTACTTTTACGGATTTTGTTTGTACTTTTTCTATTTTCTACGTTTATGAAGCTAGAATTTTAATTCGAAAAGGTAATGATAATGTTATGGCTACCGAAAATGTAATTTTTTTTGCATTTTTTACGTTTGTAAAGCTAGAATTTTAAAAATAGAAGCTTGATTCAAGGTGAGACTAAAAATGTTTTATTGACAAAAAAAGGTACTTTTTCTCATTATTTTGTATTTTTTTTATTTTTTTGGTTTAAGATTTTTGAAAATAGGACTATTATTCCAAGTTGAGATGGAAATATTTTAGCTAATCAAAAAGGTACCTTTTCGGATTTATATACATATATTTTATGGTACTTTTTGTATTTATATTCATAGACTTTCAAAATTAGTGATTATTGATTCGAAGTGAGGATGACAATGATATGGGCAACTAAAAAGTTAGTTTTCGTATTTTTAATTGTACTTTTGTATTTGCTATGTTTGTAAACAAAAATTCTTTAATTTAGTGACTATTGAACCGAGGTGAGACTGAAAATGTTATGGGCGTTCAAAATATTACTTCTTCTTATTTGTGTCATTTTTTTTTTTTTTTTTTTTTTTTGTTTTGAAATATACCTAGAATTTTGAAGTTTGAAAAGTTGAGTTTATATTATAAATTTCTTATTTTTATAGAAATTTTTGCATTTTGTAAATTTATGAACCTAAAATTTTGAAACTCGGAAACATTGATGTATGCTGAGATATGTCCTCTGTATGTCCTTACAGTATATTAAATTTTTCTGAATAAAATTAACTAGAGAAATAAGTTTTCATAAATTACATGAAAAATTGTTAAGTAAACTTAAAATGTTCTTGTTTATTGAATAAAAAGTAAGAACTGCGCTGTCGAAGTATCGGCTATTTTGCTAAATTATGAAAAAATAAAAATGTAATTAAATGAACGACTTAGCTCAGTTTTAAACAATGAACTAAATTGGCCGGTCACTTAAAAGAACTATTTGGCACAAGTCAAGATTTAAGTCTTACAAGTTGCCTAAAAAAATGTTTTTTCTTTGCTATAAATTCCATTATCCTATTAATAGGTATAATAAATGTGAATTTTTGTAAGCTTGGATGCAAAAACGGCTGAACGGAACTAAATGAAATTTTGAGCACCGACACATAGGCTCCACACAGATATAAATGTAACAACCTGGGGGCTCAATTTAGTTCTGTGAAGCTGTAAAATGAAAAAGCTTTTGTATTGCAAAGGGTATGGTGGCATCCTTTGATATGACACACAAAAACTTCTTATTTGATAGTTTCATAGAACGAAACGAATTGATACCCTGAATAATTACAAAAATAGGCTACCTTTCGTGCCGATTACTACGCGAAGTAACGGACACAGGCTAGTAATTTATACGACATACAGGAAAGCTAAAAAAAACTTTCTACACCCCCATTTACTTCTTCCACTGTAAAAACTTTTAATTTCCAACCATGTTATTTAAAAACGTTTCATTTATTAAATGTAATCGAATCTTTTCGCACACACTGTTTAACACTAGTTTTACCCGATGGCTTTGCTAATGTTATTCCTAAAAATTTATGGATCAGGAAAAACAATCCACAATTTTAAAGACCTTAATTTAATTAAAGACAAATTTAAAACAGAAAAAATAAAACAAAACAGACCTCCGTTTTTGTTTTTATACCATACACATAAAGCACCCTTTCCAAACACAATTTATAGCAACACACATTACCTTATTAAGCCCTTCACCTGTGGTGCACAAGGGTATATATAGCTTTGTTTATCCGTTTGTAATTTTCACAATTTTCATTTCCATCCACATTATGTATATATACATATATTCTGAATGCGTATGAAAGAGGAGTCGAGTAAGCCCTGTCCTGCAACTTTTAGAAGCATTCATATTTTCCTCAGATCTGTATATGGTATCAATCTTTTGGAAATATGCGGGAATGAATCGCTACCGAAATTCAGCACAATCGCCCATAACTTTCTGAGATATGAGCAAATAAACATGACTGCCTCTGTTTTTCCCACATATTTACCACCCAAATTAAAATTTTTCAGCCATAAAATAATTTATAGGTACTGTTTTCTTTAAGAGGTTGAGGTGCTCAAGTTTATCCAACAAAACCACGATAAACGCCAAATTTTTTATCAGAAAAATAAAATAATGGTTGTAGATTTTTTTCCAGTAAACAAACCAAAAGAAACAATGTTTGTTGATTTATTGCAGGCAAAGTAATGTTTTATATAAAAAGAAATGTGATCTTGTGCAATTTAACAAATTCAACTTTATCCACCAAGGTTAGTTAGAATAATGAATACATAAATTTAGTACAAGTGATTGTAAAAAATATTATTCAAAATAAACACTGATTACTCCAGCGCCCCTTAGCTCTCAAAATCTTTAGTAATTCAGTCTCCACTATCGCTCAGTGATGGGTAACAACCACCGTTCAGACATGAACAGGTACCATTGCTACTATTTGTAGAAATATGCCTCTTAAGATAATTGTGAAAATTTTTGGATAAAGCGTGCCCTAATCGGTAGTTATAGGCAAATTTTTTTTTTTTAAATATACATATGTTCCAAAAATTTACAAACTAAAATCAATTTTTTTCAGCTCCTAGACAACCAAGAAAGTCAATATTAATATCATCTGAAAGGACTTGACTAGCGCAATATAAGCACATAAAAAAATTAAAATTCTTGTTTACCGCCACTACAAAATGGCGTACAATAAATTTATATATGGGTCAAATCTGGTATTTTAAAATGTAACTTCTTGAACCCTATCAAAATGGGTATCAAATTAAAGAGGTTGACTAGTACAAATTCAAAGTCAAAGACGGCGTCGGAAATTAAAAAAAAAATGGCGTAAGTATAACATGAAATATAAGTTAAGCTACGATGTGGGATTATACCTATGTATGTACATGATCGTGAAGGGTATTATCAGATTCGAAACGGCCGAATATAGCACTCTTACTTTAACAACTTTAAGCGCTTATAAATCTAAAATATAAAACCGGTATTATTCAGTATCAAAAAGTATTTTGTATAAAAAGATCTTAAGAAATCTTTATGTAAGCTTTGTTTTGACTCAAATTAAAAATATTCAGTTAAATTTTCATAAACAAAGGTTTCGCGTTATGCAGTTTCGACATAATACCTATATATGGCACTATTTTTGTATGTACGTAACGTAAAAAGTATCTGTAAAACGATATATGTATGTATTATCATCTACTAGAGCAATTAAGTATTTTAAGTACCTACTTCCGGAAATAAAGTTGTAAAACATTTAATAATCAAAACAAAAACAAATGGAAAAAGTGGGCTCGCTATTGAAGCATGTGATATCATGTAGGTAGGTACTTCTTTTTTTAATGGTTTACCTCCGTTGGTATGTATAATGTTTTTTTAATAAAATGTCCATAAAAATCAGTTTAAGAAACCTAAAATAAACCTTGTGATAATTTTCATGCATACAGCAGTTGACTATTAAAAATAACAACAATAAAACTTTAACCAAACTTAAGTTTTGCCTAAAGGGATGATATATGAAAAATCGGAAATGGGTATAAAGGCGAATAATTTTGGCAACAGAGACTGCGCACGCCGGCATCTCTGTCGACGTTTACAGAGCAAGAAAAAAACACATTTTCTTCTACTTTGACATTTTCTGGCTTCACAAAAAAACAGATAACACAGATATCTGTGCTCAGCCTTTTTGCACCTTTTTGAACGATTAAACTGAAATGTTCACTAAACCTTTTAGTTTAAGTTTTTATTTTGCAACTCTTTTTAATATTTTTAGTTCTTAGAATTATCAAAAACACATTAAAATAATTTATAAAAAAATGTACGGCAACGTTGATTTGCAGCTACATCTCTTAACAGGGGCGAATAGAAATTTACACACAAGCAGTCAGAAAAATATTCACAAATTTTCTATTAAATTTTCAATACACATTTTTAAGATTTTCTTGTATATCTTATATAAATGTTATAATTGACACTTTAGTTAATCGTTTTTGAACAGTTTTATAATAAATATATTAATAGTTTTACACAAAATAACTAAATATTTACCTAGGATTTTCAAAACCACCTCTTCCAGCCATGTTTTATTTTTTCAAATGGTCTTAATAACACTCTATTTGGCTTTGTCTAATCATAAATTTGTTTTAATTTACGGCGAACTCACACTGCTTCTTCTTGGTTTTTGACAACTTTCTTTTGTCTTGTTAATTCTTAGGCAATTAACATATAGTGATCTCTTTTTGCCGTAAAGTCTATTAGCGGCGTATTGTTTAACCAAAACAAAAACTCCAAGAAAAATATACGTTCAGGGTTGAGTTTTCTAAAATATTTTTCTATAAAATTTTTTCTGTTTTTTTTTTTATTTTATAATTTATATTTTAAACACTTTTCTTTAATTTAACATTCCCAATCTTCGGATAAGGGGGTGCTTTTGCGCTTGCACAATTAATTTTGTCCTTTTTTCTGTTAGTTTTCTACATATTTTTCATATAAATTTATCTTTTTCCACAACCCATTTGAGGGTATTTTTAAATTTAGTTTATGACAATATATATTTATTAAAAATAATTTTTGTAAATAAATATCCGTTGAGCTATGATGCAAAGTTAGAAAAATTATTTTCAGTAATTGATGTTTTTATCGACACGAATAAACAACTAGGTTTCAAACAAAGATATGTCAAAACTTCAGCTGACTGTAGTCACAGCGAATATACAAGGTTGCCAAGTACACGGTTTTCTGGGTAGATGCAGCGATTTTTTATCAAATTAAAAATCGCTCGTGCCATATTTAAACGGTAATATAATATGAACCACGAGTTACTTTATTTCTTTTTTTTTTAATTTTTAATTAAATACTAGCTAACCTAGCAAACGTTGTTTTGCTTTAAGATTGGTGAAGGGGAATCGTTGTTCTTCCTTTAACTTTTTTGTTTTGTCATCTACGAAACAAACTTTTCCTATTAAAAGAGCGACTGTATGTCATTAGTATATCAAAAATTTTATAATTTTTATCAAAGTGCGGTTCTAATAGCAACAATAACATGTACCTACGACTCAATATAGGTCTATAACAACAGAAACATCGAATGGTCAGCGCACAAATAAAATAGCGATCCAAACAACGACTGAAAATATTCAGCTCAGCACTCCAATTAGAGAGACCGAATGTCATTCTACTCATAAGATATTCAATACGTGGCTTGGTAACTTTTTTAATGCTAATAAAAAATCATAATATGAAAATCGAGGACATTTTGTTGATATTTGTATGGGAATATGTAGGAAAATCTAAATGCGATATATCTGGAACCATTTGGCTGACTTCATGCAAACTTCACATAAATTATCTACAGACTATCCCTAAAGTACCCTGAAATTGGTTTCGGAGTTAGTAGTATCATCAAAGTGTAAAGACGTAAATACTTACTTACTTTTGATTTGTTAGAAGTTTGTCCTTATATTTTTTACACCTTATTATTGTTATATATATTTTTATACCCTTCACACAGTGAAAAAGGGTATATATAGGTTTGTCATTCCGTGTGAAATTTCTACAATTTTCATTTCCGACCCCATAAAGTATATATTTTCTGAAAGCTTATGAATAGGGGAGTCGATTAAGCCCTGTCAGTCTGACCGTCTTTCCGTGTGTATGTTGAAATCAACTTTTTGAAGCCCCCCGATATAGGTTGGACCCGGGTAAGGTATTAAAATATCAGAAATATTCGGGAGTAGATCGCTATTGAAAATCAGAAACATCGGTACATAAACAACTGAGATATGAGCAAAAACTCACGACCACCTCGATTTTTTTTTCACAAAAACAACATTACAACAACAACATACATACATACAAACGTGTATACTGGTTAGGGAAAACGTGGCATCGAATCCCAGCTGAGCCAAAAAAAATTTTTTTTTTAATTTTTTTAAAATTTGTTTAAAAATTTTTTTTTATTTATTTTTTTATTTTTTATTTAATATATTATATATATTTTTATTATTATTTTTTTTTTAATTTTTTTTTAAATTTTTTTTTTAAATTTTTTTTTATTTTTTTTTTATTTTTGTTTTTTTAACATACATTCGTGAATTTATAATTTTACAATGGGATGTTTTTATATATGTATTTTTTTATATGTATGTACGTATTTCATATGGGATGAATGGTGACACAAACTACTGTTATTGCATGACTACACGTAGTGAAGGGTATATAAGATTCGGCACGGCCGAATATAGCGCTCTTACTTGTTTTTGTTTATTTTGTTTACAGCTAGTTTAAAAAAATAGAGATAATTTGTTATCAAAATTGGAGATGATAGTAACTTTTTCGAGGTTCGCAGCAAGGTTCAAAATGAACCAAGATAGTTTACTCTTAAAATTTTGTATAGACATGTTGGTTAAAACATGATTCGGGCGCGAACCTTAAATGTGATATTTCTTATTTATTCAAAAATTTAACGAAATTATGACACTTAGGACTTCTTTTGAATACATCAATTACATAAAATAACGTAATTTTTTTGCCCAACTTTATTTGATATATCTCTGTTTCAGTATTCGACAAATCCAACCATGGAGAGGTACACAATTGAACCGGGCGTTGAGATTGTTGAAGTCTTTTGCAGAAATAAGCGTTTAATTAAAATAAATTTTGTGCACTTTGTGATTTTTTCATTCAGCATAATCGACAAAATGTGTTCATAATTGGGTAAATTTTACTAATTAAAGCAAACCGGGTAGAAAATGTGAAAACACCTATGCATGATCCACCAGTGCGTTTTGCGAATAACTTTACTGCTATAAGCGATAGTATGGTAGAAGAATCGTCGTCATCCCAAACAACTAAACATCAACATTGTCATAGAAAATACGCACCAAGGCATATTTATTCATCAGGTACTCTTGATTCGCCAGCTGATTATTTTTTTCAACACTTATTTTAAGTTTCAGCTGTAAAAAGGCATAAATAAAAAACAATTTCCTTTCTTTTCTAATTTATTTCAAATGTCAAACTTCATATATCTATATATATAAAAGTAAAACTCTGTGTGTGTGTGTGTGTGTGTTAGCTATAGACTCCGAAACTGTAAAACCGATCGGGCTCAAACTTTGGTAAGTTGTTGTACACATACCAGGGAGTGTTTATGGGTGGAAAAAAGTGGGCGGGGCCACGCCCATAAAAAATTAGTTATCAGTTTTAGCTACTTGCACTTGACCGATTTTTCTGAAACTTTGCACACATATCGAGCTGTCATGACTAAAAAATTTTGTGATAAGAAAAGTGGGCGGGGCCACTCCCCTAAAAAAGTTTAAATTTTGAGGTACTTGCACTGGACCGATTTTTCTGAAACTTTGCACACATATTAAGCTGTCATGACTTTATAATTTCGTGATTAAAAAGTGGGCGGAGTCACGCCCACAAAAAATTAGTTATCAGTTTTAGCTACTTGCACTGGACCGAATTTTCTGAAACTTTGCACACAAATCGAGCTGCCATGACTAAATAATTTCGTAATTAGAAAAGTGGGCAGTGCCACGCCCATAAAAAACAGGTATCATTTTGAGGTACTTGCACTGGACCGATTATACTGAAACTTTGCACACATATTGAGCTATTATGACTTTACAATTTCGTGAAAAGAAAAGTGGGCAGGGCCACGCCCATAAAAACAATTATAATTTTGAGGTACTTGCACTGGTCCGATTCTTCTGAAACTTTGCACACATATTGAGCTGTTATGACTTTACAATTTCGCGATTAAAAAAGTGTGCAATGCCACGCCCATAAAAAAAATTATGATATTTAGGTTTTTGCACTTGATATTCAATTAAAATTCAGAATGAATTTCAAATTGATTAAGAAGCGTAGCAACGCGCGCCGGGTTTGGCTAGTAAAAAATATAAACAAAAAAATTCTCTCCGAACTGCAATTACCTGATGAATAAATATGCCTTGATACGCACCATCGATTCAAAGTGTGCCATCGAAGCCGTTGCAAGGATTTGACCGATATCATGTTTCACACATAGGTAGGTAGGAAAGGGGGATGCAGAAAGCAGTATCTGCCTCCTACACCCACACTCGGAGACCAATAAGGTCCATTGCGTACCCTTTCATGTTTTAAGGATAGAAAAGAGAGAGAGAGAGAGAAAGTTTCCAAAGATATAGTACAAGAGAAAACAATAAAAATAAAAATGAGTTAGTAGGAAATAAAATAGAAGAAAGAAAAACATATTCTCTACGAGCCCCATTGCATGTTCACTAGCCACCCGATCCCTATGATGAATCCGATAATATTTCCCAGCTTGCGCTTTGAAACATCACCCAACTCATCGTGGAATCGTTTACCTAACCACTTTAGCCTGTTATTATGTAGCCTTGGGCAGTGACAGACAATGTGTTCCACAGTTTCCAACTCCTCCTCATCTTCACACATCCTACAATAATCCGGAGTGTCGCGATCCCATTTACTAATCCTAGCCCTCACAGGACAGTGCCCTGTTAAAACCCCAATAGTGGCCCTCAGACATACCCTACCCAGGCCCAGAAGAACCGTAGAGTCCGCTGAGTTTAACCCTCTTCTGTCCCTCCACGCCATATTGGTCCTGTCAGTTACCCACGCCCTGATACGCCCAAAATAGTATCCTAACGGAGGTCTCACCATGTCCTCTTCGCTCGTCGAAACCAATGCCGATCCACCACGCGCAAATTTGTCAGCAATTTCATTGCCGACGATGCCATTGTGCCCTGGTACCCAACAGAGTCTGACATCGAAGAGGTTCATGATCTTATTGAGTGCCCTCCTATACTTCTCAACCAACCTAGACTGGACATAATGTCCCTTCAAGGCCTTGAGCGCCGCCTGACTGTCAACGTATAGAGTAACCTCCCTACTCCTTGGAACATGTTCCAATATAAAATCTGGCGCTTTATAGATAGCCAGTATCTCCGCTTGGAACACACTACAGTTATCAGAAAGTTTGTAAGACCTCCCGATGTTTTCTCCCATAATATAGACACTTGCCCCTGTGCCTATATCCATCTTCGATCCATCCGTAAAGACTGCACACCCCTCAAACAGTCTGTCGGATCCTACCCAACAATCCCTATCTGGAATTATCAGCGGGGGTTTCCTAACAAATCTGATCTCTGTGACCTTGTAGTCTGTCAAATTACCCTGACATCGCACACAATCCACCACCCTTGGTTGTAGGCCCCAACTCTTGCCTATGAAGTTCCTGCAGGTGTAGTAGGCATTAAGGCCCCTTTTCACCCTCTCCCGAGTGTTCTGACCCCATAACAGCTTACTATCAAGGACTACACCGAGATATTTCGCCCCGCTCGCTAACTCTAACTCTACCCCATCAAGCATCGGTCGCCTAAACGCCTCGACCTTGTATCTCCTGGTAAAGAGAACTAGCTCAGTCTTCCCCGGGTTTACACCCAGTCTATTCTCCGATGCCCAAGAAGATAATGTACATAGTGTCGATTGAAGTACATTGCTATTCGTCGGAACAAATCTTCCCCTGACCAGCATGACTACATCATCCGCATAAGCCACAATCTTCATGTCCTCACTCTCAAATCTCCTCAAAATAACATTGACCGTTAGTAACCACAACAGGGGCGATAAAACGCCCCCTGTGGTGTCCCCCTGGTCACTGTCCTTCTGATGCTGAAATCTTCTAAGTTAGAATTTATAACTCTACTCTCCAACATCGAGGTTATCCAACTAACTAGACCTGACCCCCAGCCCATACAGAGCCGCTCTAATTGCCTCTATGCTTACATTGTTAAAGGCACCCTCCACATCCAAAAACGCCGCTAGCGTATATTCCCTATCCTGCAAGCTGCGTTCTATAAAACCTACCACATCATGCAGCGCACTCTCAACAGATCTACCCTTCAGATAAGCATGTTGAGCCCCACTGATCATGTGGGGATCAATAAAACCCCTCAGATGTAGATCGACCAGTCTCTCTAACGTCTTAAGCAAAAAAGACGAGAGGCTGATAGGTCTAAGATCTTTTGGCTTCGAGTGTCCTGCCCTACCAGCCTTGGGTATAAAAATAACCCTAACCTCTCTCCACCTCCTAGGTATGTATCTCCTCAGAAGACACGCTCTAAACACTCTCGTCAACAGTAAAAGAAAATGATCCGAGACGTTTTGCAGCATGGCAGGGATAATTCCATCCGGACCCGGGGACTTATAGGCCTTAAACGTATTAACCGCCCATGCTACTTTCTCTCCCGTTCCCTATCGATCGATCCCTGGTCGACCTCTGTAGAATGAGCGTCCCTCACATTCACACAGCCGGGAAAGTGTGTCTCCATAAGCAGATCTAGGGTCTCCGAGCAAGACTCTGTCCACGAGCCATCCGTTCTCTGAATATAACCAGGTACCATAGGGTCTTTGGATAATATTTTCCTGAACCTTGATAGCTCATTTACAGACCCTATGGACTCGCAAAACCTCGTCCACGATGCCCTTTTGGCCCTCTTGAGTTTCCCTTTATACCTATTGAAACACACTTTATAGCTCTCCCATACGGTTCCCTACTAGATCTGGTATAGTTCAATTCAAAATTAATCCCCTTACAAAATCATTCCCCCTATTCGTCAAAGTAATATCTATACCTGCCTCTCTATCCCTATTTTCAATTAAAATTGTCATATTAAAAAATTTAAGATGATTCTCAGAAAACTTTTTCTTTTATTTTTATAGTATGTTCACATCGTGCATTTTTGCTGGACTAACGTTAATTGTAATATATAATGAGAATGAATTTTAAAAAAATCGTATGCAACATATAGTAATTACAGGGTAATTTAAAATTAACTGACTTGGTAGCACTCACTGCTATCATCTCTGTTATTCGGCAACTGTGAAAATTGAAAATACACAAAAAAAGGCACAAAAGAAAATGTCAGAATTATGACATTTTACATATTTCTTTTTACAAAAAGTTATCCGACAATTGTCCACGTTTTGCAGTTAGTGAAGTGATTTTTTTTTTGCAAATTTTCGAAATAACAGGAGTTGCATCAGATTTATAGTGAATTAATTAAAGCATAGCGTACACTTCGCTCTAAGCATTTAAACATGGCATTAACTTCGCGTTTTTATAGTGAAAAATATCCTGAAGTGGAAGATGTGGTTATGGTCAACGTTTTGTCCATCGCAGAAATGGGTGCTTACGTTCATTTGTTGGAATATAATAACATAGAAGGTATGATTTTGTTGTCCGAATTGTCCAGACGTCGTATACGTTCCATCAACAAATTAATTCGTGTGGGCAAAACGGAACCTGTAGTCGTCATACGTGTGGACAAGGATAAGGGTTACATAGATCTGTCTAAGCGTCGTGTGTCTCCTGAGGATGTAGAAAAGTGCACAGAGCGTTTTTCTAAGGCTAAAGCTGTAGATCTATTACTGAGACATGTAGCCAATCTACTGGGTTATGAGTCCAGTGAGCAATTAGAACAGTTGTACCAAAAGACTGCTTGGCATTTTGAAAAGAAATACAACAGTAAAGCCGCCGCATATGATATTTTCAAGCAGTCCGTAACAGATCCCACAGTTTTCAATGAGTGTGATTTGGATGAAAAGACAAAAGAGGTGCTGTTAAATAATGTCAAGCGCAAGTTGGTATCACCTACTGTAAAAATACGATCTGACATCGAGTGTTCCTGCTATGGCTATGAGGGAATTGATGCAGTCAAAGCTTCATTGAACAAAGGCTTAGAATTAAGTACAGAAGATTTGCCAATTCGAATAAATCTGATTGCACCTCCACTGTAAGTTAAAAGTAAATACTTTTGTTCACATTTCTAAATTTTGATTTTTTGTAGATATGTGATGACCACTTCAACAACTAAGAAGGCTGAAGGTTTAAAGATTTTAGAACAAGCCATTGATAATATCAAGGCCAAAATTGCCGAATACAATGGTGAATTTAAGGTTATCATGCCACCCAAACTTGTTACTGCCATTGATGAAGCCGATTTGGCTCGTCGTTTACAGAGAGCTGAGGCTGAAAATGCTGAAGTTGGTGGTGATGATGACGAAGAGGATGACGATGATCAAGAGGGCATGCAATTTGATCCTGATAATGAATCAATTAATCATAAAGGTGGACGTCGTCCTACGAAAAAGGACGATGAAGATGACGAAGAAGAAGATGATGAAGAAGACGAGGAATAATTTTTTACATAGTTTTGGTATTTTCAAAACTTTGATTTGTATTGCTGTACTGTATTTTTTACTATTTTAAAGTATTAAAACATATGTGTACAAATCAAACGTACTTTTTTACTCAAGTTACATATGTTATTGTTTTTTATTTCTTAGCAATTGAAATAAATGCAAAGCAAGTATACTCAGCTTGAATACAATTATAACAAAAATAGTAATCAATAAAAAACTTTTTATAATTATAAATATACGACATTGAACTATAAATAGTTCAATAAAATTTAAATTATAAACCTCGACAATTGTTAGTTTTTATTTTATAAAAAAATACATAAACCTCCAGGAGTGTACGGAGGAAACCATAGCCGCTGTAAACGCGAGTGTAAGAGGACTCGAATTTTTGAAAAATTTTGAGAAAGATCTTGGGCTACATCTTAGATTAGATTAATACCTTTAGAACTACTGAAATTGAATCTACTTAATTTTTTTTTCTTCTCTATCTTAATTTATTTTACTGCGTTTTTAGTATTTTTTAATGGATATTGTTTGGTTCTTTTGTCACTAACTGAACCTTTAATATCATCTACTTGCTATTTCTTTTTGTTCTACTTTTAGTGTATGCTGGGAAGCATATATGATGATACTTTCATTATGAATGTTTACTTAAATTTTTATATTTTTGTATATTATACTTAGGTTATTATTACTATGTAATATTTTTTTGGCCTATTTGGCTTATATTACTCTGTGGAATTGAATAAATAAGTAAATAAATTAATGATAGAGAACCATTACTGAGAACCAACTGGATTTTTGTTGTTACATTTTTTACGATTCTTTTTACAAACAGAATTGTTGTTTTCGAAGAGAGCACAAACTTCATTAGACTCGGATTCCATGACATTCCGACAAAATCACTGTTTGGTACGGATGGCGATCATAAGGCGAGAAGACATACAAACTATGTTAAAAATGTTGTTCAAATATTAACTTTAATCCAACCGAAACAAGGGCTATGTTTAAATTAAATTGTTTAAAATTGATTTTGATGGTGTTTGTATGCATGGTGTAATAAGTGTACCCTGTATGTATGCTCTTTGTAAATTCAATTAAATGTTCAGAATTTACTCTTGATAGGTACAAATATAACATTTAGTTTAACATTTAGAATTTCTAATGGTACAACGGAAATACAACATTATATAACAACGAAAAATGTCGACAAATAACCTAAAAATACAATAAAATCGCTATCGAAAAAAACAACACCATATCGGACGCAGAATATTTTTTTATTCTTTTTTGTCAATATAGTCAGCTTAGCATGATTGAGTTCCGGTTGCAAAGATGGAATATTAAATTTAATACAGGGAAATCTGTCCACGTTATCTGTCACATTAAGTTAAGGCGATTGTCCAACAGTTTATTTAAATGGAAATTCTTTTCCAAAATCAAATAGAGTAAAGTATTCAAAGATTTATTTTAATAGAAGGCTTACATGGAAAGATTATGTTAAATCAAAAAGGGAACAATTAAATCTAAAAACCAAGAAAATGTATTGGCTCTTAGGGCCAAAATTTCAGTTGAGTTTAAAAAACAAGGCAATGAAGCCTTGTTTGGACTTTTGGTGTTCTACTCTGGGAAACGTTAAAATACTACAGCGATATCAGGAGCTAATGCTCCTTAGTTTATAAGCAACAATTGATTACATAAGATATTAAAATATCTATGATAAGGGAGAAGATCAATAGCTTTAGTGAAAGATATATACAAAGACTTAGTAATCAATCAAATGTGCTAGCTAAGCACTTTTTGATGGCAGTGATGGGACACGAAGACGAAAAAGATTTCATGTCCTTGATTTACCTTTTAGAAGATAGTTAAATGTATTTTTGTAGAATTATAATACAAACTGTCCTTTTTTAATTGAATTCACTGGAACTTGATAGAATACGTTATTGTTAAATATTAGGTTCGTTCGAGAACTAACAAATTTGTACAAATTTTTACCGCATTTTATGAAATTGCGTTCGTGTACACAAATTTGTAGTAAATAAGAGAACAAATAGAGAGCGAAAAGTTACAGTTCTTGACTGAGTATTTGCAAATTTTTACTACAGAAATTTCTTGCAGTAAGATTTAGCAAAACCAAAAAACATATGATTCAAAAGGTAAACAAACAAAAGTAAGCAAACAAAATGTATACAATTTGTGAAAAAAATATTAAAAAAATGAAAATCTAAACAAAAGTGCAAAATATTATTAAATTTAAATTGCTTGTGAAATAAAGTTAGTTAACAATGTCTACAGATGAAAAAATGGAACTGCCTGAATCTGGCGCAGGTTACATACTTAAGTACATATTTGCACATATGTACATAGTTCCCATTAAACAACACAATATTTATTTGCCATCAGCTGTTGCTTCAATCTTACGAATTTTTACAAATGTCTGTTCGAGTACTTTTTTAGACAAATTCTCTTTTTGAGAGTAAAATTTTCAATTTACTAAATAATTACTCATTTACTACAAAGTGCAGTAAAAGTACTCGAATGAACCTATTATAAAATTTGCTTAAAATTTCTTGTAAGAGATTGCAAATAAATAAAACTAATAAGAAAAAACAAAAAAATAATAAAAATTCAAGTTCCCTGGTAATAGTTAGGCAAAACTAGTTATCCTGAGTAAGGCACCTGATATTTCAGTTATTCTAAATTAAAGAATTAAAGTTGATAGTGGATGGCATCCCCAATTCGATTATAAACCATCTAAAGGCATGAGTCACATTATTATTTTTTGATTAGTAGTATTTAAAATACTTTTAAATTACATATGTATATAATTAAAATTAAATTATTACAAAACAATATTAATACAGAAACCTTTTAAAAACTCTAATTAAATATTTACATTATTACATTCTTATTAAAGTTACACTTTTTCTTCTAAAAACATTGTAATTAATTTCATTTTTAATGTCATTTGGCATCATGTTGTAAATTCTTAATCCTTTATAAATTGCAATAATATGCGAAATATACTCTTTGCGGGTAGCACTGGGAGTATGGATAAAAAAAGCATTGTTGGATTGTAAATCGATTCCCAATGAAAGAAAATTTAAAGTTACCAAAATGCTGCCGGAGGAAGAAGTACAGTCAAATAATACAAAACTTAAATATAAATAAAAGTCTCTTCTAGTATATCATCGGAGAGGTCATCCGCATTTCCATCTTACCGAATTAATTCTCAAAAACATCTCGATTGATTATTTTGTTATCAATAAATAAATAAATAAACATCTGGGAAAAAATTTTCGTATGTATGAGGCTAAAAAAAAAATAAATCGGTTCCAGTTATATTCCGAGCAATTTTAAGACATTCATAGTATCGGTGGATAATACTATCTGAAACCACAGTATGAATGCTGTTATTGGATATCGTCCGCTACCTGTTACCGACGAAGAACGCAGTTTATCACAATTTATGACCAAAGTGGCGCTGTTTTATATCAGGTCGTAGTGGTGTAGTCGATTGAACTCATACTGGTTTATGAAAATGTATTTAATTATATATTTATATTTTATTCGAACTTTTACTATATATTAAATTTTCCATGTGAACCATTTTTGTGAACAATTTTGGCTTAAGTTCATTTATTCTTTTTATTTAATTTTATAATTCAAATTTAATTAAATTGTAACCATTTTTAGGAATAATCTTTCTAAAATTATTTTCGATATTAGCCGAGTGGAATGCATTTTCGAAATCAGCTACGATTTCATTATCAGCACTCTTTATCTGTATACTATTATGTAACTTAATATTCCTATTTATGTTACAATTCAATGAAATTTGAATTAGTGAATCTTAGTATTAATTTTCATATTTTTGTTGAATATTTAATTTCACCTATCAAATGACAATTCATAATTCAACATGTTCATATTCTTTTATATTCGTAATACATTTTAGTTATGCTTTCAATATCCATCCTTTGGCTGGAATTATTGAGAACAAGGTTGTATTTACATTTTTTCATTTATGTAAGCCCATCTAGGTGATAGACACTGAACAATGAATTCTTGAATGTCATTAACACCGTGCCATGTGTGTTATAATTATATATTTTATTCTAACTTTTACTATATATTAAATTTTCAATGTAAACCATTTTTAATTTTGGCTTAAGTTCATTTATTCTTTCATTCCCGGGAAATAACCCAATTTAAAGCACAAAATATATTTGTTTGTTATTAACAGTAATCGCTATGCAATAATCTCTTTATACTAAAATATTTATCACTTTCTTTGCATAACTTCGATATGCTAGTAAAATGTTTTCGTAAATTTAGCCTTTCAATGAAAGTGGGCGTTAAAGTAGGCCTGTTTAAGTTGTTTCTACTAATTAATGCAACTTAGATGTTTTAATATAGTCCTTTATTATTCCAAAATTATAGAGAAATTATATAAATTTAAGGTAAATCGTTATATGGGAGGTGAGCGTTAAAATGGGCGTGTCACATTTATTTTACGTTAAAACAAAGAATTTGACCAAAAATTCATGTTTGCAAAATTTCAGAATCGTACATCCAATTTTTTTGGTTTTTAAATATACCGAAAAATACACTGTGTGGTATAAATTTTCGTACATTTTAATCTATAACTCCTTTAGTAATGCATATATTTAGGCAATTTTCAGGGAGAAATATTGCTTTTACTCAGGAAATATATATTCGAAGTTTCAGGACTCTACGTTAATGCGTTTGGACACAATTCCATTTTATTCGATGTTGGAAGGACCCGGTTTTTTCGACCTACTCTTGCTTTACGAGCTATAACTTTCTTCCTAAAATTCCGATTTAGGCCATTTTATAAGAAAGATTCTGGCAAAATGTGAGCCCCTAGCTTTTTCGTTTCGACCATCTGTCGTGCTTTCAACAGACAGACAGACGGACGGACATAGCTAGATCGTCATAGAATCACACCCCGATTCAAAAAATATATACTTTATGGGGTCTAAAATGGATATTTCGATGTGTTACAAACGGAATGACAAAATGAATGTACCTCCACCATTTTTTTTTGGTGGCGGGTATAAAAAAAATATGACTACACATTTGTTTCCTATGTATAAGAAATTGTTTATGTCATATTTTAAACCATACTGGCTCTCAGAGAGAACAATATGAGAGTCTACTTTGAATAAGCCTAGTATGACAAACAATTTCTTATACTTACATAGGAAACAAATGTGGTCATATTTTTTTTTTTTGTATGGAAATAACTAACAAAAATTTCATGCATGCATAAAGTAATATGAAATAGTACAAATATGACTGATATGCAACCACTTTGAATTGGCCCATAGTGTGTCTACATGTGCTAAGTATGTGACTATCGAAACATGTGCATGACGGAGGGTTAAAAACACATTTAAAAACAAACTTTTTTAAACAATCAAACAAATTAATTTTTTCTTAAATTCGTTTTTATTTAATTTAACCTGTAAAGCAAAAAATATACTTATACAAATAATAAGCCTGATTAAGGGAATTTTTTTAATTTTTCAATCAAAATTAAACTTACGCAACCACCAATTCAATGTATGTATATGTGAATTTACTATTAATAAGCTGTTTGTTTTATAATTTAAAAATATGTACAACAAAAGAAGTTAATTTAATTGCAAAAGAGGGCTTTCTAATGGTTTTGAAATTAAAAAAAAAAATAATAATTTTTAATGTCTTCAGTTTAAGGTTTTTGTTTTAATTAAACCTTAACATTGACATGTGTTTTGTTTTATTATTTTTTTTAAATAAAACTTACTTAAAACTTAGAAATTTATACACGCATTAAAAATTCTTACATTCTTCATTGTTTCGTTGATGTTTTTTTTTTTTTTTGTTAATAAAATATTTTATCTTGTTTTTTTTTATGAAATTCAGTACGTTGTTTTATTTTAATTTTTTTTTTATAATTATTTTTATTGTATATTTGTTGTATTTATAAAATGTATGTTGTCATTTACATGTTTCTAAAAGACTTGTATTTTTGCAAGATTTATTAAAAATATATATTTTTTTTATTTCATAATGAAATAAGCAATAAAAAAAAAGTTGTTATAAGAAATGCTTCCAGCCTGAGGTAGTTCGTAATTAAAATTGTAGGCTTTTTTCTTTTGCTAAATAAGTAATTGTTGTTGAATTTTAGTTATGTCTGCTTTGTATTGCAATTAAATTTTCATTGGGTGTATTCAATTGATTTTCAACTTAAAATTAAATTTCGTTAATTTTCTTTTTTTTTTTAACTAAACCTATGAGTTGTGTCCAAGTGGAGTCTAAAATTTTAAAGTCTTTGCTATTAGAGCAGCAATAGCTTGTGTTTTATTACCATTATTTCTACGCAGCTCTGTAAGGACTGCTTCGCGTTTAAAGCCCAATTTAACGAGATCACTTACATCATTTTCACTAAATTTGTCACCGGGAGCAATAGCATTCGCTGCACTTGAAGAGCAGGCTAAACATATAAAAATCAGTAGAGTTTTGTTAGGGAATTGAATATTAGTTATTCAATTTACCTCCTCCACTCGACGCTTCTCGTTTACTTTGTTCGATTGCATCTTTGATGGCTCGCTCTTCGGCATCATTGGTTGATTCTGCAATAACTTGAAGTTCATCTTCTGAGTTACCCGATAAGCGAGCACATTCGGGCAGTTCACTTTCTGGCAAGAATTGTGTTTCCGTACCAGTGGTACCTATGCGCAAAACATTGCGCTGCAAATCAATGTTACACTGTGAAATAAAATAATAGATTATAATACAAAGTTTATTATTGAAAGACATTTTCATTTCTAAACAATGTAGTGTTTTTTATTTGTATAAAATCTTTGACTTTATGATATGAAAAATATTTTGTAATATTATCCAGCAAAAAAAAATTTTGCACTAAATCTTTTCAAATTGAAATTGAGAAAATATAAATTAACTTTGAGCAAATACAAATTAAAATTAAGAAATGCAAATCAATATTGAGAAGAAACAAATTCAAATCGAGAAATACAAATTAATATTGAGAAAAAAGAAACAAATTGAAATTGAGAAATAGAAATTAATATGGAAAAAATACAAGTTAAAATTAAGACAAGGGTGCTATATTCGGCCGTGCCGAATCTGATAGGTATAATCCCACATCGTAGCTTAACCTATACTTCATGTTATACGCCATTTTTTCTTATTATATCCGACGCCATCCTTGATTTTGAATTTTTACGTAGTTATCTGTATTCTACTAGTCAAGCCCTTTAATTTGATACCCATATTGATGGGGTTAAACAAATTTAATCAGCCATTTTGTTTTAAACGCCATCTTGGATTTTGCATTTTTTTAATAATTTACTGTATTCTTCTTTTGAAGCACTTTAATTTGATACCCAGCAAAAAAAATTGGAAGTAGTGCAAAGCGAATTACATTTACAAGACTTCTAAATCAATTGTGTAAAAGCATTAATTCTAAATGACTTCTTAACTGCAAAATAATTTGTCATAAATGATGTGCTTAAAAATGAATGCAACATCATGCAAAATATCTTAAAGAATTCATGTAAACAAACAAATTTAACACATGAAATATCCGATACTTGTCACCAAATATGCATGAGTTCCATGAACTTATTAGAATGGAGTGCTGTTCATTAAAATATTCATGTAAACACATGATCGCCAATGACACGCTAATGTTAAAATCACTAGTGTTTTTACCTAAATTAAAGTACTTCATCATCAGTTGAACCCCTGCAAAATCACTTCTTTGTCATAGATTTTTTTGCTGGGTACCAATATTAAGGGGGTTCAAGAAGTTACATTTTAAAATATCAGATTTGGCTCATATACAAATTTATTGTCGACCAACATGAATTTTAATTTTTTTATAGTGCTAATATTGCGCTAGTCAAGTCCTTTCAGATGATACCAATATTTACTCTCTAAAAACATAAACAAAAACCCACATTGGTATTCCAAATGCATCTTCACCCGGTGATTGCGATCAACGTCTTGTTTATTAAGAAAACATTATTGACGAAGCTAAGGCCACTACTACAGCCGGAGATTGTGCCGGGGCAGTTCAACACTCTACAACATTTTACCAAAGAGCGATAGAACTGGAGGATATGCCTGTTGATGAATACATAATTTAAATAAAATTGTAAACATTTCATCATTAAATCGTTTCTTTTTCTTAAAATAAATTTAATTTTCTCAATTTGAATTTGTATTTTCTTAATATTAATTTTTATTTTCCTAATTTCAATTTTTTTTTCTTAATATTAATTTCAATTTCTCAATTTCAATTTGTATTTTCTCAATATTTATTTCTATTTCTCAATTTCAATTTGTTTCTCTTTTTACAATATTAATTGGAATTTCTCAATTTCAATTTGTGTTTTCTTAATATTTATTTGTATTTCTTAATTTCAATTTGTTTTTTTTTTCTCAATTTCAACTTGAAAAGGTGTAGTTTAATTTGAATAAAATTTTTTTTATGACTTTTAAATCTTAAGTGCAAGAGGAGGCATGTGAAATGTCTTCTCCAAAACCAAAATAGTTAGCCTTTAAAGACGTGCTTCAAATGCATGCAAATGTAGCTTAAACAATTCATGTAAACAAACATTATTAACTCATGAAACATGAGTTTCTTTTCACCTAATATGCATGCATTCTAGGCTATTCTAAATATAATCACATGCTCTCCAATGACACGTTAATGTAAAAATCATGCATGTTTCACCTAAATTGAGCCACTTCAGGGGCTGAACTCATGCATTCACTACTTTTTTGCATGTCTTTTTTTGCTGGGTACACATAATGTGGCAGATTAAAGATACAAAATCAGCTGTAAACAACTGTTAGTTACATTTGATAGTTCATTTATATTATTTGGCTTAGAGCACTGATTGATTTTCAGTAAGACTGTAAAGTGACAACAGAAATCTATTACCCTTATGCTGTTAGTTTTGTTTGTGTTAAACTCAAGTAATAAAATGTGACTTAAAACAATAGGCACATTTCCGCGAGTTGTCGTTTGCCTACCAGACTAACAACATAAAGGATTATTTCAACAATATTTTCGGAATGTCTAAAGCCATTTGACATTGGTTTAAAAAATTTATTTGTAATTCTAATATTACAGTTTTCCAATAATCTGTGTAACCTATGCCTGCAAGGTTCTATTAAGTCATTAAGGTCTCAATACGACAACCGACTGTAAGTATTTTCACAAGATTCCAAGAATTTTGCACAAACTTTTAATCATATCTACTTTTTATTTATTTTGCAGTATAAAGCCTACATGGCCTTAAGCTTTATATTTTTATCTGTGGTTTTAACCGATGGTGTCTGCCTAAAGTCAATTTCTGTAATGTCTACATGAGTTAAGGGCTAATGTATGACAATTTTAAATTTTTTATTAAATATTCAAATCATGGGTGAAATAACTTTTTCACTTTGTTTTATCTAGCAGTATTGTGATGGCCTTGCCTGTTTATCTTTGATATTGCCAACAAACAACAAAGTGATGTTGATGATGCAAAAAAAAAACAACGGCTTTGCAATAATAAATATTGAAATTGATATTTCGATTGCTGGTTCGAGCTTATTCTAGTTTTAGATAAAGTCTCACATTTTGTGTTCAAATATTACCTGGTGTCTTTTGAGCATATCCAAACCTAACAACATATCCATGGGTTGTTGTTCTAAAACTGAAAAGCTGGAAACCAAATAATCATTTTCTATTTGTAGTTTGCCCATATGAATACGGCCAATAATACGTTGGGTGCCAACACCTTTAGCAATACCACTCCATCTAAACAACGTAACCAAAATGAAATTAAACATAAATACGAATGAATCAAGTAAAAATTAATTACTTGGTATCTATTAAATGTGTGACATTGCAACGCTGTGCACAAGCCGAACTCATAATTGTTGTTTGAGCGCCAGAATCCACAAAAGCCTTGACAGGAACGCCATTAACTTTGCAATTGATATAGCTAAAGACATCAATTATAAAGAAATCAATTATAAAAAAAAACTATAATTAATTCACAAAAAAAAATAAATAAAATAGAATAAAGTCAACTTACAGCATTGTTACGGTGCCAAAGACTTCGGGATGCAATTCTATAGCTGCTGCCATATTTTCTTGTATATTTTTCTGCTTAATCTCTTCCTCGATCATGCGTTGAGCTTCTGGATCAAAAGGATCAGCATTTAACATACGCAAACGTTGAGCATTACGGGCTTTACGCGCATCAATTTGTTCCTTTAGTACCTTCTCAAAACTCTCCATATTGCCCGACAATAAGGCATCGGCTAAACGAGGATTATTTTGTTTCAGCAAAGCCAACGATTCAGGATTATCAAGAAACATTTTACGTACAGCAGCTGGGTCGTCATCATAGTTGACATTGAATTCATCAGAGTCATTATATTCAAGTATATTTGAACCTGAAGGCATACCACCCAACCGATAGCCGCTACCAACACTACTGCCCGCACTAGTTCCAGGTATATTAATACTACTAAAATCTAAGTCGCGTATGGCCGCTTCATCTATAATTTTGTACAAAATTCAAAATCATATTTTATTTTACATATGTATGTATGTATGTGTAAATAGTGCAAAAATGTATAATTATTTTCTTGTTTATATTAAAGGGTATACAAATTATAAACAAATGTTTGATATAAAAACTCACATCTTTTTGTGACAAAAAGGAATAATTGCTTAAGTCGACATAAGCTAAAATTTAAATTAAAAAAAAAAAACAAAAACTATTGCAACTAACTTCACGGGAATTTTAACTCTTTTGTACAATTTTACAGGAAGTTAAAGCGAAAAAACTTATTCCCTATATTTTTTCCACAAACAATGACAAATCAAATAATAACTTATTTGAACTTTAATTTAATGATATAATAATAATGATATAATAATAATGATATAATTCTTATTGCTCTTATTTGACCTTTATTTTATAAAATTTTCAAATTGATTCTTCAAGCTCGAGGTCTTTATAAATATTTGTTGTTTTATTTATTATTCAATATTTCGCTACTCCTTTGTGTAGCATCTTCAGGAAAGAAATTGTGTTTTTTTTTTTTTTTTTTTTTTTTTTTATTTATAAAGACCTCGAGCTTGAAGAATCAATAATAATAATTATAAAGAATGAGATCAGTGAAACCTTAAAACACATTTTTAATTCCACCTTTCTTCATGCACAAAAAATATAACTGTTTATGATCAAGTTTGCATTTAAAAACTTGTCAAATTATGTGTACAAAATAATAGCATAATCGGATTATTAGTTTGTTTGAAAATGGATTCCGAAAAAAAGTGCGTGAAAAAATAATAAAAATTTTTTTAAAAAATCCCAGTCGTACTTACAAATCTATTGCAAATGAGATAAAGGTGTCACGACAAATAGTTTCGCGTGTGATAAAAGTGTATAACGAACGTCGTAGTATTAAAAGGAAAGCTGGAAGTGGAGCTAAAAAAGGTATAACTGACCCACAGTTAGCTTCAAAGATTGTTAGTCATCTAAACAAAAATCCCAACCTCTCAAACCGTAAAGCCGCCTTAAAAGCAAACTGTTCCGATTTTTTTGTAAGGAAGGTTAAAAGATATGAAGGCCTTAAGTCCTACAAGGTTCAGAAAGTCCCAGACAAAAATTCGAAGAAAAACTTGGATGCAAAAAGTCGTGCCAAAGAACTGCTTAGAAATTTTATCAACAAATATGAGTGTTGTATTATGGATGATGAGACTTACGTTCTTGCCGACTTTTCTCAGCTCCCAGGGCGAAGTTATTATGTGGCCGGTGGAAGAGGTAATGTCGATGACCAATTTAAGTTCCAAAACAAGACAAAGTTTCCAAAGAAGTACTTAGTTTGGCAAGCTATATGTACGTGCGGAGAAAGAAGCAGTAAATTTATTACTACTGGGACTATCAACACTGATATTTACATCAAGGAGTGCTTGCAGAAGAGGTTGCTTCCATTCATACGAAAACACAATAAGTCAACATATTTTTGGCCCGACCTAGCGTCGTGTCATTATAGTAAATCTGCAGCAGAATGGTATGAAACAAATAATATAGTGGTAGTGCCAAAAGAAGCAAATCCACCTAATTGTCCAGCACTAAGGCCCATCGAACGTTACTGGGCTTTAGTCAAAAGAGTGCTGAAGGATACAAAACAAGTTGCTAATACTACTAAAATTTTTTCCCAGAAATGGTCTTATTCCAGCAATAAAGTTACTAAGGATACCATCAAAACCCTCATGGTCTCAATTCCGGAAAAGGTGAAACAGTTCATCAAAAAAAGCTGAATTTTTACAAAAAGCATTAATATTTTAATTTACTGTTATTTTATTGTTAAACCACGCTATTTTCATTAAAATGGATTAATTCGTTTCAAAGTTATTGCGTTTTATTCGTGTTAGGGTTTTATCGATCTTATTCTTTATAATAATCCTTATTATAAAGGCAATCAATTAATAAAAGTTAACTCGAACATTTAAACATTTAATTTGCTGAAAAACTCTAAAAACAGACATACGTAGTTTTTCCTTATTGCCACAAATATATATTATTTTTTTTTTTTAAATTGGCAAAAATTAAAAATGTTTACATTCACTTTCAAATATCCTTGACCTCAGCACTGTATTTTGAAAAAATTAAATCATGTTTGTTACGCCTTTTCCAGTTGGCAAATTTATTTGAATGATATTAGTCGGTAAATGATTTAAGTTTATTTTAAACAATTTGTCGGTGATGATGCTGTTGACAATATTTCTACATACATATGTATGTATGCATATTCAATTATAGATTTTAAAGTTTTAGCATGGCAGTTTTTAATAATTTATCTCACAGTTAAAAGTATCAATTGGTTCTATTTAATGATCAGGAAAAAATATAAAAAACAAACTTATTCATATAATCAATTGTTGCTTTCTGGAAATAACAAACATATTGTAAGTAGAAACGATTTCCAGGTTATATATAAGTGCCACAGGTTTTTTATGGTCTGAAAAATTTTCTGCTTTATTATTTCTAATACTGAGTTTCATTTTTAATGTGCTTGTACAAAATGGGTATGGTCTTCATAGACGTGATCATGTATCCGAATTTCTTAAACGTTATCTTGGCTGTTATTTTCGTGAGTTTCTCAACAACAACAATCTTGTCAGAATATATTTTCCAATCTGCTGAATTCATTAGAAATTCGCGTTTATAAATATTTCTGACTGTGTTATTTATTTATTTATAGTTTGGTAACCTAGCCTCAATCGGCTACAAACTTCTACTAGAAATATTTACAATGCTTTTTACTTAACACCTATGTGATTGACCAAAAAAACTATATATCCTGTAGTACAAGGTACCCGGGTACCTTAATACAAATCTATATATATAAAAGAGAAACTCTGTGTGTGTGTGTTAGCTATAGACTCCGAAACTGTAAAACCGATCGGACTCAAACTTTGGCAAGTTGTTCTACACATTCCAGGAAGTGTTTATGGGTGGAAAAAAGTGGGCGGGGCCACGCCCATACAAAATTAGTTATCAGTTTTAGCTACTTGCACTTGACCGATTTTTCTGAAACTTTGCACACATATCGAGCTGTCATGACTAAATAATTTCGTAATAAGAAAAGTGGGCGGGGCCACGCCCCTAAATAAGTTTTAATTTTGAGGTACCTGCACTGGACCGATTTTTCTGAAACTTTGCACACATATTGAGCTGTAATGACTTTAAAATTTCGTGATTAAAAAGTGGGCAGGGCCACGCCCATAAAAAAAAGTTATAATTTTGAGGTTCTTGCACTGGACCGATTTTTCTGAAACTTTGCACACATATCGAGCTGTCATGAATAAATAATTTCGTGATAAGAAAAGTTGGAGGGCCACGCCCATAAAAAAAAGTTATAATTTTGAGGTACTTGAACTTCACCGATTTTTCTGAAACTTTGCACACATATTGAACTATATATAGTACTAGCCAAACCCGGCGCGCGTTGCTACGCCCCTTAATGAATCGAAATGCATTCTGAATTTTAATTGAATATCAAGTGCAAAAATCTAAATATTATAATTTTTTTATGGGCGTGGCATTTCCCACTTTTCTAATCACGAAATTGTAAAGTCGTAACAGCTCAATATGTGTGCAAAGTTTCAGAAGAATCGGACCAGTGCAAGTACCTCAAAATTAGAAATGTTTTTATGGGCGTGGCCCTGCCCACTTTTCTAATCACAAAATTATTTAGTCATGACAGCTCGATATGTGTGCAAGGTTTCAAAAAAATCGGTCAAGTGCAAGTAGCTAAAACTGATAACTAATTTTTATGGGCGTGGCCCCGCCCACTTTTTTCCACCCATAAACACTCCCTGGTATGTGTACAACAACTTGCCAAAATTTGAGTCCGATCGGTTTTACAGTTTCGGAGTCTATAGCTAACACACACACACACACACAGAGTTTCACTTTTATATATATAGATGCGAGGCCACACCCATAAAAAAATTATAATTTTGAGGTACTTGCTCTGGACCGTTTTTGGTGATGACTATACAGTTTTGTGATTAGAAAAGTGGGCAGTGCCACGCCCACTTGATATTTAATTTAAATTCAGAATGCATTTTTATTCATTAAGGGGCGTATCAACACGCGCCGGGCTTTTCTAGTCTAATATAAAACAAAAATTTCTTCAAACTAATTTACAAAACCGAGATACTTTGATTTAATTAAAGAGTTTTATTATAATTCTACATCGATACATAATAATTTTTTTTTTTTTAATGTTTTGGGCTTGAGATTCATTTAACTCCTACTTTTTGCATGGCCACTTGTATACTGGGAAACCAACAGAAAGTGAGCGTCTGACTAATGTAGGTGAAAGAACGATTTTAGATCTTATAAGTCCCTACAAAATCTTAGAAAGGAATGTAACAACCGATAATTTTTTTCATCCCCTGAACTGACAAAAAAAAATAAGTTCATGGAATCTTCCTCTCGTTGGAACAGTGAGAAAAAACAAACGTTTCATACCAGCCAATATGCAAGCACATAAAAACTTATTATTGTATTATTACGCATTTATTGAAGTATTATTTGATAGAACTTACATAACTCTGAGATTTGTTCTTCATATTTAAAATTATATATCAGACAAGTATTTTCTACAAATTACGCATTTAGCAAAGAGGCGACTTTGTGATCGTATGTGTCAAAAAAGAAAAAATCTGCAATAATGTTATATTCCATGCATTTTACACCGTCAGAAGAAAGCACTTTGACTGCTTAGCCAGAAATTATATCCTGTTATAATAAAACTAAAGGAGGTGTCGACAACATGGATAAGTTGTTAGGCGAATATACTTGCAAGTGTAGAACAAGTCGTTGGTCGTATCCCTATTTTTTAACGCTATAGATGTAACAGCGTTGGCATCTTACATTACTTATATGGAGCACAATACTCAATTCCCTTTCTCTGACCGCCCTAGACAGTTTTAAAAAGATTTAAGTTTATAATTGTCTATTGAAAACACAGCGTGCTAAAAATTCAAAGGTGATCGCAAAAACTAACACTTGAACAGAAATTGAAAGTATACTTGGCAAAGATATTGAAACCAATGTAAAGCCAGATACCACAAATGTACTCGGAGATAAAACTGGCCGTATCACTGTACCAGGAAGTTGTATGATCTGTTTGAAACTTTGTATGAAGCAATTTGCTTTCACGTAAAATTTGCAGCAATTGTTTCATACCAATTTGCAACTCACATTCGGTCAATCGACCATTATGTACAAATTGCTTAGGTTAGGTTGAAAAGGAGGGGCACAAAAAGCACAAACCCATGACAGGTATTATTGCTTATAATTGCTTATAGGACGACCAATAAAACAAATTTTTAATACATATGAAATGAATTAAAAATATAATAAATGGCAAGAAAATTGCACAGAAAATATAAACCAAACTTAAGACCAAGATTGATATATGTACATGGATAGAGAATTGTCATTCAACATAACAAAGCAAGTCAAGTCAATGCAAAAAGAATAATTAATTTTAAGCAAAATAAAAAAATAAAGTAAGTTTATATAGATTCAGAATTATGTACTATTTTCAGGCAGCTCGCGAAAAAGTTTTTTCAATATTAACATCGAACGTCCTTAAAGTGTCCGATAACCTGTTATAAGTTCGTGCCACTCTCACACAAAAAGATCGTTCCAAAATTGTGGTCAATCTTGGTATGATCATCTGTCTTCTTCTATTTGATCTACAAAACCTAAAAAACTTAACTAATTAATTAGGTATCTGCAACTTATATTACTTCCATAAAAGAAAATCCTAAAAACTTCAAAACAAACGATGATATATGCTGACCAAATCTGTCAGAGTACAGGAACCTAACAACCCTATTAAATACTAAACTAAGTCTCTTTATAACATATCCAGAAGTACCTGTCGGCATTATAAGAGCATGAACAACTTGTTTCTTTATATTAGAAGGCAGCGACAAATTTAAACTGTATAACTTACGTAAAGTAAAGTTAATTCTTGATACAACAAAATTGACATGACTCTCAAAATTCAAACCTGAGTCAAGAATAACACCAAGGCATTTAAATTTATCAAAAAAATTCTATCGAACTACCATCCAAAGTAACAGAAAAACTATTTTTAATGCTTTTAACAAACAAAATTGCATTTGACTTTCTAACATTAACACAAAGACCATTATCAGAAATCCAGCATGATAATAGTACAGATGTATCATCAATCATGTTCTGGAAAACATCAGGAAACTCTGTTCTACCTCTGAACAACAACAGAACATCATAAGCAAATGAAAAAGGAACACACATATTACACGATATCTTATCAAAAAGATCATTCATAAACATATCGTCTAAATTTCTTGATATTTTTTATCCAAGCTTGAGATCAACTTTTTTGTTTTTTTTTATAAAAAATTATTTATTAGTAACTAATATTTCGCTACCAAAACAATGGGTAGCTTCTTCAGGGTAATATGTATACAAATTTGTACAAGCTTGATCTCAAGCTTGAATAAAAATCATATATAATCATTCATAAACATTATAAAAAGCAAAGGCCCAAGGACAGATCCCTGAAGAACACCACTGTCAACTGAAAGCATTGAAGAAGCACGACCACCACTATATACAAACTGCTTTCTACCAGAAAGATAAGAAAAAATTAATTTACAAGCAGACCCCGAGAAATCATAATACATATGCAGTTTTTAACCAAAATGGAAGGAGTTACTTTATCGAAAGCTTTAGCTAAATCTAAGGATAACAACACACAAACGCCCTTGTCAGAAACACTTTCTCTAATATGATCAGTTAAACCAAGCAGTAAAAAAGTAGTACTCCTATTACATCTTCATCCAGACTGACAGTCATGAAGCAATTGACTATCATCAATTTCAATTTCTTAAGCAAATTTTTCTAATTATAGGAAAGTCGTCACTGTTATACATCTCATCTAGTATATTTTGTGATATTAAACGCAACAAGGAATGAGACGTTGAAATGAGTAAGTGAACCAAAAGTGAAGAAATGAGTCGGTCGACTATCGTGTAAGATACATACATATATAAATTAGATAATAAGATTGCGCTTTCCAAAGTTTAACCTCTGTGGTTATTATTTTAGGATTCCCAGGCAATGTTTCTTGCATTAAAATTCCCAATGAAAGGGGTTTGGAATTATTATAAAGAATTGTTTTAAATATTTGTATAAGTTATTGATTAGAAAAATGATGACTTGGTGAAATGTAAACCAAAAATATAATTTATTATATTTTATTGTTGACTTATTCTGAATTATTCTACGCGAGATATTTTCCTTTATCGTTATTGCAACACCTTGTTTAGTTGTAGTATTTAGAGGAAAATAGGTTTGAAATCATGTGAGCAAGGTGTTTCTTAAATAAATTTAAAATTTAGATTGTGCTCCTTTATTAAAAGGAGCAATTCGTTTCACGAAATTTTTAAGTCATGAAACGGCGTATATCAGCCATATCAGAGTTATCCCACTTTTCGGACAATGGTAAAAAGTATTGTTGTTTGTCAATAAAATCTTGGGTAATTCTTTCAAGTGAAGAAGATGACAGATTAGTAAAAGTGTAATTTTCAATAATTAAATTGTGAGTTTAAGAAGTTTTGATTATTGACTTTGTTTGATTCGTGGTATCAGCAATTTATTCAACTGATTGAGTTAGTGATAGATTAATTGGTTTAGATTTAAAAGATTTCGTGGTAGCAGCAAAATATTTTACTTGTTTAAAAGATATTTTAATGGGATTGAAACTTGGCGATTGTTTAGTTTTTGATGTATTATATTTTTCTCATAGTTAATAATGTAGTTGTTGAGTTAATGTTTATATCATTAGATGAGGAGCCATATGAATTACAGCGAGCAAATTTTTCAGTTGTTTTATTTGGCTATGTTGCAATTTGTTTTTGTTGTACCTTGTTGGATTCATTGTGAAATGTCTTTGGATACTTAACCATTTCAAAAAAGTTTGTTGTTAATTTGATTAATCGTTAATTTTAAGGTTAATATCATATTTCCTTAAGCCACGCCAAAAGCACATTTCTCCAATGTTTTAAGTTTAGTAATTTCCTTCTGATATATAAAACGAGGGCAGTTTCTTTTTGAGGACGCGTATTCCGTCCTGACTATTAAAACATTGGAATCGATTGCATTTATCTGGATCATAGGGTAATAGGTAAAATTTGCCTCAAGTTTTTTATGTTCTAAACATTATTTAAAAAAAATTCATGTACAGAAAACTTAAAAATATTTTCAAACTTTTATTTAAAAAAGTTTTGGAAAATGACAAAAGAACAGTTAGTGTTCTTTCTATTATTGATTGCAAATTCAGATTTTGAAGAACAATAATAATTATCCAATTCACCCTTTATTATTCTTTCCGGAAAACCAATCACAATCTTCGTTCAACATGGCCCGATAACGATCGCCATTGACTACGGCCACTCCTTGCTCATTTTCGAAGAAAAATGGCCCAATTATGCCTCTAAACCAAAATCCGCACCAAACAGTGACTCGCTTTAGGTGTATCGGCTTTTCAATGTATGCGTGCGGGTGTTCTGTACCCCAAATGCGACAATTTTGCTTGTTTACATACCCGCCAAGATCAAAATGAGCTTCATCTGAAAAGATGATTTTTTTTTTTTGCAAAATCGGCCAAAGTAATGTCGCAATATTTCACAGCGTTGCTCAAGCGTATAGACAACCATATTCGTTCAGCGGAAGGATAAAACTAATTTTCTGTCAATTCAGACATGAGCTAAGTGTTAACATTCACGAAATAAGCACTAGTTGAAAACAAAAAACCGTTAGATGGCGAACCCTTTATGAAGCTATTTGAAGAAATTTTTTTTAATTAAATTTTTTCAGAGTTTTTATTGAATAAAAACATTTGAAAATATTTTATACGAATAAAACATTTATTTATATTTCATTTATAATATATTAATTGTATGCAAATATTTTAAACAAAAAAAATCACGAATTAAACAAATTTAAAAAAAATACATACCTAGGTATATACTATACATCTATGTACATACATACATACATTCATGTATATGATAAAATGAGTTCTCCATTTCTTGATTGTGCAAAATTAAAAACAGATTTTTTCGCAAAAGTTAATATTTAAAAATAAAATAATTACATAGGTTTGTATGTATGTTCATATGTACACACTTTTTACGTTTATTGTATAAGCGCAATGACCCAGTTCTAAAAGTCCAAAACAAAAGTTTACACAAACACTTTTACAAATCTCATACATACAAAGGTACAAATGCATGGATGTCGTACAAAATAGTCTGATAGGTGGACGGAACAATTCATAAATGTGTTGTGTTAAAGCACAGCAGCACAAAAATTTGAACATGTGTGTTTATGTACAACGCACTATATTTTTGGATGCACATTTACATATATGTGAATATGTATTTGAAAATATTACGGCTACACTCCAAATTAAATTAGATTTGTTTTTTTTAAGTCAAATTATTTATTATACAGAATAAAACATTGTATAGTAAACTTACCCAAATCCATTGGAGTACCTCGTCCGGCAGCTGGTAAGTTTGATCTGGAAACGGGTGGTGGACGTTGTATTTGTAACATAACACAATCGCCATCTTTTATGCCAAAATGTTTCAGAGGCTTTTGGTTGTCTAACAATGGTTTACCATTAAAGACGACAACCATTTGTGAGCCGGTAATACCAGATTCCACCTCACAAAAGGCTTTAAAATTCTCTAGTTCCAGTTCCTCCGAAACATCAAGAAAAAAGATTTTATCCGATGTGGTTGTTACAGTAATTTTCATTTTGACCCTGAAGTTGTTAATGGGTTTTAGTACTAAGAAATTATACAAAAAATTAATGTACTGGTACGTACGTCCTTCTGAGCACACTTTGTAGAATTTTTTTATTTAATAGCGCTTTTGGTTTTGTTGCTTGTTTCGTTTAGTAATGGACACTACACCTGCAATGGTTAAAAGCGTTAAAGAAAATGTGAATTTCTTCGGTGTTGTGAAAAAAATTGCTTGTGTTAACAAGATTTTTTCAAATTAATTTAGTCTTTGTTTAAGTAATATTTTTTTTATATATATCTTTTTTCATTATCTTTTCTCTGCCTACACTACACTGTAAATGCTTTGTGCTGCATTGTTGTTGTTTTTCAATTCTTAATTTCTTTTTATCTTACTGTATTGCAGCTTTCGTATTTTTTATTAATTATATTGTTAGTTTAATATTACCTTTTGTAAGATAAATTAAGGTTTTCCGCTGAAATTTATCAATTTTCACTATAAACAATTTTTACTATGAAAAATTTTTAAAAGTCTTTTTATATTGTGTTGCTTCTGTTACAAATTGTTTGTACTTTTGCGTGTGGCATTTATTTTTTTTAAAGTTTGCAATGTCATGCTTGTTCTTTTTCAACCTAATATTCACAGTAGATTCAAGTTTCCAGATCTAACATAAGTTTTGCCTATATGTAAAGATATTTTCTGTACAACATCTATTGCCGTGCAAAATGTATGCATTAAAAATATTTATATATGAAATAAAAATAAAAAAATTCAAAAGGGTATTGTTTTATCTTAATGTATCTCTAACTTCTTTATAACATATATTTTATTATGTTTGCTGTTCATCCTATTACACATATCCTTACCAGCAAATTTGGATATGTCGATTTATACGCAATGATTTAATTTTTTTTCTCAAAAAAAAAATGAAATTACATCAATTGAAAATAAAATGAGAAGTGTAAAAAGTCTATAACATGACTTTAAAGATAATAACATGAACATAACATAAGTAAACAGCTTATGTACCTATTCCTCATATTGTAAATAAATACAACAATAAAAAGCCGTTACTTGCATAAAATATTATTTTTCTCTCTGTGTGTGAGATAATCTAATAATTTCATAATTGCATATACATGAAATTCGTTTCGATTCTCGTGCGAAACTGTGAAATGAATAAGTTTTTGTAAAGCAAAGGATACGGTGGCACCATATGATATGACACACAAAAACTTTTCATTTCATTGTTTCATAGAACGAGAATTGATACCCTTAAAATAAGGAGTAACTTCAGCAGAATAAATCTAGCTTTCTTGCATAAAATATTATTTTTCTCTCTGTGGCCCTTCACACACTAGACTAAGATTTAAGCTAACAATTTTTGTTCTTTTCGTAACATACGGTAATAATTGTTCGTGGAATAATTTGTATACGTGTATAAAACTTTTGTGTGGATTAAAGCAGAAAAATCAAGTAAAAATATAAGTAAAAGCAAAACAAAACATTATGGCCATATTTGAATAGTCAATATAATTCATTGGCCACCCATCATCTTTTAAATTCATTGTTACACCACGACGGTCAACTATGACTAAATTCGCTCTGATAAAAAAAAAATTAACAAACCTGTTGTTTTTTATATGTATATGTATTGGTTTTGTGCTGCTAGTGCGGGGTTAAGGCTGATTGAAACTTTACGCCAACAAAAAACCATACTCTTCACTTTTTTTCCTAGTCATTTTATTCTGGCAAAATTAGTCTAATGTGTGAAGGGCCTGTGTATGAGAAAATATAATAAAAAATAGTTCACAACTGCATATACTTGACACTCGTTTTATTATGTCTTTTTTAATTTCGAATCTGACTTTTTAATATATGTAAAGATAAAACATAAAATATTTACTAATTATCTAGGATATTCTCTCAATAAATTTCAAAATTTTTGTTTGTGGTTGTTGGGTTTATGAAGAATTTTTACATTTTGTTTCTTGATTTGTTTAAAATTCTCATATTGTTTATGAAAATTTTAAATAAAGCTTGTGATAATTTTGAACTTTTCCATAAATTTTGTGGTTTAAAGGCATACTAATGATCTGACATAAGCACCAGTGAAATGCATATAGACCAGCTGAAACCCAACAAACACAAATTTAAAAAATAAAACTTTATGCTATATAAATTTTTCAGTGAAAACTCAAAAGCAAGCTTAAAAAAGCAAGAAGAAACAGAAAAATTTCTGAGAGAAATCACTTTCATTGTAAACACAGACATTTTAGTCTTCGTGTTTCCTTTTTTATCAAAAACAAAAGTTGTTCACAAATATTTCATAATGTGGTCGACGACATATCAAATACAAGTCTACAGTTGTTGGCATTCAGCATTATTCAGCAAAACAAAAATCATCTGACATTTGCGCATATCACCAAAAAAGAAGAAGCATTGTAAGTAGCAAAGCGAAAGGAAAATATATTCGGAATAAAAGATCTCTAGAGGAAAAGTGAAACTCGGTTAAAGAAAAAATAAATAATTGTGATTTAAATATAAAAAGCAAAGAAATCTGTCTTAAAATTGTCATAAAATAAAAAAAGTTTTAAAATATCATAAAATTAAACAAATTAAAGTAAGTTTTGCCCCGGCAAATTGGTAGAAAATTAATTTAAAAAGTATATATATTTTTCTGATAGTCTTCGTTAAATAAAGACTACGTGCATAAAATTAAATATACACATAAGAACAAAGAAAAAAGTGAAAAAGATACATATATAAATTTAATTTTTTTTTTGAGGGTGACGGAAAAATTTTATAAGAAAATCAAACAAATTAGTGTTGGAAAAATTTGGCAGTTGAAATATATTTAGTTGTGAAAAAAAGAACTAAACAGCAACGAATTAAAAAAAAATACAAGATAAAAAAGGCATTAATATAAAGCAATTATTTGTTTTTCTTAATTAATATAGAGAAAAAGGTGATTTATAATGAGTGCTCAGCCAAGTCCCGCGTGTATGACTCCACAAAGTGAGCAGGAAAAGGTAAGTTAAAACCAAAAAAAATTAAAAAATATTAACAAAAAAGTTATAAAAAAATTGTGCTGTTTTCCAAGACAGCTGCTACTTTCTGGAACTCAAGTACACATATTTTTTATATTTCTCGTTATCTTTTCTATATACTTATGTATATATTTTGCCCTTATTATTTTCATCATTTTCGCCTTTGCTATTGTCTGCATAATGGTTGCCAGGTGTTATGGGATGAGAGTTTAAATAAAAATGGTTGCTCAATTATATATTTACAAACACTTATTTCTCTAGTTGTGTTTATTTAAATTTATTTATTTGATTTTGATAGTTATTGGTAAAACAAAGAAAATTATTTCATATCAAAGAGAAAACTAAATTAAATAGAATTTTTCAATAAAGCCAGTAGCAACGACCTGAAATTGTGTAAAACCTTCATTGTAAAATAATATGTTACAACAGCCAGTTTGCACATTCACACATTCATAAATCACAAAATAAAAACATTAAACCGATTAGTACAACTATAAAAAAAAATTGCTTAGAATTCTGTCTGTACCTTGCAGTGATGCTATATTTTCGTTTTAAATAGAAAAGTTTGCACTAAGTACATTAAAATTATTTAATTATAAATTTACTGGGTTATACCTACATTATCCCTTCTATACAATATTTTTTACAAGGTTGTTAATGATTATAAATTTGATAAAAAGTAAATGTAAGGGTGTTTGTTATTATTTCGATAAAGATATTGTAGTGTTGAAGATAATATCGGCATAAGATTAGTTATGAAATAATTTCAAGGCAGCGCTAGTTAAATAGTTTTTACTATCGTATCAAAAAGCAAACAGATCATTAGTATTTTTAAAATTTACGTTTAAATTTAGGGCCGCTTTTCGGTCAATTCAGAACCATATGCCAACTTTTTTTTAACGGCAATTACAATAACAAAAAAGTAGAATTTATAAAATTTTAATATGATTGTTAGTGGAAAACCCTCGAAACTTAATAAATATTGCAAGTTACGGCAATAGAACTCTACTGAAATTTAACACTTTAACAATTTAGTATAGAGATTCTTATTGATATATGTATATTGAAATTTTGATCGTGTACATTGCCATAATTAGCTACCTATAAGATGTTAGACCTGTTAGTTAATCTAAAATGCTTGTTAAATTCAATGTATTGTTTATGTTGTTTTTTTACAAGAAAGTTATTAAAAATCTAAAGTACACATGTATATAATTTTATTCAAATTCTGGCTTTGGATTTTTGAAAATAAAATGCTAACAATGCTTAAAAATTAATCCCGCTTTACTATTTTTTTAATCAAAAATGTGTACTTTTTTATACTTTTGTACTAGGGTTAGCTTAGGTAGAACAGGCAGCATTGTGCAGCTAATTTGAGTTCATCGTATTGATACTTAAATAGAATTGAAAACATAGAAAAGAAAGAGAAGTAAACCATTGGACTACTGACTAGACGACCGGGACATCCTTACTAGGATGATCGACTCAGTTTTACAACAGGTGGAAGACCGGATTTTTTTACTATTTTAGCAGGCAGTATTATCAAAATATTGAGTTTGATGTTAATTATTTTTCAAAATAAGTTTGTAATCCTAAAGTTTATGTTCATTTACAGACTACGAAACGATATTGTGTCTAAAATTTAGAATATACAATTTATAACACTATTCAATTAATTTAAAACCCAAAGTACAAAAAATTAAACATTGCACATTAGAGATAAGCTTGCATTGAAATACAAGTCGTAACATCTATTAAAAATTTGTGTAGCAAAAAGAGAAACAGAAAATATGTAGTATAAAACTTAATTGTATTTTAGGACCTAACTATTCGGAAACTGGTTTTTTAAGTAAAATAATCGATCACCCTACTACGTAGTACTATCTAGTAATTTTTTTTTACATAAATACATACATATCATTTATTTTCTTCAGTTAAAACTATAAAATTAAGATAACTTGGTAAAATGAGCTTGAAAAAATTATAACTTTTATAAAAATTAAAAAAATTTTAATCTTTTTATACTGAAAATTTGTTTTTTATACTAGACTCAACTATTTAAGTTTACTTTTATATAAATCTTAAAAATGTCTATTTATAAAAAATATAACAAAATATCTGTTTACTTAAAACTGAATTTCAAAACCAAAAAGCATATTGCGATAGGAATTAACATTAAATGTATACAAATTTCAATTGTATAAATCATTAAAAATATTAATTAATTCATAACTGTGTCCTAAGGGTACTTTTGTCATAACTTACTTTTTAAAACTATAGGAAAGTTTTGTATTTTTTATTATAATATTTTTATATATAACTTTTAAATTTTTTTGTAAATTATGGCATGACAATACGACACTTAGGTCAGGATTTCTGATAATTAAAATATAGTCTGTATTATTATCTAACTTATAAGCGTTTTAAAGAATAACCATTGTAATATTCTACAAACAGTTGACAACATGGTTGTTTATTGAATCTGGCATATTTGTTTTGTTATTGTTTTTTTTTACCATTTTATCTAGTATGTACCAAGGTCTATTAAATAAGGTCTGTTCAACTAATCAGCTGATCGTTTTTTGCTCCCCTATGTTTACTACTCGAAGTTGTCAAAATTTGTTTACCTTTTTAGGGCGACATTTATGTTTTTCAATTTTATGATTGATAATTTTTCAACTTATGAATATATTTCCGAGCCGGACATGCTGGTAAAAGGCGTTTCTGTACCCAAGGACTGAGCCACACCAACAGCTATAGCTGCCTTGCCATTACTTGGCTCACAGGCCAAGAAAATACAACGATTAGCTATTTTGCCTTCACGCACCATTTGTACAACACCAGCAGCGAAACGAGCATCTTTCTGGCCCAACATACCTTGTGAAACAGCACGCTTCTTCAAGACATCGTCTAGACTTCTATTTTATCTTTATCAGCCATATTTTTAGCAAATATTTACTATTAACACAATTTATTTTTGTTGTCTTGAAAAAATTGTTAAACAAAATGAAAACACAAAATTTAATAGGCGTTGGACATATTCATACAGGTATATGCAACAGTGAATTTGCTGTGCTGCTCTCTGTCAAATACCTCATAAAAAATAATTTTTTATACATAGAGTTTGACAGTAACGTTTCCCATCAGATGGACTGATAATTTCACCTGGATGAATTTTTTGGTATTTTAGTCTGCTGTTTTTGACTTCCTTAGAGTAATTTTACACTAACAAAATGCCCGTATATTTTTTTTGCTTTTTGTTTTTGTAGAGTTGCACAGACCTTATTTAATAGACCTTGGTATGTACCATGTAGTTCGATTTTAATTGTTGTTGTTATTATTTTGCTTTTTTTTCATGTAAAGTAAAAAAGATCAAAAAGTACCAGCAGGGTTCCCAGCTTTTTGAACTTATTCCCAAGTTTGATTTGTTTTGTCAGATCCGTCATCATCATCGTTGTATCTATATAAGCAAGTACCTATTAAAGATTGGCACAAGTATACGAAAAATATCCTTCAAATAATTTCATTAAATATAAAATACTGTGTGTATGTTATTACTATCTTATTAATACATATTGCTTGTACAAATATGTGTATTGCTTTACGATGAAAACTTTAAAAAATAGAACAAAACTGAATAAAACTGTAATAAAAGAAAAATAAATCGAAATTAAAGATGAAATAAACGTTAAAATTGAAATAGAACTTTCAGAACATGTTTAAATGTTCTGACAGAAGAGCTAGATTAAAGAAAAATTTACATAAAAACTTCTAACTTTTAAAGTTCACATGTACTGAAAAATCGCTTATTAGACATACCAATATCAAAAACAGAAATTGTACTAATGTACGTTATGCGTCTCCATCGTAGTACACATATCTATGATAGATAAACAAAGGAGCAATCAAGGTCGAACATTGCCCACTCCACTTTAATAACAAATAACTATTCGTATTATTAAAGTTGATTTTTTTCGTTGTACTTGCCGTCCGTAATTTCATATTACTAAATGCTCACAAATAGTTTAATTATAATTAAATAATTAACAACTATAAGAAATACATGCTAACTATGTATGTACAATAATTTTAATATTTTCATTCTCGCATGTAAAAATATAAGGATATTAAATGAGACATTAAATATAAATAGTATAGTTTGTTATTAAGTTTATAATTATAGCACATTGTTGTAAACTCATAACCATATATGGCCCTTTAGGGCCATATACTAAACACTTACTTGCTACTTAATTTTCCAGTGTAAATTTTGCAATGCCACAAAGTTCAGTAAGTTTAGCCAATTTATTAAATTTTATAATTTAATAGTCATCATAATCTCACCAGTTTCACTTTATTGGACATAAGTTCACCAAGCCGTATGCAAAGAATGCATTCCGAGTAAAATGTTCCTGCTGTATCGGGTAGTGCCAGTGAAGATCATACTTCTTTCAGAACGATAAAAATCGCAACGTTACAGTGAATTAAGCAATGTACCCGTATGATGATTATTGAAAAATTGAAATCGGTTGATATGTATTTTTAATAAGATGTAATCAATTAATCTTTGGTTATAAAGAAGTACATTGGTCGCAAAAATCATGAGATTTTACCCCTCTCGACTTTTTGTTGTTGGGATACGTAAAGCACTGCAGTATCCATTGGTGATATACCAGCCGAAATTCTGGAAAAGGTATGCCAAATTTTGAGCTCAACGATGGACCACCTAGAGCGTAACCGCGAGCAATATTTCCATGAAATAATCTTAAAAAGTAAATGGCAGGCATTTACTTATTGGCACAAATATTTCATTAACTTTTTCAAAATTCCTATATTTTTTTATTTAATTTTCAAAACTCAAACAGTTAAAAAATCACCCGATACATACTAGTGATGTAACGAATATCCGTTTTCGGAGCATTTAGAAAATTTTTAATTTATTTTTTTTTAATATTCGTATTCATAACTATTTGAAAATGTAAATAAAAATTGCAAATAAAAATGTTTTACAAATCTTTTATAATTTTCAGAATTTTTGCTTCTATACTTTTTTCATTACTTTTTGTAAATGTTAAACGATTATTCGTGTATTCTTATTCTTTGCAGTTTAAGCTCTGAACACATAGACAACAGCAAGCAGCAATATGTCAAAAATAAATTCCTTGTGTTTAAATGAAAACGATTATTTTGACGGCAACACAGCAGCACGACTGCCCAACAGCATTTGCTGCTGCTGGCAACTTAGGCTATTTTCTATTTGGACGGGCAGCAATAAACAAATATAGTGTTGCCATTATATATATTACATTGGAAAAATAAGAACAAAAACTTATTTTTAATATTAAACATAAAAGAACATTACAAAAATACAATAAAGAAATAAATTTATGTGTTTTTATAGTTTATTATTACGTTTTTTTATCAATAACTTTAATTTTTTTCATTATAAAATATATATGCGGCATCCCTGAAATTAATATTGCTAAAATACACATCAGCTGATTATTATGTTGTTGCTGTCTTCAAAATAATTATGAAGCTGACTTCACAGCAGCATTTGAAGTTGGCAGCATTTGAAGCCGTGTAGTTGTGAAGTCTGCTGCCGTCTATGTATTTAGAGCTTTATGCTGTAAGCATAATATTTACATTTTGAACCTGTATTTTAAATAAATTTGAATTCTTTCAATTTCGAATTTAATATTACCCAGAACACTGAAAAGAAGTGAATCTAATTTTCAACATTTTATCTAACATATAAACAAGAATTAGGTCAATTTAGGTAAACAATAATAATTAAGCATACAAATGTTTGCATGTATTTCAAGTTTCATACATTACTTTCAAATAAATATATCACTACAATAGACGAAACAATTAATTTTTGTTAAATACATACTAAATATTTATTAGACCATTTAAATTAATTTACCGATACTAAATTAAATTTCATAAATTACAAGTAGCTCTTTACGAGTACACAGCAAGTATCTTAGTAAAATTATGTTAAGCCCTTCTGTTTTTGAACCCTTATTTAAACACATACACACACAGTTGTGCACAAAATAATAGGAGTGACAATTGCAAAGGTATTTTTTTTTAATAAAAACTAAAAGTAATCTTCATTTATTATTTTTAAAAGTAAAATTAAATGGGATCTAGATTTTGCATATCTAAAGGATATTTTATTAAAATCGGTTGTATAATGTGAGCGTAAACATGGATTACATATTAATATGTAAGATATTTAGATTACACTAGACAATGCCCACAACGCTTCGAATTTTTTTCTCATCCCTTTTTATACCCTTCACACAGTGAAAAAGGGTATATATAGGTTTGTCATTCCGTGTGAAATTTCTACAATTTTCATTTCCGACCCCATAAAGTATATATTTTCTGAAAGCTTATGAATAGGGAAGTCGATTAAGCTCTGTCAGTCTGTCCGTCTGACCGTCTGTCCGTGTGTATGTTGAAATCAACTTTTTGAAGCCCCCCGACATCGCTTGGACCCGGGTGAGGTATTAAAATATCAGAAATATTCGGGAGTAGATCGCTATTGAAAATCAGAAACATCGGTACATAAACAACTGAGATATGAGCAAAAACCCACGACCACCTCGATTTTTTTTTCACAAAAACAACATTACAACAACAACATACATACATACAAACGTGTATACTGGTTAGAGAAAACGTGGCATCGAATCCCAGCTGAGCCAAAAAAAAATTTTTTTTATATATTAAAAATTTTTTTTTTAATTTTTTATTTTTTTTTATTTTTTATTTAATATATTATTTATATTTTTATTATTTTTTTTTTTTAATTTTTTTTTTATTTTTTTTTGTTTTACATTAATTATATATATTTTAATTATTTTTTTAAAATTTTTTTTTTTTTAAATTTTTTTTTTACATTTTTTTTTTTTAATTTTTTTTTTAAATTTTTTTTTTTTATTTTTTTTTTGTAACACATACGTAAATTTATAATTTTACAATGGGATGTTTTTTATATATGTGTTTTTTATATGTGTGTACGTATTTCATATGAGATGAATGGTGATACAAACTACTGTTATTGCATGACTACACGTTGTGAAGGGTATATAAGATTCGGCACGGCCGAATATAGCGCTCTTACTTGTTAACAACTCTTATCATAGTTTTAATGCCAGCCGCAAAAGCACTAAATCATATTTTTTTTTTGTTATATATTTCAGTCTATGGATTTTAGATCCTTACAGATTATGAAACAGTACATACAAATTGTTTAAGATTTTTTATTCAAAAACAAAATTATTTTACATTGCACTATATTAACATTTAAGAAAGAATCTATATGTTGATAAAATTTATTGAACTCGGTACAAATCCTTAATAACGGATCGAAGTTGGCATAATTTGTTCTGAAACTTTGACTGATAGCAGACAAAAATGACGTGTAGAAAGAGATGGTACATTAAACAAGATATTCGCTATTAGGAACTTAGAGCATGTACATCATTTTTTAAATGTAGAACAAACGTAAAATTTAGCATTGTTCTTCGACTTTTTAAAGTTGGCAGCTTCATAAGTGAAAATCTACTATTATAAGGCGGCAGGTTCAACGAAATCCACTGTAAGCCACGAAGACAAAATAACAGGAACTGTTTTTGCACACATTCAATGCTATTGATGTAAACATTGTAAGTTGGATCAAAAATATGAACCATAGAATAGCCCTGACAAGAGAAATATACAATTTTATTGTTATATATGGATCTTTAAACAATTTCGCCCAACATTTTATGAATCCAAGGACAACACGTCCTTTATTAACAGTTAAAGAGATATGCTGAATAAAAGTTAGTTTAGCATTTAATAAGATTCCAAGATCGGAGACGGATTCCAGTCTATTTAACGTATAACCATTTAAAACACAATTCACTTTAATATAACATCTACGAAAGAAACACATATATTTGCATTTTTCAGCGTTCAGCTCTATTAAGTTAAGTCTACACCATAAATTAAAAGCTTCTATATCCTTTTGTAAGAGGGTGTGATCGGCGTAATTAATATAACTTAGGAATATTTTTACGCCGTCAGCAAATATTATAACATTTGAGAATTGAATAGTATTTGGTAGATCATTAATAAATAAGGAAAACACCAATAGACCAAGATGACATCCCTGCGAAACACCAGAAACAATTGATTTAGAGATATTGCTTTTAAAACGAACAATTTGTTTTCTATTTGTCAAGTAAGAATAAATCCACCTAAAGGAGTTCTGTGTAAATCCCATTAGATCAAGTTTTTATCAAATGCTTTGCTAAAGTCAGTGTAAATAACATCAGTTTGCCTTTGTTCATTAAAACCACGATTTACAAGCGTAGTAAACTGCTACAGATTTGTAACAGTCGAACAGCCCTTCCGAAAACCATGTTGTAAAGGAGACAATTTAGATGCAACATGATGACAAAGATGGTCAGATATAATTTTCTCAAAAAGTTTAGGTATTGTGCCCCGGTGGACTTGTCAGTAGTGTGCTGGTCTGCTGGTCTGCTGGTTTGGGGGTTCGATTCCCGCCAGAGACTCTGGACTCTGCTTCTCTTTCTCTTCTATTCTAAATATTTTTATTCTTATTCTATTTTTCTCTTCTCTTCATTTCTATATTAAGGCGTCACAAAGGACCGTATTGGTCTCCGGGTAAGGGTGTTAGGGTAACTCTGCACCTACCTACTTACCTTAGATATTGTGCTAAGTTTAGCAATACCTCTGTAATTAGCGATATTATTTCTGCAGCCAGACTTAAGTAATGGTTTGATGAAAGAGTCCTTCCACATAGTAGAAAAATAACCGGATTTTATTGACATATTGAAAAGTATTGTTAGAGGAGAAACGAAAGCCTCAGCACATATAATAAGAAGGCGACTCGAAATTCCATCAGGGCCATATTTATAGGAAAATTTGAGATTTCTTGATATAGCTGGATTTGATAATTCCATTAGTGGATAGGATTTTGATTCGTCGAATTTAGCGTCAGAATAAGTGTTAGAAAAAAAGTCAGCAAACAGATTACTTATTATTAAATCATCATCGTATTCAGAATTGAGGTACTTCATAATATTTAGAAAAGCAATTGTCCTCTTTTTGCAATTAACAAAATTGTAGAAGCTCTTTGGAAATTTATGGTATCTTATCGATTGTTGCATGAGATGTGTGTTAAAACCAAACATTATTCACATCAATACCATAAATAAATCGGTTATCATGTTGCGATAGGTGTTTCCATTAAACGTAATAGTCGCGAAGTACTTGTATTGAAAGCAATATGGGCCTTTGGCTTCTGTAAGACCACGTTTTAGGGTTTCTGGTTCTTAAACATGGCAATTTTGCCAATTAACGTAGCAACGCAAATGAAAATCAGCTTCATCCGAAAGGAGGATTTTTTTCGGCAAAATCGACATCATCGTGCAGTTTTTTCTTGGCCCATCTAGCGAAGCGAAAACTAAGCAGATGGTCATTGTCTTTGTTTTGGAAGTAAACTTCCAATAAATCCCAACGTCGCTCAAGAGCAAATCGATTATTTCGTTCAGCGGAGATAAATGAATTTTGTGACATACGTTTTGCAAGATTCCAAAATATAAGATTCGCTTCAAATTTAAACCGAAAGATGGCCCACCTTTTACACATTTGTATGTAGATACAGGTTAACATTATTTAATAGGATAGTTAGAATTTTCAACAAGCGACTTGCATATAAGTATTTTTCCTACTTGGTATAATATTTTTTCATAACGATAATAATTTTCGTTTAATGAACATTAAAACAACTTGCCGACAAAGTTATTGTTAATAAAGGGTAACGTTTGTTAACTTGAGCAATAAACTGACCATATAGTATGTTTCGTTATTACAACCTTCCTGTAAAATAAATTGTATTTTTTTTTTTTAAATATGGCAGCACCAAAGCAAATACCGAACAAATTAATTAGTTCTTTAAAAACAAAATGGCAACGACAAATGAATAGTATACAACTCCTTTATACGGTAGAAAATATGGTAACTTTTAATTTTTAAATCTCACGTTAAAAGTTAAAGGTAGAGTGCATCTTCCCTTTAACATATCGGACACTTTTAGGTTAAAGTCAAGTTGTAATAACGAAAAACTAGTTATCTCTCCGATAACATCCTAACTTTAGTTACCAGCAAGTTATAATAATGGCCCTAAATATTATAATATTTACATATATTTTTTACTACAATACAATTACAAATTATATTCTAACGGTCTAATTTATAAAAATTACGAATTGTCCAAGATTACCAAGATAACGAATTACAAGTTCCAAGATTTGAGAGCAGAATATATTTAATATAAAGAATTTGAAAATATCTGAAACTTCAAAAATATATAAAAGGGTCCGCGAAATAACTTTTTTTTTTTAATGCTATAAAAAAGTGTAGCTTCGCCTGTGTGGCACGTAGCGCCGTCCCGTTGAAACCAAATGTTCTCAATATCCTCCTCTTCAATTTTTGGGAACAAAAATTCGTTCAACATGGCCCGATAACGGTCGCCATTGACAGTAACGGCCACTCTTTGCTTATTTTCAAAGAAAAATGGCCCAATTATGCCTCTGGACCAAAATCCGCACCAAACAGTGACTCGATTTGGGTGTATCGGCTTTTCAATGTATGCGTGCGGGTTTTCTGTGCCCCAAATGCGAAAATTTTGCTTGTTTACATACCCGCCAAGATCAAAATGAGCTTCATCTGAAAAGATGATTTTTTTTGGCAAAATCGCCCAAAGTAATGTCGCAATATTTTCCAGCGTTGTTCAAGCGTGTACACAATCATATTCGTTTAGCGGAAGGATAAAACTAATCATCTGTTAAATCAGACATGAGCTAGGTGTTACCATTCACGAAATAAGCACTAGTTGAAAAAAAAAACGTTAGATGGCGGATCCTATATTTTACAGCACTGATATTTTTTCAAACACAACTGTATATGTATATTGAAACATTGTTTAATGTACACTTGAAAAAAAAATTTGAAATGAAATAAGATAGTGCACAACATCTGCTGTTGCTGTAATTCATATATAGAACTATCTTTTTCTCATTGCCGCATTTGTTGTATTTTACATGTTTTGTTTTGTTTTTATTTTCTTTAAAGGGCCATTCTTTTCTTCAATGGAAAATATATGTATATTGTATGTATGTATGGCATTAATATTTGAAACATAAGATAATTTTGTTTTTGTTCAGTAGGTAGTGGCAAAGATGCGGTCTCTTTTGTTACCAAAATAGAACCTCTCTTTGGAACACTATAGTTTAACACTCATGTTGTTAAAGATCATAAGCGTGAAAATTCCTTAGTTCGTTTGAATCTAAAGGTGATCATATTGTTGAAAATTTAATGTTGTATTGTTTTAAAGAAAAAATTAAAAATAAAATGAATATAAAATAATCCATCCGTTAATTAAAACGAGTTACACTTGGTATGTATCCATACATGTAAATAAAGTGTGTAAACGAAAATTTTTTTACAAATTGATATACTAATAACTTTTAATACAAAACTAATAATAAGAAAAATAATACCTCAATTTAATATTATTACTTCATATATTTTAAAAGTAATAAAAAATTAACTCTTGATAACGGGCTAGTGCGTAGGAGCGTATTTTACCCTTTAAGCCTCTCATAAGGTTTTGGACATCTTTGCACCAATTTTTTTAACCGCCTTATTCCATCTGAAGTATAATGTTTTTTGAGTTTTAGCTACTTTTGATGTTTTTCGAAGTATTGTTTTTACTTGAGCCCAAAATTTTTCTACTGGACGAAGTTCAGGGCAATTTTGTGGATTGCACTCCTTTTCAACAAATTGTACATTAGTTTTTCTGAACCATTCGATAATTTCGCTGGAATAATGAATTGTTGCTAAATCAGGCCAGAATATTGGGGGCGTATAATGGAGCTTATACAATGACAACAAACGTTTTTGTAAACACTTTTTTATGTACATTTGTCTATTAATGTACCACGTAACACAAAAGGCTTTGTGAATTTACCACAGCTGCAAATTGCTTGCCACACTAAGAACTTTTTCGCAAATTTGTCAACCTTTTTATATTTAAAAATTTTCCTTACACCTCCTCTCATAAATGCAGTGTAGTATTGACATCCAGGAATTTGTTCGAAATCCTCTTTAACATAGGTTTCGTCATCCATTAATATACAGCCTTTAAAATTTTTGAGAACTGCAGTTTTCTTGCTCGTTTTTTTGCCCTTCGATTAACTTCAGAACTTTTGTTTGGTACTTTTATTACTTTGTATGGTCTTAGCTTAAATTTTTTCTTTACTTTTTTTCTTTCCCGAGTTGACATGTTTGGTTTAGACACTAGCGCATTCTTCACACTTTCCTTGCAGTCGCTCGGGACGTTCCTGTTAGCCTTGCTATAGCTGCAAGAGGCATTAGGTTTAACCAAAAAAGTGTCCACAATTTTTTTTCTCTGATTTTGTAGTTTTGCTGTTGACGCCATAATCGATGATCAAAAACTAAATGGGTGATGCTCAGTTTATTGCTAACAAATCATAAAGTTTTAAAAGTAACGGAACTTTTTTTACATAGTTTGTTTTCATCACAATATTCGCATCTTAATTTGTAAAAAAATTTTCGTTTACACACTTTAATATAGTATATTTTTTGTTCCTAATTATTATTCCTAATTTTGTTCTTTGTGAACAATTTCCAAGAATTTAATTTAATTAGAAATGTTATATGTACCCTAATTCTAATTATTGTTTTTTTTTTCGATATTATCTCGGTATTTATAAATTTTGTATACAATGTGGTTTTGTTTAAAAATACATAATTAAAGTTCTAGTAATTACAAACTCTATGCCATTATTTTTACATTAAAAATTTTCCTTTCGATTTTTATTTTTAGTTTACAATAATTAAAATTTTCAATCTTACATAGCCAAACTCATTTGTTTACATTTCGGGCTAGAAAGTTGTTAAAACAAGTTTTTATTAAAATTAAAAAAATATTTGCATATTCTTAAATTTATATTTATTTCAAATTCATTATCGTATGGCTAAATTTTTAATTACGCCCACAACATATGTATACATACAGTGCGCTCGCGATAATATGAACTAATTAAAACTAAACCAATTCACTTTTGCAAGATTGTTCATTTGCAAATGGCATCTAATTTCCCCTTAAAAATTTTTTTCCTATAAAAATTAATGTTTATTATGTTAAATTTTAGTGTAGTGTTGTTTAGTGTACGTACAGTAAACTCGCTGGAACGTGAACTAATTTTTACCAAGGGTGTTCACGTTTTCGATTTTGTTCACGTTTGCGATTGCATTTTTTCTATAACATATTTTACTCTTTTTTTATCTTTTATTTAATTTAAAATAAAGTATGTACGTTATTTTCACCTATGAGAGATGTTTTGATTCAACTTTTTGTAAGTTTCTGCCATATTTTAATGTACTAAATAGCTACTATGGTTTGCAAAAGGGTTTTTAAGATACTTATTTCTCAATTATTTATTGAATTCATCCAAAACAGAGGTTTAGCATTGTTATCTTCCTTAATTTGATTGTGCAATTTAATAGCTTTCTTTTAATCATAATGCCGCTAACCGGTAGGTTTTTATTTCGAAGTTGGGTAAACCATTTGTACAGAGATTTTTCCATTTTTGGAAGCTTCGAAGTATGCAGTGTTTTCCGTTTTCCAGGACCCTAAAATGTATTATTAACGCATTTCGAAATTGCATCTTTATTGTTTCTTATTGAACAAATCGTCGATTTGGCGACATTATACTTTTTCGACAAACCAGTTACAGATGAACCTTTGCGTAAAAGATCTAAAATATCTGACTTTTCTTGAAGATTTAGCACTGGTTTTTTATTAGACATATTTTCAATAAAAATATTTTTAGAGATCACTTGTTTATATTATTTACTAGCCAAACACGGCGCGCGTTGCTACGCCCATTAATGAATCGAAATGCATTCTGAATTTCAATTGAATATCAAGTGCAAAAACCTACAAATTATAATTTTTTTTATGGGCATGGCATTGCCCACTTTTCTAATCACGAAATTGTAAAGTCATATAAGCTCAATATGTGTGCAAAGTTTCAGAAGAATCGGACCAGTGCAAGTACCTCAAAATTATAATTGTTTTTATGGGCGTGGCCCTGCCCACTTTTCTTATCACGAAATTGTAAAGTCATAACAGCTCAATATGTGTGCAAAGTTTCAGAATAATCGGTCCAGTGCAAGTACCTCAAAATGAAGCCTTCTTTTTAAGGGTGCGGCACTGCCCCCTTTTCTAATCACGAAATTATTTAGTCATGACAGCTCGATATGTGTGAAAAGTTTCAGAAAAATCGGTCTGGTGCAAGTACCTCAAAATTATAACCTTTTTTTATGGGCGTGGCCCTGCCCACTTTTGTAATCAAAAAATTATAAAGTCATTACAGCTCAATATGTGTGCAAAGTTTCAGAAAAATCTGTCCAGTGCAAGTACATCAAAATTAAAACTTTTTTAGGGCGTGGCCCCGCCCACTTTTCTTATCACGAAATTTTAAAGTCATGACAGCTCGATATGTGTGAAAAGTTTCAGAAAAATCGGTCAAGTGCAAGTAGCTAAAACTGATAACTAATTTTTATGGGCGTGGCCCCGCCCACTTTTTGCCACCCATAAACACTCCCTGGTATGTGTACAACAACTTGCTAAAGTTTGAGTCCGATCGGTTTAACAGTTTCGGAGTCTATAGCTAACACACACACACAGAGTTTCACTTTTATATATATAGATATGCCTTTATGTATAGTCAGCACAGAGAGATGCTTCCAGTGGAACTGCCGCTACTAAAGCTACTTATCATGCAACAAAAATTGTTTAAAACAAACAAACTACGAAATTCTTCTGCGGGGAATCCCAAAAATTTTATATAAGCTTACAAAATTGAATTTTAACGTTCGATAAAAGTTCACATTTTAGAGCCTTTAGCCTTTGTTCACGTTTAAGAGTAGTCAATGTAATAAAAAAAATTTTTCATGTTTTTGGGTAGTTCATGTTACTGTATGTTCACGTTTCTGCGAGTTCGCTGTATTTAAAAACAATTCATTTTTTAAAATACGAAATTATGCGTAAAATTTGTAATTCTTCATTGATGTTTCTTTTGCTCAATCACCTTTAAAACGGTCTAATATGTTCAAATCTCGTTAATCAACCATTTCACCTTCGGTCCATTCTAATGCTTTATTGAAAATTGTTACAGCTTCGCCGGATTTTATAGTCTTTCTTGGTTCTTCTATATAATTAACGGAAAGCTCTACCTCTATTTCACTCTCGTTACGCTCTATAGTATCCTCGTTCCATACTTTAACGTTCAAAGCCGTAAATTCAACCTATAATAAAGTAAAAGTTAAACATTGTTTCTAACATACATTTTTCAAAACACAAACGTCAGGTACCAGAGTAAATATTTAAAATATTAGTTGCACTTGCTTATAAACCAACCAAAATTATCGTCAAGTTGTATTCTTAGAATTTAATATTCAGCATCATCTCTATTAAGCAGCATATTCAAAGCATTATTGAAACATAACACTCTCTTCCATGCAGATTGTAAAATTATTATGGTTTCCTTTAGTGAAGTTTTCTTCATAGAATCAAGCAAAGAACCCCCTTTTGAAGCAACTGAAGCTAGTAGACTGTTTCTGAAATCAAGGTTTGCAATCGTGATGGCGTTTTGATCCATGGATTGCATGAGCGGGGTTACGTTTGGCGACATTGCAGAAACACAGCCGTCCTCAGTTTTTTGTTTCCACTCAAAGGGAGCGTTGTTTATAAGGAGAACAGCTTTCAGCGTCAGCTTTTTTAACCTTAATCGTTCAAAAGAAGTTGTGAGATTATAATTAAGACAAACTGATAAAGTTTACTTCAGGAACAAATAAAAGATGGAAACAATCCTTAAAAATGGCAAAGTTTTAAAACCATAGAGCCAGGGTATCCCACACTGCTTCGGGTTGAAATAGATTACAACAACAGCAATAAGCAAACGAGTAGGGGAGGGTGGGAGTAGACCAATTAGAGTTGGTGTTTCAAACTTGTCGAAAAATGTTCAAGTTATGCACTGTGAAATGCCTACTTTCTCGAATGTAACGCTGTGTGTGACTGACGGTAGCCTTACAGGTTAAAATAAAAACGATCACGTATATTAGCTTCCATAATGATACTAATTAGTTGAGAGTATATACCGATATCATGTGGGTTTAGCAAATCAAACAGGTTTTTGAATCTACGAAATAGTTGGTGCTTTATGCGGATATGAGCAAACTCCGAACAATGAAAGATGAGATGATCCGGGTAATCAGTCATGTTACAAAAATCACATATTCGTATATGCAGTATGTAGGTCTCTTTTTTTCAATAAAAAAGAGCTACTCTCATCCCTACTAGTATCAGTTAAATCATGCCTTGTCTTTACACACTGCTAAAAAGGGACGCAGTACGAAGTAAGTTAAAGATATAAAAATAAATTTATAGAATATATTTATTAATTGGTCTCCTTTTTTTTTACTACCAAATGGAATGTTCTGTAATGACCTTCGTTATTGCTCTTTTTTATGCAAACAATTTTAGCATTACAATATATGCCATACGGTAAGCGTGTGCAAAATTATAAAAAATATTTTTGGTGGGTTATTATTGTTAAATAGAAGCAAAATATAAAAAAATAATAAAAAGGTATTTTTTCTTTTTGTTTAATGCCTATTTGTAAGTACTACACTGTACAATATTGAAGGTGAATTTAAAAATTTTGGCACATATACCGCTCTGACGCTTTTTTTCTTATTGACCATTTAACATAAATTTTTCAGAAAAATTAAATATAAAAGATTTTTAGAAGCAGTAAAAGCTAACAAGAGCAAAACGCTGCTTATTTTAATATACAATAAAAGCGTCTAAAAGAGCAAACAATTTAATTATTATTCTAATTCTATGGGAGCGTAAAAATTAGGCAGTTGTTGCTTCTAAGTGGCTCACTAAAAAAATTGTGCATTTGAAATGTGCAATTTCAAATGATTCTATTATATTGTCTCCCCTACAAAATTTATTCTATGCAAGTATTCAGTTTTGCAAGGATGGTTGTTGCTATAGCTGCTAAACTCGCATACTACATTTTTTTAGTTGGCAATTGGCAACACTTAAAATATTGCACAAATAGCGGCGAATTTCAAAAGAAAACATAGTATAATAATTAAATACAGGGATGGCAATATCAATACAAATATTTTCCTTGTATGATCAAGTTGAATAATATATACCAGAGAACAGAATGAAACCATTCGCGTTTGCTGCTTATTCACGAATTCATTAGTTTTGTATTGCCTTTAATTAATAATAAAAAAATGTGTATTGACAATCGCATGCTCATTCCTTTTTTTTTGCTTGCACTCTCAACAATCTCTTTTTGTGATGATGTCATATGAAAGAACTGAAAACATTCGCACCATTCGTTCAGTATTCGTTGACATTTGTGTAAAGTTTGTAAACAACCAGTTTTGCTTATGTACATATATGCATATGTGTCAGCGCATACAGAAAGGGACCTAAGGGTAAAAAAAACAATTTTCACTTTTTTTTTTGATGTGGACAACATCTGAGCATCCAATGAGACTGATCCCATGCCCCAAAAGTGTTCCGTCCCAGAGATATGCGCGTTTTATAAAAGTGAAGTCGACGATTCTAAGCGCAAATAGAAAGGGACCTAACCTAACCTAATTTATTTATTTTCATTTTTTTTCCCTGCTAAATTAACAAAACAACTTGATTTTACAAAACTACAAAAAATTTATTTTTTTCCTTATGAACAATTTAAAAAAATAAAAAAATCATTTAACCTTTAAAATGGCTCTCCTGAACAAAACTTGTTTTTACCCATAGGTCCCTTTCTCTATGCGCTGTCGCATATGCATATACATAAACGATAAACGATTTGGTAATTTTATTTAATTTGTTTTTAACACCAGAAATATATTAAGTTCAATTGCTGTATCATGCTACAAGTTATATTTACAGAAATTTTTTTCAATGAGCATTAAAACCATTCATATCATTCGCTCAGTATTCGTTGATTTTTCGACTGTTAAGGCTTCATTAGTCTTTACTTTCTGTTGTCGTTCTGTGACGTGCCGTTCTGTTGTTTAATTTTTGTGGTTACTTCTTCTGTAAAAAATCATCTGCCTTAATTTACAAAAACAAGCTTATTATATTTTTCTCGTCAAAGTCCATACATAAAAAAAAATTTGTAGTGTCAGATTTCATCTATAAGCGAACAGAGTCTCTATGTTGCAGCCACTTTTAAAATATAGGCACCTAAATATCAGCTGTTTATCTCTCAATGGCAACGGCACGGAAAGTAACAGAACAACTAACGATTTGTACACATTTTCTATTTAACAGAATGAAGTCAGCTGATTCGGAACGGAATAGAAAGTAAAGACTATTTCTGCCTTTAGTTTACTTTTGTAAAAGAAAAGCAATGCATGATTCGTTATTCGTTACTCTCCCTTATTCTGAATCATGTCATCATGCATTGCTTTACTTAATTGCTGTATGTATATTGTCAACAAAAGGCTCTCTTTTTATACCCGCCACCAAAAAAATGGTGGGGGTATATTCATTGTGTCATTCCGTTTGTAACACATCGAAATATCCATTTTAGACCCCATAAAGTATATATATTCTGAATCAGGATTTGATGACGATCAAGCTATGTCCGTCCGTCTGTCCGTCTGTTGAAAGCACGATAGAGGTCGCACCGAAAAAGCTAGGGGGAATCTTTCTTATAGACAAGGTTTGTTTGGTATTGAAAATGGGCTAAATCGGAATATTAGGAAGTGAGTTATAGCTCGTAATGCAAGAGTAGGTCGAAAAAACCGTGTCCTTCGAACATCGAATAAAATGTAATTGTGTCCAAACCCATTAACGTACAGTCTTGAAACTTCGAATATAAATTTCTCGAGTCAAAATAATATCTCTCCCCAAAAATTGCTTACATCTATGCATTAGGAAAGGAGTTATAGAAAAAAATGTACGAAAATTTATACCGCGCAGTGTATTTTTTAGTATATTTTAAATTAAACCCCTAATAAAACGGACAAAATTTGATGTACGACTCTGAAATTTTGCACACTTTGCCTTTTGGTGAGAGGCTTTTCTGTGACGGAAAATCAATGTGCCACGCCCACTTTTACGCCCACCTCCCACATAACGTTTTACCTAAAATTCATATAATTTCTCTATTAATAAAGATTTTGGAATAATAAAGGACTATATTAAAACATCTAAGCTGTACTCATTAGCAAAAACAACTTTGACACGCCTACTATAACGCCCACTTTTCACGTTATCTACCGTTAATGAAATTTAAAAGCTCATAAAACCGCCAAAATTAGAGATATGATGATCAAATTTGGTACGTATATCCTTATAGTTAATATGATTACTGTGCCAGAAAATTAAGGTGCCACGCCCAATTTTACGCCCACCTCCCATATAACGTTTTAACTGAAATTCATATAATATCTCAATAAATAAAGATTTTGGAATAATAAAGGACTATATTGAAATATCTAAGTTGTACTCATTAGCAAAAACAACTTTGACACGCCTACTATAACGCCCACTTTTCACGTTATCTACCTTTAATGAAATTTTAAAGCTCATAAAACCGACAAAATTAGAGGTATGATGATGAAATTTGCTACATATATCCTTATAATCAATGTGATTGTTGTGCCAAAAAATTTAGGTGACACGCCCACTTTAACGCCTACCTCCCATATAACGGTTTATCTTAAATTTATGTAATTTCTCTATTGACAAAGTTTTTGGGAAAATAAAGGACTATATTGAAATATCTTAGTTGTATTTATTAGCAGAAACTTTATTGACACGCCTACTTTAACGCCTACTTTCACTAAAAGACTACATTTACAAAAGCATTTTAGTAGCATATCGAAGTTATAAAGGGTGGTTAAATTTAAGGGTCGATGTTGAATTTACATAAAGCCCAAATTATTTAAGAAATTATTATTATTTCTTTTTGTAATTATAATATTTGTATGGTTCAATTATGTATTTAACAAAATATCGGCCAAATGGCTCCCGCATCGTTGGCGCCACTCCTCTATCTGATGGTCCAAATCTTCAATGACAATGTTGAGCATGATGATGAGTCGAGGTTGACTGCTTTTTGCCACACTATCGCAAAAAACAGCAATGGTTCCCATTCAACGAACTAAGAAGGCATTCACAGATTTTCTAACATTTTACACAGACCTGTTTTGCAGAAATTTAAATATTTATTACAATTCTCCCGATTGTGGACGAATTTGAACGATTATGTTGATCAAAAGAATTACGAAGAGCACAAAATGCATTTTGATTTGAACGCCCATTTTTATAAAAAACCTGAATAACTTTAAAGCGTTGCTCATTTGCGTATCTTTCCACGGATCAAATTGAGTAACTTTGAGATTGAGAAATGTCAAGTAAAGTGCAGAAAACAAATTTAAAGACTAGGTGTAGTTCACCTTCAACATGGGCCCTTAAAATTTAACCACCCTCTACAAAGAAAGTGATACATATTTTATTATAAAGAGATTATTCCATAGCGATTAACACAATAATAAATATTGTGCTTTATATGTACACAAAATTGGTGGTGATTATAAAAGATTCGGCATAGCCGAATATAGTGCTCTTACTTGTTTAGATTGTATTTAAAGACATAAATGGACCAACCAAACCGTTCTCTAATATATACATTTTTGACGTTTAAATTAACTACTAATAAATAGTCGATCTACCATTAGCATCTTATACTCATTTAAAAAAACACATACATGCATATGTACATATAAAAATATTCGCTTATAAATAGCAAATTTCTATTAAAATTTGTATACATTTACTAAAAACTCAAAACAAAAGTTATTTGACTTAAAATTCTTTATAATGATTTCTATAAATAAAACAAAAAACTTCATGATGAAAATAAAAACAAAAATTGTTTACATCTTTCATATTAAAAATTTATTATTTTGTTTACCGGTTCTTGGGATTCTACACAAAACAAGTGGGAAATAAATATTAAAAATAATTTTTGTTTAGCAAAAATCTTTCGATTTACTAATTTGTTCATTTTTACTTAATATATTGCTACTAATAAATTTTGCTTTAAAATTACCCCGCAAAAAATATCATAAAGTGATAATGCAGGGGTTCAACTGATTCAAGTGATTCAATTTAGATGAAAACATGCATGATTTTAATATCAGCGTGTCATGAGAAATTATGTGTTGAATGTTAATATTTTGATAACTCCTCAAAAAATTTTGAATTTTTCATTAATTTTTTTTTGAAGTAAAATTTTTTTGAGGAATTTGATTACGATTGGTGCTTTAGGGAGAGGGAAAATGTTTTCAGGAAAAAAATATTCCCTATAGGGGTGAATATCTATCTATATATAAAAATGAATTGGCTTAAGTTAGTCACGCAATATCTAAAGAACGGCCACACCGATTTGCTATTTTTTTCTTACAATAATTTCTTTTAATTCAAGTGGGGTTCTTACGGACAATTTTATTTAAAATTGAAAGTGGGCGTGGCACCACCCATACAAAACCAACAGATTTTTCGGCATATTCCGTAATCGATTTGGCCAATTATTTCTTACAATTATCCTTTAAGCTCAAGTAGGGTTCTTACGCGACAGCTTTTCTTAAAATTTAAAGTGGTCGTGTCATCTCCCATACAAAGTCAATAGTTTTTGTGGAATATCCAAATAACTGCGAGAGCGTTTTGGCTAATTTGTTTTTTCAAATCGTTGAAACGCAAAAAAATACTGTGTAAGAAATCATACATAATTTTTATACTATAACAATTATAGGTATAACCAGTGATGCCAGAACTTGATTAGCAAAAATGGCTAAAATTCTGGAAAAAATTGCTAAAAACTAGCTAAAAAAAGCTAAAAAATGGCTAAATATTTTAAATAGAAAGTTTTCAATATTTTAATAAAAAAATTAGTAAAATTTGTTTTAAAAGAAAAATAATAAAATCGTTTGTAATATACTCAATACATCTTTGACTAGTTATAAAGTACAAGAATTGTTATAATGGTGTTAAAAGGACCAATTATCATCAGCATCTAGCTTGCTATTATTGTCATTGTCATTTTAACTTTCTTTAGATCCTATCAATTTAAGATAATTACGTGCTACTTTATATTGATAACAGCATTTATAAATACTTTTTAAGTCGTATCTTAAAAAGAGAATATATTAAAAATAAAATATTGGTCTTTCGAAATAAACCAAACTCTCTACAATCTTTATAAGTCAATATTGAACGTGTCATACATGACATACGACTTGAGTTAGTGGAAAAAATGCTCGAAAATTGCGTTCATCGAATTCGTTACTACAGAAGAAGTCGTGGAGGCCATTTGAATGACGTTTTATTTATAACTTAATTGTATCGATTGTCTTAACATTAAATAAAAAACTTTTGAATTTCCTTAACAATAAGTGTGTTTTTTTATAAGAAATCATATTACTCTTATTGAAAAACCTTTTACATAGCTAGAATACATTAGCTGCTGTTGTAGCTTAAAATTCATTGGATTAAAAGGTAAAGGCTTGGTCTCGATAATATGTATGTATGTATGTATGTCCAATACCATTTATGTGTTTTTCATATAATTTTGCCTTAATTTCACATTTACAGTATTTACAAAAACTTTTTAACTTCGGTAATCTATTCTTTTTATTTTGGGTGGGATAACTCCCTCATAAGCTTCTGGGAATATTTTGTTTATTTTTCTTAAATTTATTTTTTTATTTATTTTATTAAATACACATGCTTGGTTGATTTTTTCACTGATTGATTGGTTGTTTGTTTATTTATGTACTATTTTAAAAAGGTTCCCATCGATGCAACTTTTAGTAGTTAAAAAAACATTGTTTGAAAGAAACGTTTTTCACTATTTAGGAAAGAAACAATAACAAAACTTAAAAGCTAAAAATGGCTAAAAAAGGCTAAAAAATCTAGGAATGGCTAAAAAATGGCTTATAGCTAAACGCAGATTTTCCTAGCTAAGCGTGTTCAAAAATGGCTAAATCTAGCCATAAAATAGCTAAATTGGCAACACTGGGTATAACAGAAATCTGGATATGCGACAATTACTGTTTATTTTGTAAGGGAGGTGTAATACTCACATTATATTTAAACAAAATATGGATGAGAACATTAATTTTTTTTTTTTTACCCCGTAGAAATTTTCAATTTAAAGGAATCTCATTATAAAATTGATAATTATTGAGAACGTAACGTATTTGCAAAAGTGCTAAATAAAGTAAACGTTATTAGAAATTCTACATCTGTACATGCATGTTTTTTCTGACTTTAAAATTTGTGAGACACCCGTAAATCTACATGTCTGTCAAAATTGTACTTTTACAGGCAACCGTCGCTGACTGCTTTCCAGCAGCAGAGATTTCTGCCAAGGGCTGATGTCACATGTTTTGACAGAATAAAATGGAGCGCGCTCTAATTGAAATTTTGTCAGATGTCTCAACACATGTTTTTTGCAGAGAAATGCTTTAAAGGTAACACACGACATGTTCGTATTTATCAGTGTGAAATTTGTCAAGTCAGATGTAAAAAAACATGCCGTGTATTAAAGTCCTAAATAAGATATTTGTGTATTTATATTTGGACTTTAAAGCGATATACACATGTTTTGTCCAATGGGTTTGTTCGCGATCGCAATTTTAATTGCCAAGCTTTCAAGTGGTTAGCTCTTGTTTAAAAGAATAATTAACCAAGTAATATCAGCTTATTTTTAAAAACATATGTATTCCTATTGTTTGTCCCAAAGGAACCCACACAACGGTCCAAAGTGAGCTACATATGCAATGGATACCTATAACTGTTTTGCCGATAAAATTCAATTCCCTTGAAAACATTTATGATGCCTTTAAAGTCGTTGTATTCCTTGTATTATTTATAAAAATTATTTGCTTATTAACAAATTTGCAATTCTGCCGACGTCAAACATTAACATTCACCTAGAAAAATAATTAAATGTTATAAATTATATAATGTTTAATTTATAATTCTTTTTACAGCATTTTATAGTTCGTTTTATTTAAAATTTTCCGTTTTCGTAATCTAATTTGTTTGTTTAGTGTTCTACCGGGTTCGTATTTAAGAGTATAAATTCTTTGTTATATTTAGCTCAACAACTTCCGGGCTAAATGTTTTGTTTATTTATTTATTTATTTTTTAGCTTTTAAAATTGTTTAAAATTAATAAGGAATTCATTTGATTCATTTTTATATTAATAGAATCTTGCACAAAATGATTTCTAATTCTAAAATTAAATTTGTTAATAATTGTTAGTAATAAAAAAAAATTATTAAAAATAAAAAAAACGTAAGTCTTTACTAGATTTTTTTTACTCCTTAGTTAAGTAACTTGTATACTAAAACTTTTAACTAAAGTAAAACAGACCATCACAGGCTAATCTTTTAATTGTTGCTATCACAAAATCAAGAACAATGTCTTAAAATCGCTTGACAGTCTTTTAACAGTATTTTAACAGTCATACAGATAATAATACGTACCCTCACTAAAAATGTTATTTAAAAAAGGCACAGGCCTTTTAACGAACCACAAATATTCCTCTAACTAATCGCTTATTATGTGTATACTCTTTGAACACATACATATGGCAACACAGATAGTTATACATACGGCGTGAAAAGAAACGGTATTTTGCTGGTCTACGCCCGATTTGTAATTTATTTCGAGAAGTTTTTTGTCATTTGTACAATAAAACAAAAAAAAATTGTATTGAAAACCAGTAGAAAATCAAAGGATATTTTTATTAAAATTTGAGAGCACTTACACTTAAAAAAAAGCCAGATTTTCTTTGAAAGCATTTGACAAAATTGTTGGGCGTGAAAAGTCCACAGTCACCCAAAAGTTCTCCAAGAGTTGCCCGATATAGAAAAAGTTGTGTAGATAAAAATCCTAAAACTATAGCCGTGGAAATTTGTAATACACTAGGAAATACCAACAACATCAATGTGCATTTGGAAACAGTTTGAATTGTTTTGAGGAGAAATAAATTCCATTGGAGAGTACTAAGAGCAAAACCTTTTGCGACTAGTTTTTGCATTGCAGCATGTAGCCAAATCCACAAATTTCTGGGCCAATGTGATGTATGCCGATGAGAGTAAGTTCAATTTATTCGGTTAGTCTATGGTCTCACTACGATTAGTCGATGGTCACACACGACGATTATAGTTGGGCAATTCTTGAGTTAGATGTTTTTTTCAGTTTTAGGTGAGGAGAATAAAAAGGGAAAAATAATCGCCGGTACTCGACTATTTGAAGCAATTTTTTTTTATATTTGACATTTCTTTTCATTCGCTGTTTCGCTTCTTGGTGTGTAAGTAATTAAAAATTTGAATTAAAAACGTCACAAATTAAACGTTTAAAATATCTTAAAAATAAAAAAACACAAAAAAATATTTAATTAAATATTTAATTAAAAGCGTCAATTAAAGTCAATTTTATTATTTTATGTATTTTTTTATTTTTATTATTGCTATTTACGGCTAAAGCACAAATGTTAAATTGTAAGAAAATATAAGCTAAACAAAACAAAAAAATCTCCAAAGGAATTGTAGGTGTGAACATAAAAGCAAGTTCAAAAGAAAATATGGAAAAAGTTGGGCAATTAAAATCGTCGTGTGTGACCTTCGACTTACGACGGCAAGTAAAAATTTGGCGCAAACCAAACGAAAAACAGCAACAACAAAATATAATACCAACCGTAAAGCATGGCGGTGGTTCAGTCATATAACGGGGCTGTATTTCGGTAAATGAAGTGGGAAAACTGCAAAAGTGTGGAAATAAATATGGACCGTTTTGTGTATTTAGATGTTCTGAAAAGCAGTTTGAAGCAATCGACCACCAAGACGGGTACCACAACAACTTCATTCGCCTCCATTGCCAGAACTAAACTCCATAGAACATTTGTGGAACCAAATATTGTGTGTAACAACAAAAACACTGGTATTTTCTATTAATAACCGTTTGAAGGCTAAATAGTTTATTTAGGGGTACTTAGTGTTATCTGAAAGACTGTAGATTCTTTTATACTCAACTAATCACGTTCATAATTTTGCACATCAAAAAAAAAAAAAAAAGAATTACGATGTGGGCGTGGCGTATATGTAAAAGTTTTATATGTACAGTGCTGCCTGGGTAGAGTGAACTAATTTTTGCAGAGCGATTTTACTACACCCAGGTTGTTTACTAAATCAAGGTTGATTTTTTTTTTATTTAAAAAACTATTTTATTTATTTTAAATGCATTTATCTATATATATAAAAATGAATCCCTTTTTCCCTTGGTCACGGCATCACGCGTGAATGGCTGGACCGATTTCACTAATTCTTTTTTTGTTGTATATGTTATTAGGAGAAGGTTCTTATGTAAGAAAATAATAATAATGTGTCACTGGCAGTAATATTAACGTAGTTGACATAATTCATTTACTTTTCTCATTGGTTTCTTCAGGATAATTTGTACTGTGTGTTTTTTCTGAAGTGTTTGTTCAACAAGGTTAGTCAAATTAATATAGTGTTGGAAACTTTTGATAGACCATTTTGATACTTTTACAAAAGAATAGGTACTATAGTTTTTTTTATTTTCAGTTGAATTTTTGTTTCTAAAAATGCCGGCAATTAGACGTACAAACTTAAGTCGCAGAACCCGTAATGCTGCAAGTCAAAGAAATACAAGAGCAAGTCAAACTGATGAGCAACGGAATGAACGCGGAATGAAATTGACGGGCGGTACGAAGTTCGCCGGGTCAGCTAGTAGGTTATACAATTTATTTATTTCCATGGAAAGTTGTTTTGACGTTGTCTCACAAACCAGTTGTACAAAACTTTTTCTATGCATGGAAACTCTCCTTTTTTAAGCATCTTTCTTCTTGGGTTCCAAATGTATAGTTACCAATAAGCTTTATTACTCCGATTTACTTTTTATTTATGCCAGAAATAGTCGATTTTGCAACGCCATAACGCTGTGATAAAGAAGTAACAGTAACACCTTTTTCAATTCCTTTTATAATGTCGCTTTTTTGTTTTAAGGATAAATGCTTTCTTTTTTTTGAATTAATTTCTATGTAACAATTATATAACACCAATTATTTAGAAATTAACTTTGAGACACGATCTTAATGGAACATGCACGCATACTTAAATAAATTAACACTTCATAGAATGCGTATTTGTGAGAGTAACTTGTCAACTTACTCTAAAAGAATCGTTACTTTACCGTTATTTTATGTTCTCTTTTATTTTTATATTGTTTTTCTCTTTCGCCAAACCTAAAAACTCACTATAAAGTATGTTCACTCTATAGAGGCTTATGAGTGTTCACTCTACAGAGTAGTCAATGTAAACATTCTGGTGTTCACTCTAACGAGGTATTCATAGCATCGGGGATTCACTCTACCCAGACAGCACTGTATATCCACTGCGAGTTAGTGAGAATTTCGAAATTTGTTTTCCAAATTTTATCCGTGAATACGCAATTGGAATAGTGCCAATAGGTGGCGCTGTAATCAACTTATTAATAAATTCTATATAGATCACTTGTATTTAATCAACATATTGAAAACATTTTATTTAGGAATTTAGTTGAATTATATGTAAAGTGCGCTCGATTTATATAATTAGAAAAATTCCATCACGAATATAGGCTGTGTAGGTACGTATAGAAACTCCAGTTGCTTATGTTTATGTTCGTTAAAGGACTTATCAGTTTCATTGAAAATTCTTCTTATCCCACTTTCTATGTCCCTGAGGAGGGTTCCATTCAAATGTTTCATGGCAGATATTGTTTAAGGGTTTTCAGAGTGCATGCTGTATTTTGTTTGCACTGATATTTGAAGAAATATTCGATGTACTGTATTGTCACGTTGTTTAGCAGGAGTATCAGTGGTTGCTGTGCATTTATAATCATGCATTTTATCTTGTCAGCGTTGACTCGTAGGTCGTATTTCAGTCATATTCAAATAAAGGCATTCGATTGCGCACGAAATTAGATTTTTTTTTATTTGAATCTCTATACCTAAATCACAGAAAGCTTGCAGTTCGAAGTAAAATTTCAATAGTTATGTATTTGGGTAAACGTATGCAATCTAAAATTATATCATAGTTTTTATTTTTTTAACTATGCTATTTTTGTTCGCAATTTTTCTTGCTAAAAGTAAAAAAAAAAACATTTGTATTTAAAACATTTTTTGGAAATTGCATTTATTTTTATCATTTATACGAGTCGCCATAATTTACGTTGTACATAAATATTGTGAAAAAAAACAATTTTGTTTGCGTTATTTTTACAGACAAAAGGAGTGCGCATAAAGAAATTAATTCATGAATTCGGTTGATGTTGTCCGGAAATTTAATATTAATGAATAATTATTTAAAATTTTTTTTTAGTATTAAAGATTATTTTTGCCGGGTTTAAATTGTTCTATAAATGATAATAAGACACGATATATTTCTTAGGTTCAAACAAGTCAATATTTTTCTTAATAAAATTTAATAACAGAGAAGTAGCAATCAATCATTTTTATATAAACCGATCTTATATATTACTTTGTTTATTCAGTCGATAGTTGTGGAAAAAGTACTTTTTTCGCCACCAGCAAATATTTTTTTGTCTAACTGAAATTGAAAACTCAGCTTGCTTTACAACACACCATAGTCAATTCGCCTTGGGTTAGACTTTTTTGTAGACTGGGTAAATTCTCTAAAGAGAAACAGTTGCTACTGTACAAATAAATAGTCATAAATGAAAAAATTTATTTATGTTATGATTTTAATAGTATACTGTTCTAATCTGGCTACTCTGCATATATTTTATGTGGGTTTTCTAAAATTTAGCCCCCGACCACACGAGCAATTTTGTATGTCATAATACAAGTAATAACGTCAGCAAGATTAAGTTGTTAAATGGCTTATGTTAAAGTTTGTATCTTTAGGTGGCGAACATGCAAATGTCTTAGAGCATTAAATTGAAAATTTTGGAAATTCGTACCTTAAGGGGGTAAAAAAGGGTAAAAACGGGAAAAATCGGTAATCTTATATCTGCTAAACTAAAAATGATACAAATGAAATTGAAAAAGTATTGTAATATGCACAAAAAATAAGCTGGCAGGTGTCTGGCCTTTTTTGGAATTTTCAACCCCAAAGGGGAAAAAACGAGTAAAAACTGTAAATTGGTACTTTTTTGGTGCCCTATGTAACTTCCAAACACATATAGCTAGGAAAAAAATTTAAACTGTTTTAAGTAGTCCACGAAAAAAAATTAATTGTAATTCGGCACTTTTTTCAAATTTGCATGTATAAGGGGTAAAAATTGTCCCTTTTTTTGTACTTTTTTAAAAATTTTTTTTTTTTAATATTATTCAATGGGACAAAATTTGATCATTATTATTGCCTAATAGAATATGGATAAATATTAAGGTGAAATTTTTTGAAACTTTTTTGGGGACAAAAAAGGTACCAAAAAGGGGAAAATTCCGGAAAATGTATGTAATTCCTAATTAGACGGCCAATTTTCACAAAATTTTTAATTGGGATTTCACTAGACATAAAAAATTATGTAATTTAGTAAAAATTTAAACACATTCATAAGAGGGTAGAAAAGAGAAAATCGGGAAGAGTTTAGTACTTTTTAGAACATAATTACTTTTATGCAATAAAGAGTAGATTTACTGACTTTAAATCATGTCTATTAAAATATTTTGTTACATAGATATTTGAACATTTTAAACTTTGAATTTGGAACTTGGACCAAAAATGTGCTTTTTCGCTTTTCTACGGTATTTTTTGTATTTTCTACGTTAAATAAAAGTAGATTTGTAAAATAAAGGCCTTTTGATTCCAGGTAAGACTAAAAATGTTATGGGTGACCAAAAGGTACTTTTTTGAATTTTTATGGTACTTTTTATATATTCTACGTTTGCGAAGCTAGAATTTTAAAATTAGTGGCTATTGATACCAGGTGAGACCGAAAATCTTATGGTCGACCAAAAAGGTACTTTTTTGAATTTTTGTGGTACTTTTGGTATTTTCTACGTTTATGAAGGTAGGATTGTACAATCAAGGACTATTGATTCCAGGTTAGACTAAAAATGTTATGGGCGACCAAAAAGGTACTTTTTTGAATTTTTATGGTCCTTTTTGTATTTTCTACGTTTATGAAGGTAGGATTGTACAATCAAGGACTATTGATTTCAGGTGAGACCAAAAATGTTATGGGCGACCAAAAAGGTACTTTTTTGAATTTTTATGGTACTTTTTGCATTTTCAACGTTTGCGAAGCTAGAATTTTAAAATTAGTGGCATTGATACAAGGTGAGACTGAAAATGTTATGGTCGACCAAAAAGGTACTTTTTTGACTGGTGTATAACATGAAATATATATGTAGGTTAAGCTACGATGTGGGATTATACCTATTTTCATGGTGGTAAAGGGTATTATCAGATTCGGCACGGCCGTATATAGCAGTCTTACTAGTTTTAAATAAAATTGACTGCTTGTGTTAAAATATCTTTTCTTAGCTAAATAAGCTTTAAAACATAACAATGCGACCAACACGCTAATATCTTGTGTTGGCAATTTAACAGTTGCCAAAGACACTTACTGCTAGCGTGATTTTAATATTAAGATAAATCATATTAAGAATAATTATAAATATTAACAATTTAAACATGCATTTTTTGGTGCGCACTCCTTGTGTATACATTTTGTATAATATAATTCAAATGTATGATTTTATATGTAAATGTTTTTTATTTTTTTGGTATTTTGTTTTTATATGTAAAATATTTCGGTCTAATGTATGTATGTAAGCAAATGTGTATTGCATGTATAGAGAGCAGAAGTATACAAAAATTACTAACACTTTGCTAATATGCCGGTGCGTGCACTATGGGTGAAAAAAAAGAAAAAATAAAGGTATTTTTTTTTGCCGTGCAATGAACCAAACGTTCAAAATATTACTGATAACGTCTTCAGTAACACCAATAACATTTTTTTTTGTCTTAATTTTTCATGTGGTCTATGTGAGTGACAAAGAAGGGTCTGCTCAAATATGTCTAAAATCCCTCATAGGTATATTCATTAAATCTCTTACAGTTAAGATTAAAAAAGAAAACAAAAAACAAAAAGTTATAAATTTTTAAAAATTTTATTAATTAAAGTTCTGCCTTCAAAATTTGTTTTTAATGTAATACATTTGTTTGTGTGCATCTTTAAGTAATAACATACATAAATATGTATTTAACTTCTTAATTAAATATTATTAATGTAGTCACATGTAATAACATGTTTTTGTAGCTTATCCAGTAAAAACTGTCTTAAAATAATACTACTGTATATGGTATGTTTATTGTCATAACTTTTCAGATACCTGCGGCGATCGGCTAAGAATCCGCCAAGCCTAGTGGTCTGTAATATTTGTAGGCCACAGCCTCTGATACCCGTTCTGCAATAAAAAATTTAGCAAAATCGGTGATTTAAAGTTAATATGTATATCACACTTAGTTTTAAAGGGTCGTTCACAACAGTCATATTTTTTGTTATTATTTTAGAGCATTTGAATTTAGGACACCTTGCATACAGTCGTAACATATTTAACTTTTTACTTAAATATGTGTTTTTTTCGAGTCGTTACGTCAAAACGTGTTTATCTGCACACACGTTTTAGTTAACGACATTGATGTATTTAAAATGCTTCATAATTAATTGAAATACCAAATATTTAAGTTGTGAATTTACAGTCTATTAGCATTTTAACTCATTATTCGATAATGGAAGTTTCTGCCCAAAACAACGATTTTCTTAAAGTGACAACACGCAAAATCATATGACATCATGCTGTTAAAACTCTAAAAAAAAATCACAAAACAAAAAATTAATTTTATAGTCTACCTTTCTCTAACAAAAAAATCTGCACAAAAATACTTATACAGAAGTGTATAAATAACTTGTTGTCTTTTTATTATTATTATTTTATTTTTTTTGCATTATCAACATAAAATATAAAACAAAAAACCTAAGAATTATTCTAAAGCGGAGTGTAAACAAATTTATGTGATTCATTATATACACTCAGGCATACATATTTATGTAAATATGTATATGTGTACATACATACATCCATACATTATTTATAAAGTTAATAAGTAATACGCAAAAACTGAAAAAAACAAAAACAATAAACAAAAATATATTTTAGTAGCTAGACCCGGCTCACATGGCAGTTTTCATCGAAATGTTTCTATTGTTTTGTCTAAATGTTAAATAGTTCGTTATTTTACTTCGAGATTTATATTTTAAATAAATATTAATAGGAGAAAAAATAAATGTGCTAATAAATATCACCAAAGATTAGTTAATATTATTAGAAGTGCTTAAAAGCTTGTAATTGTCAAATACTTATAAACACAGTATGTACTTAAGGTGAATTCACCCATTTGTTCTGAACAAAATTTTTTCCGGAGAATAACATCTTTTACTGAGAGTTTTCTGCAGAACGATTCACCCATTTAAGAAAATTTGTCCGAAATAACAAAGCTGCCATATAATATAAAAATGCAAACAGTTGTACAAAGTGGCAGCACCGCTGACAAACCAGATAAATAAATACAAACGTAAATTATTTCATTAAAATATATGTGAAGAAAATGTCGGATAGAAGAAAACTAAAATTATTATTTTTAATTAAAGTGCATAAAGTCAATTTGTTTGCAAAAGAAATTTAAAAAAAAAAATCGAAAATAAAATGAGTCGCAGTGAGAAAAACCCTGTTTTAAATAATTATTTTTGTATGCACTATTGCTCATGTCATACAAACATTATCTTCCTGGTTTTTTTAATTCTTCTATTAATTTTTGAGCAATATTTTCATTAAATTCCATTTTAATTGTTAATTTTCGGCAAAAACAATTTTTGTATAATAAATGTACTGACACTATGTGATGTGGCAACCAAATTCAATTTTCATATTGAAAAAAAGTGGCATCCCAATTCAGTTTCTTCTGAACAAGAATTAAAATTAAACCAATTCAAGAAAAAACTTTCTGAACAAAATAATCTCTCTCTCTCAAAAGTAAAACATCAAACTCAATATAAAAAAAATTTGTTCTGAACTAAAATTTTATGGGTGAATCCAGGGTACACTAATACAAGGTGGCGGTGCAAGCCCAGCTGACTATTTTTTTGTGTTCTGGAGAATGTCAAAATACATACTTAAAAAAATTTTTTCAACTTCGGAAATTGTCAAACTCCATACATAAAAAAAGAGAGACAAAAATTGCTCTCCTTTACGCTATCACCTTATGTTATTACACCATGGGTGAATCCAGCTTTAATTCTCGTTTTTTGAAGAGTGCATGATTTGTTTAAAATTAAAATATTCTCTAATTAACAAATTTTACATTGTTGTATTTTTAACACCCGGCGTTTAATCTTTTTATTTTACTGTTCAGGTCTTGTTAAACAATAAAGTACCAGTCATCTTACTGCCCATTCCTTTTTAAATTTTATTGATATGTATAGTTTTATTACGGTTTCAAGTCGCCGGTTTTACTCTTGCATAAGTATATTTTTTTCTGACTTAAGAACTATTTTTAACACATAGACCACTTAAACTGCCTCTAAAATGATTATTTCCAAGACGAAATTATGAACTAAAACAAGTGTTCAAACTGGCACAAAATAACATTTGAGGAGTTTTTACAAACAGCTGATACATTTTTATTTCGTTTTTTGTCATGTATTTTTATTTGTAATTATTATTTTACCGTATTAAATATTATTCGGTATTTTTTATTTAATAATATTTTGTTGCTTTATTTGTTTAATTAAATTTTTATTTTTATACTTTTCACACGAGAGTGTCAAATGGTATGTATATATAAGTTTGTCATTCCGTTTGTAATTTATACAATATTCATTTTCGACCCCATAAAGTATGCATGGATGTATATGCAGTACTGGTCAAAACATTTGGAACTGGGATTGCGTTTGTAATTTTCTTTGATTTATTTTGTTCAAATAACACTAAGTTACTAAAATTTATTTTTTATAACATCTTCATACATTGTTTTTTGTTAAATAAATAAAAAAAATTAATAACGTTAAATTAAAACAACAACAGAATTAATAATAGTGCATGTATACAAAATGCAGGTGTTCAAAACATTTGCAACTCTTTAAGTAATTAACAGAAAATACAATTAATGATTTTATTGCTCAGTTTTTGGTAGTGTAGCCATTATTTTTTATAATTTTTGAACACCTCTTAGGCATTGAGGCAATGAGATTTTTAATAAAATCGTCAAAAAATTCATTCCACTGCTTCTATAACTGGATGAAAAGTTCATCACTATTTCGGACTACATTATTGCCAATATTTCGTTTTATAATCATCCACATGTTCTCAATCGGGTTTAGATCGAGAGATTGAGGCGGCCATAACATGGTATTAATTTTATTATCCTCCAGCCAAGGTTTACAATCCCTGCAGTATGTTTAGGGACGTCGTCGTGCTGGAAGGTCCATGATAGTAGCATTTCCCATTCAGCATACGGAAGCATGACAGAACTCAAAAGATCTCTATAGATTGTGGCCGTCATGGTGTTAAATATACGATGAATTGGACCAATCCCATTTCTTAAAAAAACACCCCCACACCATAATGTTTCTACCACCGTGTTTCACTGTGGCAGTTGTGTCTAACAGTGACTCTTCCATCTGATCCCCGGAGGTTGAATTTTGACTCGTCTGACCACAATACATTCTTCCAATGCTGTTAGGTCCAATTTAAATGGGTACGTCCAAAATCAAAGCGAGCTTTTCGATTTTTTCTGACACAAACACAAAAATGTGCATTTGTAACTTCTGAGACCATATTCTCCGGCCCTTCTTTCAATGGTGGAATGACTGGCATCTATTAAAAGTTCAGTTTTAGCTTCTCTAGGAACTGCTTTAAGGTGTTTTGTAAAAAATTCTTGATTTTCCGATCTCTTACATTTGTAACACGGGGTCTACCACCTTTATGGATTGTATAGATGTTACTATTATAAACAATGCGCGAAATCGTTGATTTTGGAACAGAGTACTTTATAGAAATTTCTTTTTGAGAAAGTCTATTTCTAAAATCATTTAATACTTTTTATTTAAAATCAAAATTGCCTTTGTTTCCTGCCATTTTTACAAAAATTATTCTGACGATTTTAAAGCTTTCAACAGTTAGTCATAACTATTAAAGAACAATAATTATAGTCAAATTTAAAAAAAAACGGCCTGAATCTCACATTTTAAAAAAGGATTGCAGTTACCGTTATTTCCTAGTATAAATTGCTTCGTAAAGAGTTGTAGTACTGAGAGTTGCTAATGTTTTGAACACTTGCATAATGAATACACCCAATATCATTAATTTTTTTGTAATTTTAGTTTAATGTTGTTAATTTTTTTTTTTTTTTTTTTTTTTTTTTTTTTTTTTTTGATAAAAACAACGTATGTAGATATTAAAAAAATAAATTTTAATAACTTATTGTTATTTAAACAAAATAAATCAATGAAAGTAACAAATTCAATCCCAGTTCCAAATGTTTTAACCAGTACTGTATACTCTGTGTCCTTATAGATAAAGAAGTCTATTTGCTATGTTCGCCGAGTGAGCGTAGAAATATTATTTATTTATCTGAAATTTTTTCGAGATATGAACAAAAAATTACGTTTCCTTTTTTTTGCTTTACAAAAGAAAGTAAATTTTTGCAGCTCTCCGTTTACCCGTTTGTTGAATGTCATATAAGGAAACATTAATTGAAAATATTGGTTCGATATCGGCAAAGATATTAGCAAAAATATCAACTTTTTATTGAGATCGCAACAACAATAAAAGAAAGTGGTTGCTGTTACATATTTATGTATGTATGTATGTATGTACATATGTATGTATGTACAGTCAAAGCCCGGTTTAACGAATGATATAATGTTCAGACCTTTCGTTATACCGAGATATTCGTTATATCGATCAGTAATGTTTTACCTTCAAATTTTATAAAAAACGGTGGTCCACAATTTAAAAAACATCAAAATTTAATTGTGTTTAAAATTTAGTGTGGAAATAAAACTTTAATTGATATTTTCACGTTTATTTAAGAATTTTTTTTATTTCTAATATGTAATTTCATTAAAAATAAATGTACATAGGTGCATATACATACATACATACCTATATTTGGATGCTATGAACATAGGTTTATTATTACATTTCAATTGCATTATTAATTTCTTAAGAAATCTGTTATGAACGATTGCTTTAACGTACTCTGAAGTCCTCTTTGTATTGCTTCTTCTTGCAGCTTCCTTAATACAAGCGATTTTGAAAAATTTATTCTATTCTGGTCACACCACATTATGCAGGTTTCAAACCCTTTGATTGCATCTGAGTGTTTAATTTTTAGTTCCTCTGTCTCGACAGGAATAACATCACATTCATTTTCTTCATCTTCGATATCTGCATCTTGAATAATATCCTCATTCCAATTGCTTACATCTTCTACATTAAAGGTTATCTGAAATTATGATAGATATGGATAAAAATTTTTTAAATTAACCACATAGAACATACATTTGGAAAAGCAGCGGTCAGTAAACGCACACTACGTCTCATACACTCGACATCTTCCAGTTGACCTAGTCGGGACAAAGGAATTTCGTCTTCTTCGTCAAAATGGTCGCTATCTGATGACATAATTTTATTCCAACAATTTTCTAAGCACTCTTTTTTTATCTTTTTCCAAGCCAGATCGATCATGTAAGCTGCATCGTACAAATTAGGATTTTTTAAAAAATCAACGACAATTTCTGTTTTTGATGAAACAATTTTACTGAGTAAATGATTTCTGTAATTCATTTTTAAAATTCGGATGGCATTTTGGTCCATCGGTTGTATTAAGGGTGTTACGTTAGGTGGTAGATAAAGCGTCCATATTTTTCCGTCTTTGGTTGTTTTGACCAGCTCCTCTGCGGGCGGATGACTTGGTGCATTATCAAGGATAAGTAGTGCTTTTATGGGTAGATTGTTGCTTTTTAAAAATTGTTCAACCTTAGAAAAAATTAAAAACAAAAATAAAACACTGCCACAAAAAAATATATCTGAGCATAAAACCTACCTCTGGAACAAACATTTCAAAGAACCACATTTTAAAATTGCTGAATTCATCCACGCTTTTTTTGAATGGGTGTAATTCGTTGGAATAACCCTGTTTTTAAATGAACGAGTTTTTTTTTGCTTTACAAATTAAGAGCGGTTTTTATTGTTTTGAACCGGATGCATTTGCACAAAGAAGAACTGTTACCCTTTCCTTGGATAGCTTCCTACCAGGAGCACTGGATTCTCCTGCATGGACAAGTGTCTTATCAGGCAGCAATTTCCAACATAAACCTGTCTCATCGGCATTAAAAATTGCATCTCTTGTTAAATTCTGTTCGCTTACTAAGTTATGGAAATGATTTTTAAAAGGCTCCACTAAATCTTGGCGAGCTCAAAGTTTTTCGCCGGTTTGCTTTAGCAACCTGATTCCATATCTTTTCTTAAAACGTGATAGCCAGCCATCACTTGCGTGGAATTCGGAGCCGTACATTTGATTATGGATTTCTAATGCCTTTACTTTTAAAATCATTCCATTGACGGGTATATGCTTGTTTCTTTGGCTTAAAAACCATTCGAAGAGAGCCTTTTCCATTCTTGGAAATTCACCTTTTTTAAGAGATCGGCGATTTTTTGTGCCATTGTTTGTAATTTTTAAATTTTCCACGATTTTATGTTCGTTCTTTTTTAAGGTACATATTAAAGATTTTGGTATTCCATATTTTGGGATATTACTGAAAGATTTAACCCTTTCTTACACTCTTCTAAAATCTTTAATTTTTTATCAAAAGAGATTCTTTTTCGATTTGACATCTCGTTTTTACAATGAACCAAACAAAACCACTTAAACTTTAACGAAAAAAACAACGCATCACACGTGTTCTTTCAATACAAAGCAAAGAAGCCAAAAACACACACAAAAATCTAACGGTTCTGTAACGATTTTTTTATTTTGCTTTGTCATTCGTTAAATCGGGATTATCTTTTTTTGCCATTCGCTATATAAGGTAGTTAATGTAAAAATTTGGCCATTCGTTATATCGGATATTCGTTAAACTGCGTATTCGTTATACCGGGCTTTGACTGTATAATTTTTTTTTTCATAAGATACCCAACACCATTATAGAGTTAGCTTTTTATGTCGAATATTTACCGACTAAAAGCACCTTATTCGTCATCTACTCTAAATGTAGAGTAAACGCAAACCGGAACCCTAAATACTGGTGAAATAACGAAATGAGTATCTTTAAAACGCATTGTCAGAGAGTTTAAAGACGAGCTCAGCATTCAATAGATGGAACACATTTTGTTAAGAAATGTATATGTAGATTACAAAAAAAGCAAAGCGAGATTTTCAAAACGCGGTTCTGCAAATCAAAAGAATGACCTTCTTACATATTAGGATCTAATAAATATATAATTTATGGGGTCGTAAACGAATATTGTAGTGTCACCCGGAATGACAAACCTGTATATTCCCTCACTTTCTCTGTGTGGCGTGTTCTCTTACTTAGTTCTTTTGCCAAACAATTAATTTGATCTCAAATCAAGTGTTTTCCTAAATATTTTTCATACATTTCGAATTCAGATTTTATGTGTACAACACCGCGCTGCTTCTGCGATTGCAAATGCAGCTCTGGGCCATCAATTAATGGTGATTGACAAATAATAAAATTACTCAAAAACAGTCGTGATTCAGCTCTGGTCGGGTCAAGAGCTCGCGCGTCATTGTCATTATCTCTTAAGGGCAACCAGGCCGTCCTTTTTATCTGGCTTCGAGAGTTTCACGTATAACTCTCGCACTGGTTAATTTTGTGGCGTCGGTTAACTGTACAGTTACTCGGACTATCAATTAACCACGTGCAGATTTTTAGATAAGGAGTCGAATTAGGAAATTCCAGCTTCCTATACAAAGGTGTAGGTCGTTTGGTAGTTGCTGGAGGAGGCTCTGGAAAAATAATTGGTGATGGCAGTATTGTCTTTTGTCAAGCCAAATAATTGTCTAGTGCTAGTACACTAGAACCTCCATTGGAGTAATCTAAAATTAAAAAAAAAAAAAATTACTCAAAAATTCAATTACATCTCTTATATTAAATACTCTTTATTTAACAATTGCAAAATTTTTGTTGAACAAAAACTATTGTTTATTGGTGGAAACAAATAGACGAAACAACATAAACGTCTAATTGATTACGAAAATTTGAACATAAAAACACTTACACAATGTAATCATAGCTGCCAGATTTGACGATTTATCGTCATTTTGACGATTTTACGTGCTAAAATTACATGTTGACGATTTGACGATTTATGTTATGTTTTTGACGATTTTCAAGAATTCATACTTGCAACATTTTTCATTACTTTTATATCAACCTTAAACTAAATAAAAATAATTTGTAATGGTTTTTTATGTTATTAATAATAGAACAGAGTGAAAGAGATAAATTTGTCATTATTTAATGTGTTTGTGTGGATAATTTTTCCACTTTGTTCCTTTTTTAACATAGTATATGACACATTTTATCATCTGATACCTACAACACGAACAAATATAAATTTGGAAACGCGCTTAAAACAATTTTAAATTTTTAAGTAAATTTATTTAAAAACAAGTGACAAATTAATATGCTTAAATACTTTTCAAAAAAATGGTAAGTTCTTTTTAATTATACATTAAAACATTTGATTTTTAAGGTTTTAATTATATTTAAATGTTTACATTATATTTTCAATAGAAAACCAAGATGATGAAAATTGTAGCAGTTCTTCCTCTGTAAGAAGAAATTTCAACTATTTTTTATGCAAAACTTTGTAGTAGCAAAATTTTAATGGTGTTTTTCACAGGTAACCGACAAGAAGAAGAAAATTAAGAAAGAAAGGTTTACGGATCCAAAAATTAGTTTATGGGCTGAAAAGCGAAACGATGCAGTTTATTTTGGCATTGTGTTCGTCTTACGCTTGTCTAAAGCTACTTTAGTTGGTAGAAACTTTAGCTAGGAATGGTTATAATTATTTGTCAAATAGTCCAAAAAGATGCAGCCAATTTTTTATTTATTATTTTTTGTATTTATATATAAATATTAATATTTATTTTTCGAAATTAGTTCTAAATTGTATTATATTTATTGTCATGTTCTTAACTTAAAGGGGCCTAACAAAACCATTTATCTCTTTAGATTTAAAAAGTTTGTTATGTTATGCATTAAATCAATATGTTTTGTTTTAAAAAATGCGTTTCTTTATTTTGACGTTTTTATGAGGATTTGCGTAAACCATTTGACGATTTTGACGATTTTTTTCCCCAAATTAGACGATTTTACTCCAATTTTATCTGGCAGCTATGAATGTAATAGAAGCACTTAAACATGATTTGCTGAAAACAATTTTTTATGCTCATACTGAAAACTGTACTGCATGTACATACATATGTATGTATGTATGTTGATACAATGTATGTATGTAAGTAATTTTGTTGACTTGATGCTCTTTAATTGAGATTGTTATTAAAGGGGTGTTAATGTAACAAAAGTTAAACGAAATGTCAATATTTTATGTAGAGCAGCATGAGTCGTATTATAGAAATAGCATTGAGATATTTACAAAGTAAAAGCTATTAAGTCGTATTGCAATTACCAAAAAAAAAACACATCAAACCAATTTAAAATTTATGAATATTATGACATCACAATACGACTTTATAGCTTAGTTTGTGAGTATCCCAATTATGCAATGGAATCACATGACATTGTTAGAAAATGTATGCACTCGTAAAGATTAAAGCCATATGGTTATATTTATTTGAAACCATTAGAACAGGAATGTATTTTCTAGTTAATATACCTTTTATCTGTGGTGAGAAGGGTATAGGTATATAGCTTTGTCATTCCGTTTGAAATTTCTACAATATTCATTTCCGATCCCAGAAAATTATATATTTTCTGAAAGCTTATGAATAGGTGAGTCGATTGAGCAATGCATATCAGTCAGTGTGTAGGTTGAGCCCTGCATGTTGCGCACATCTGTAGGTGGTATTACACATTGGAAATATTCCATAACTTTCGGAGATATAAGCAAATAAACACGACATTCTATGGTTTCTCCCATATTCTTACAGCAATAATTAATATTTTTAGTTCTAGGATTATTTAAATTCACGTTGCCCTAAGGGCCTTTCGTAAAAAATATTAAACAAAGCGGTCACTAATTGGCAAAGTTATAGGCAAACATTTTTTGTAAAAGTATATTTTTAAATATGTCAAGTTCGTAAAGCTCCTAACTCATTTTTGGGCACCAAATTACAAGCCGTAGTCTTGAAAATTATTTATAAAAAAAACTAACAAATGGGTTCAAAACTGACTGAGATATAAGCACCAAAATTCAACTGCTTCGGTGTTTTTCCTAAAATTAACAAAAAAATCGGATTTTTTTAGCTTTTACGCAAACGGTAAAGACATTATGTATAGGCTAGACTAGCAGAATATAAGACACTATAAAAATTTAAAATCCATGATGGCTGCCACTAAAAAATGGCGCATAATAAATTTGTACATGGGTCAAATATAATATTTAAAAATGTACTATCTGAAACTCTCTCAATATTATAATCAAATGAAAGGGCTTGACCGGTAGAATACAGTTAACGATATAAAAATTCAAAATTGGCGTATATAATTAAAACTGAAATCTAGACTATGCTTTGATTTGGTCATTATACCTTTGTATATGATGGTGTATTATCAGATTCGGTACGACTTTGGTAGTGTAAATACACATTTTTTTTGTTTTTTCTCTATATTTACAGTCGAATCTTTAAGTTGGATAAATCCATGTTTTTGTTTCGAGCAGACTATGGCTCCTAAGGAAACTTAAACTCATGTTTCTCCTTCTAAGCAGCATTTCCTAATTCCTATCACCCTAATATCTAAAAATTTTATCACACACAAAATTGTGCTTTTGTTAAGGACGTATTGCGTTAACTGTGTTAACTTTTTTTCTTTTTGGTAGCCGAACGTAGGGATCGCCATTTTAAAAGTATCACTCAAGGTCCTTTTTTAGTGGCATAATGCCAAATCGGTTCAGAAATATAAAGCTACTCTGTGTTGTTTTAAGAAATGTAAAAGCTATTTTTTGTAGACGCTCTGTAAATATTTTTTATGTTTATCGTCCCTGATATCACAAATGATTGGCTCCTTTTGTTCTTGAACATTACCTCGTCTATCAGGCACATAAAATCATGACCCGGAAGTCTGCCAGAATATACATTTTCAAAAATTTACTTCAATTTATTTGCTCGTTCTTTTTGCTTCTGAGTTCTTTACTGCATTGCAATCTTAAACTTTCTGAACTTTATACGGCTTCAATCCAGCATTCGCTATGGCTCTGTGCACAAAAGAATTGAAGCTCGATGTTCTGCAAAAGAGTTGTTCGATTACTTTTGCCTTGCCCATATCTGTTTACTTTTTTCTTACTGATCTAGGTTTTCTTCAATGTTCAAGTCTTTCTTTAACTGTTTAATGGATTTCAAAACAGTGTGACAATGAACTTTCAAATCTTTTAATATTTTTTAAATAAAAAATTTAAATTGTCTTTTCTCTTAATTTTTTTTACTGACCATTTTGACCGAAATACCGGCTGAAAATGAATGATTTAGGAAAGAAAATATCTGACTTATTTGAAAAAGCTAATGTGATTAAAAAAAAAATAAATAAATTGTTGGACCAGAAATAAGTTTTGCTTGGAATAATGTGAATAAGTTTTTTCTGACTCACTCTTTGTGTAGACATCAATGTGCAAACAAATAACTTTGTACCGCATTTTTAAGGGCAACATATTTGTCAACTTTCTAATTATAGCAATTTGGTTCAGGCTAAGGGTCAAGGCGATGATTCAATAATCAATTATACACTCCATTGTAATACGCTTTTGTTTGTATTATTTATTTTCATAATATTTATCAGTACTTGTTAAAAATTACAAACATTCTGAAATTAAACGCTTAAGGAAATTGATTAATTATTTTACTAACATATTTACTTGTTTTTGTTTTTAAGGTTTTTCAATGGATAAATGAATTAGCACATCCAGAAACCCGTGAAGCAGCACTGCTGGAATTGAGCAAAAAACGTGAAACCGTTACAGATTTGGCACCAATGCTATGGCATAGTTTTGGTACAATAGCCGCCCTCCTACAAGAAATCATAAATATTTATCCTTCAATTAATCCTGCCACATTAACCGCTCATCAATCAAATCGTGTTTGTAATGCATTGGCATTATTACAATGTGTCGCTTCGCATCCCGATACCCGTACGGTATTTTTGCAAGCACAAATTCCCCTGTTCCTATATCCGTTTTTGCAAACCACATCAAAAACGCGACCATTCGAATACTTAAGATTAACGAGTTTGGGTGTTATTGGTGCGCTCGTTAAGGTAAGCAATTTTGTATTTAACTAATTCATTTCATTTAATATTGTTAAAAAATGTGATTTTGTGTTTGTTCATTTGTATTCTTTGCAGACTGATGAACAAGAAGTGATAACTTTCCTTTTAACTTCTGAAATCATTCCTTTATGCCTACGCATTATGGAATTTGGCTCAGAGCTAAGCAAAACTGTGGCTACATTTATTTTACAAAAAATATTACTAGATGAAAGTGGTTTGTCATATGTCTGCCAGACATATGAAAGATTCTCACATGTTGCTATTATTTTGGTAAGTTTTAATTAAAAAAAAAAGGAAAAAACTTGTAATTAATTTTATTTTGAAGTTAAACTATTTTTTTTTAAATAATAATAAATCTATTGTAATTAAATATTTTTCCCTTGAAATGCTTTTACTTTCCCTTATATTTTCAACTTGAATAACAACAAATTTATCACGTAAAAAACAAACAAAAATCCTTATAGTGAACGATTTTTCTCTCGAGATTTGTTTATTTGTTCCCTGATTTTAACTGGAGAACTGTGTTCATCATAAAGCATTGATTTCCTTTAATGAAAATACACTATTGAAATGAAATAAATTATTAAAGGTTAAATTTAACAACGTCGTTTTATAGGGTGGTCCATCTAACACTTTAAATTTCATACGATTTTTTTGCGTTTCTGAAGGGTGGAATGATAAAGTTAATGCTTGATTTTTTTTTGTTTGTAAAAACTTATTTTTAAAGTGAGACTTTAGCCTGACCTAACCTAAAAATTTTCTATTGAGAGAGAGAGAGAGACATTCAATTCAGCTTGTGCGTAAATTCAGTCTGCGCACGTTCTTGTTCAGTGCTGTCAGCTGACAACATTATTGCTGCCATCGTTCTGCAGAGTTTGGTAAATCTCTTACAGGAGAACTGAACAATGCTGCCTTTTTATTAAAAATGTTTACGATTGGTGGAATACCGAGTGATTTTTTTTGTTGGACGGCTGAAAATTATTAGGCACATCCAAGGTGTATGTATTTTGCAAAATATCTTTCACAGTTCATGTAAACAAACTTCGGTTTCTTTTTACCTAATATGCCTGAGTTCTTTAGACTTATTGAAATAAAATGCAATTCAATAATGGTATTTATATAAACACATGATCTCCAATTACCCGCTTCTGTTAAAATATTTAGTATTTTCACCAAAATCGACTCACTTTATCATCAGTTGAACTCCTTTAAAAGCACTTTTTTGACATTTTGCTTGCTGGGAGGAGTACCATTAAACTCATCTTTATTTATTGTTCAAAACTCTCCGATTTTCTATACGAAAAGTGTATGTGGACTTACAAAGCCCTAACCAAAGTAGGATTCTCTGTTATTTTAATTTGAGAGTTAAAAAACGAAACAAAAATTCCATGGGAAATTCATGATACCAATTTTCAAATTCCGAATAGTAAGAAAATTTTGTTATCTATATACATATATAAAATTCACGTGTCACAGTGTTTGTCACCAAACTCCTCCGAAACGGCTGAACCGATTTCAATGAAATTTTGCATACACATTCTATAGGTCTGAGAATTGGTTTATATTCGTGCGACATCATTTGTTGTTACTATTTGTAGCCATGCCGAAAATGGGCGGGATCGGATAAGTGGGCGTGGTAGCTCCCATACAAAGTGAATTTTTAACATATATCTTGAGTACTATAACAGGGAGAGCTTTTTTAATTTGTGCGGTACCACCCGTGCAGCAGAAAGTGAGTTAGTTTAATAACAATCTTTTCTAATATATAAAATTCACGTGTCACAGTGTTTGTCACCAAACTCCTCCGAAACGGCTGAACCGATTTCAATGAAATTTTGTATATATATAATTGTGAAACTCTGTCCGTGTATTAGCTATAGACTCCGAAACTGTAAAACTGATCGGACTCAAACTTTAGCAAGTTGTTGTACTCATGCTAGGGAGTGTTTATGGGTGGAAAAAAGTGGGCGGGGCCACGCCCATGAAAAATTAGTTGTAATTTTTAGCTCTTGTACTTGACCGATTTTTCTGAAACTTTGCACACATATTGAGCTGTCATGACTATATGATTTCGTGATCAGAAAAGTGGGCAGGGTCACGCCCATAAAAAAAGTTTTAATTTTGAGGTACTTGCACTGGACCGATTTTTCTGAAACTTTGCACACATATTGAGCTGTCATGACTATATGATTTCGTGATTAAAAAAGTGGGAAAAGCCACGCCCATAAGCAAAAAGTTATAATTTTTAGGTACTTGCACTAGACCGATTTTTTTGAAACTTTGCACACATATTGAGCTGTTATGACTGTACAATTTCTTGATTAGAAAAGTGGGCAGTGTCACGCCCATAAAAAAAGTTTTCATTTTCAGCTACTTGAACTTCGCCGATTTTTCTGAAACTATGCACACATATTGAGCTGTCATGACTATACATTTTCGTGATTAGAAAAGTGGGCAGTGCCACGCCCATTAAGAAAGTTGTAATATTCTGCTTTTTACACTAGATATTTAATTAAAATTCAGAGTGCATTTTTATTCATTAAGGGGCGTAGCAACGCGCGCCGGTCTAAATATATATCACTTTTTCTATTAAATATTATTATTAAAATAAATTGATTATAAACACTTTTCCATCTCTGGTATTTAAAGTCCTAGGATAATTTATAGACAAGTTGGCTAATATTTCTAGGGGTATTCGTATGGACAAATAGGGGTATTTTTTTTTTTTTTAATTGGCTACTAATCTGCAAAGTTATAGACAAAAATAAACTTTAAATATATATGTATTTGTTTAAATATATCAAGTTACCAAAGCTTGTAATTAATTTTTGGACATGCCAAAGTCACCAAAATACAATCCGTAGTCTTGAAAACTATTGCTGAGAAAAACTGACAAATCGGTTAGAAGCTGAGATATAAGCACAAGAATACAAATGGAATTTAAACTATTGTATTGAGTATGCAAGACTTTTTGTCGTGACTGTTTAGGGTTAAATTTAAACCTTTTGCTGAATAACATTCAGTTTATTTTTTTTTTAATAATGCCTAGGTTTAACGCCTTGTTTTTTATCTTTTTTGGACAAAAAAGGTAATTTTTTAATAAAAAAATCCTTATCTGCCACATATTTAAATAAAACTGTTTTATTTATTTTTTTAGTTTTTTTTTGCTACTTTAAAGTATATTGTTATCAAAAAATAAAAAAAAACACTTCTTATATATTGAACATAATAAACATAATAATACAAAATAATAACACGTTTTGAAAAGTCAGACCTTTAAAAACTTTCATTATGAATGTCTGACAAAATTTTGTTAAATTTGTTTGAGTGAAAAAGGTTTTATACCAACACCTCTCACATGCTATTTATGTGCGAGGTACTTACAAATTTTTATAACTTTAAGACCCATGTATAAATTCTGTGTGGAGTATAATATTGTTTGATTCACAAACAAAAAGTTAATTTTTGAACAATTACTTTTAAAAATCTAATGATGCTATTTTTTAAAAAAAGTTTAGTTCAAGTTGAATTCATACAAGTGAAATTATTAGCCCAGCTGATGAGGAAGCATTTTGTCAAAATTTATTGAATTCGCCTTGGCCTTGACAGAAAACCTCTACTGAAAAGTTGCCTTGGTTTATGTGGGCGTGACTATGTTTATTCTTGAAAGGGTATGTACCAAACATGATAACTCTTGTTTGGATAGGAAAATTTTCATTCGAAATAATCGTTTAAGGTTGTATGGGTTCACTTTTGCAAAATTGTTCATATATGCAATTGGAATCTAATTTTCCCTTAGAAATATTTTTCTTTTTACTAGGAATGTTTCTAAACAAATTGACTTATGAACATGTAAATTTAATAACTTAATCATATGATGAAATCAAAATTTATGAGGGAAAATTTTTTTATTTCGGGAACAGGATACACTATTTATCATTAGCTTAAATCTGACAACACCATAATAAAGTCTGGACTTTTTTTTGCAGAAACGTACTAACAACGTTTTGCTGTACAGTGCTATTTTGTCTACAGTGAGTTCAAAAAAATCAATTTGACAAAAAACAAGTATGAGTGCTATATTCGTCCGTGCCGAATCTTATATACCCTTCACAACGTGTAGTCATGTAATAATAATTGTTTGTGTCACCATTCATCTCATATGTAATACGTACAGACATACATATACAAAACATCCCATTGCAGAATTATAAATTGAGTTAACGTATGTATTAGGGTGATCGACTCGGTTTTAAAACCGGTTGAAAACCCGGTTTTTTTACTGTTTCAGCTGGCGGTATTTCCCAAATGTTCATTTTTCGAATGTCGAATACACCGGTTTTTATACCCTTCACACAGTGAAAAAGGGTATATATAGGTTTGTCATTCCGTGTGAAATTTCTACAATTTTGATTTCCGACCCCATAAAGTATATATTTTCTGAAAGCTTATGAATAGGGGAGTCGATTAAGCTCTGTCAGTCTGTCCGTCTGTCCGTGTGTATGTTGAAATCAACTTTTTGAAGCCCCCCGACATAGGTTGGACCCGGGTAAGGTATTAAAATATCAGAAATATTCGGGAGTAGATAGGTATTGAAAATCAGAAACATCGGTGCATAAACAACTGAGATATGAGCAAAAACCCACGACCACCTCGATTTTTTTCTCACAAAAACAACATTACAACAACAACATACATACATACAAACGTGTATACTGGTTAGAGAAAACGTGGCATTGAATCCCAACTGAGCCAAAAAAATTTTTTTTTAATTTTTTAAAAAATTTTTTTTTAAATTTTTTTTTTATTTTTTTTATTTTTTATTTAATATATTATTTATATTTTTATTATTATTTTTTTTTTTAATTTTTTTTATTTTTTTTAATTTTTTTTTTTTATTTTTTTTTTGTTTTATATATGTATATTATATATATAATAATTTTTTTTTTAATTTTTTTTTAAAAATTTTTTTTTTCGTTGTTTTAACATACATACGTGTACGCATTTCATATGGGATGAATGGTGGGTGATACAAGCAACTGTTATTGCATGACTACACGTTGTGAAGGGTATATAAGATTCGGCATGGCCGAATATAGCACTCTTACTTGTTTGTACTCACAGAGGCCGGTTTTTTTCATTTTTAGTTTTATGTTCATTTATCTATGTAACCAAACGTATCATAAAATATTTATTAATCAAAAAATTTCCAAAAATCGGAAAATACTCTTCCATAATGTTGTAAGAAATTTATTTGTTGTTTCAAAAACAAATGTAAAATAAGAAAAATAATTAGGGTTAATATTATTTGTTTTAAATGGAGAGCAGGTATTTTATACGTTATTGCGCTTATAATTTGCTGTGATAATAAGCTATTCAGTTAAGTTTTTCAACCAAATTATTGTCTTTTGAAATACTTTTTGATCTTATTTTCGAATTTCATAATATTTTGCTTCTACGAAATCTAGCGACTTGTACTAAAGACTACCAATAGCTTAACTAATATCTCTGATAACATATGACTTGTATACTTAATTAGTTTGGTACACAAAGGGTCATTATTACAACTTGCCTACAAAGTTAATGTTAGTAAAAGGTAAATTTGACTACAGTAAGCAGTGAAGTGACTTTTTAATATTTTTCATTATTACAACCTCCTTGTAGCAAAGTATTTTTTTTATTTCAAATAAGGGCATTTTATAATAATGCCATTGAATTTGTGTCAACTTAAAATGCAATTAGACCATAAAACAAACTAGTTTATGCCTATATATGTATCTCTGTCATGGGTAAAAGAAGGAATTATATTTTCTGTATTCGACCGGTTAACCGGTTTTTTCAAATGTTTCAAAAATGAACCGGTTTTTTCTTTAATTCTAAATTTCAAACTGTTTGAAAACCGGTTTCTTAAAAATGTCGAATAATCAATCACCCTAGTATGTATGTTTCCAAAAAAAAAAAAAAATTAAAAAAAAAATTAAAAAAAATACAAAAAAAAAATAAAAAAAATATAAAAAAATAAAAAAAATATATATATAAAAGACAATAAAAATGTAAATAATATACTATAAAATAAAAAAAATGTTTTTTTTGGCTCAGCTGGAATTCGATGCCACGTTCACTCCAACCAATATACCACGTTTGTATGTATGTATGTACGAGGTGGTCAGAAAATATATATGTACACGGAATGACAAACCTACATATATACATATACTCTTTTTCACTGTGTGAATGGTAAAATTAGTATATTGTTGATATAGTGAATTCAATCGAGGTCGTATTTTCGACAAATTCCGTGAAGGTCTTCTATCGGGGCACCCTAATTTCAAATACATAAAATTTTACAATTCTCATTCAGTTAAACACGCTTATAGTGCAGTTAATAATGTTTTTGACAATTTTGGTATTTTAGGAAAATGGAAAATATTTCGGATGAAAAATATTTGTGAATAATTTTTCCGTTGAAATTTATTAACTTTTCCCTTGCTGGGGTAATTTTTACATATCGTCATATGATTTCAATAAAGACTCACATGAGAAACAAAAAATAAAAACTTAACCAGAATTGTTCAACATTTTTTCAGTTTAAGCTTAGTTTTTATTAAAGATTTGATATTTGAAGAAAAATATTCAGTTTTTTTATTATTCGCAGAGATATTAAACTTACGTCTTTAAGGATTTGTTTTTTCTGAAGCCGAAAGGGTTTTTGGAGTTTGTTGTATTTTTTTTTTTGTTTTTAAATTTTAATGGCAGAGGTACATAACCAAAAAGACAGGGTATTAACTAGGTTCCTTCTCCGTGGATCGACCTATACCTCTGTATAGGAAGTCGGAGACACTCGAACAATTAATAAAATTTGAGTTTAATGGTTCTCCTCCAGTTACAAAACTTTGGTTCTGGTACTGCAGGTCAACCTATACCATTGTATAGGAAGTCGGAGACATTTGAACAATAAAACACGCGGTTAACTGTAGAATAGTCTGGAAACTGTATCCAAAGCACAGTTAAGCGACGCCACACAGTTAACCTCGCGAAAGAGAGATGCAAAACTCTCGAAGTCAGATAAAAAGGGACAACCTGATTGCCATTAAATGATAATGGCAAAAACGCGCGAGCTCTTGACCCGATCAGAGCTGAATCACGGGATTTTGTTGTAGGGATGATGTCACCTGATGTGAATTCGCCTTGGTGCTTAACTTTCATCTATGTACATTCACTGTGCATTGATAGCTAACTTTATATTGAAGGGAACAAAAATGCCACGGGAAATTCATGACTCCCATTTTGTTTCGAGGGGAATGGAAATTTTATGTCGAACTTCACTTTTTATTCACGATAGAGTTTTTTTTTTAATTTTTTTGGTTCTTAAACAAAGTTTGATTTTTTTTTATTAAATAAAATAATTTATTTTTCCTTAACCATTAAGGGACGTATTCATAAAAAATAATTTAGGTTTATTAAAGGCTTATTTTACAAATAAACCTTTAATAAACTAAAATTTTTTTTTATGAATACGGCCCTAAGATTTTAAAAGGTTTTAAAAAGTAATAATTTGTTTTCTTTTTTTTTGTGTTTGTTTTTAGGGTAAAATGGTGATACAATTAGCCAAAGAGCCATCTGCACGTCTACTGAAACATGTAGTACGTTGCTATTTACGATTATCCGACAATCCCAGGTAAGTTGCATACATACATATTTGATTTTTCTTATTTTGGTATTTGTTTTTCTATAATTTATTTAATAACTTAAATTGTGTGTGTTTTTATGTTCGAAATTAAAGAGCACGAGAGGCTTTAAGACAATGTCTTCCGGATCAGTTGCGTGATGCCACATTTTCAGTATGTTTACAAGATGATAAATCAACTAAACACTGGCTACAATTATTAATTAAAAACCTAGAATTAGGTGCTGTGCCACCCACAGATCCCCGTCAAATTGGTATGTCGCCTTTGACCTCATAAACATATAAACTATAAAAAAAAACAAAACAGAAAACAGGTCAGACTTAATAGAGTTACAAAATTAAACTAAAACATTGAAAAGCAGCTTTTTTTCTAAAAAAAAAAAATAAAATAAAACAATAACAAATTTAACAATATATAGAATGTAAACAAAATTAAACACAAATAACAGTCCAATGGCTTAAAGTCTGTCTGTTTCTTATATAGATATATTTTCGTTATTAAATAAATAATTAAATATAAATATTTTTTACTTAAAACAAATATTTTAAAAAAGCAAACAAAACAAAACAACAAAAAAAAAACGGAAAAACATGTTTAAAAAAAGCAAAAAGATTATTATTTCGTATAAGGTAAAAAAAAAAAATACTTAAACTTAAATGAAATCTTACAAATGAAAATCATATTTAAACATAATGTAAATTAAACGTGATAAATGTGAATATTATTATTTATAATAAAAAAAATAATTCTTGATTAAATTATGAATATAAAATCCAAACAAACAAACAAACAAACAATAAATGTAAACTATGTATATGCATAATAATAATAATAGTAATTTTAACAACAAATAAATACATTTTTTAAATTATAAACTAACAGAGGAGACTGTGAAACAAAAAATTTAATTTAAAAACAATATCTATATATATAATTAAGCAATGGTACCTTAACATTTATTAGCGAAAGAAAAAAAACATTTAAAATAAATATCACTACATACACATACCTTAATTAAATAACATTAAACATGCGCATTGATTAACAATTTGTTACTGAAAAAAAAGAAATACATAAAAATGTTTCAACCAACTTAAAAGTGAAACATTTATTTAATTTTTTTTATTTTTCTTTTTTTTTTGTTGAGTTACCAACAATTGAAAGAACTTAAAAAAAAAGAAGTATTTGTATTCTAAATATTAAAGAGAATTTAAATTTTTAACACAATTGTTTTTATTGTTACTTTATATTAAGCGTATGATTGATTGAAAACAAAAACTGTGAATGTGTTTTACTAGGCATCACTAAATTATTTAAATAAAAAAGAAAAGATTTTTTTTAACCATTGTTCTTTTTAAACATCTTAATAATTGTAAGTTAACTTTATAATAAAATACTATATACACACTTGCATACACACACACACACACACACATTATAAATACTTATAAATGGAAATTAAAACCAGATTTATTATCTAATTGTAGTAAGCTTAACTATATAAAAAAAAAAACAAACAAAAAAACAAATAAAATTTTATTATAAATAATAGATATTGTTAAATAAAACAAATAGAAATAACAGCAATGAAAATTTGTAAATTTAATTTTTAAACTTAATTACACTACTCAATTACAAGTTACACATAATTTTAAAATTTATTTTGATATAATTTTCTTTAATCAGGCTTTTAAGGTTATGAAATTTACAAATGAAAGACTTTAATTCTCATTAAAATTATTATTATTTTAATTAAGAGACAAACAAAATTAATAATTAAACAAAGTAGAACATTTTTCACATAGAGATTGAATAGAGATTTTTTTGTTTTAATAATTAAAAACCTAAAATCATTGGCAATTGAATTTATCTTCCATTAAGATTGAGAACATATGGGGCAAGGCGAATTCATACAGGTGAAATTATCAGCCTAGCTGATGGGGAAACTTTTTGTCAAAATTGATTGAATTCGCCTTAATTTCATTTATTATTGCAGAGATAGGAAATGTGATTTTGGGTTCGGTGTTAAACAATTAACTTTTGTTTGTACTTTTTTAATAATAAATGTGCTTTTGCGTCATTATTAATGTGTTTAAAAGATTTATATCCTTTTTTGTTAATGAAATTTTATTATATTTAATACTAGCCAAACCCGGCGCGCGTTGCTACGCCCCTTAATGAATCGAAATGCATTCTAAATTTTAATTGAATATCAAGTGCAAAAACCTAAAAATTATAATGTTTTTTATGGGCGTGGCATTGCCCACTTTTCTAATCACGAAATTGTAATATCAATATGTGTGCAAAGTTTCAGAAATATAGGACCAGTGCAAGTTCCTAAAAATTATAATTGCTTTTATGGGCGTGGCGCTGCCCACTTTTCTGATCACAAAATTATTTAGTCATGACAGCTCAATATGTGTGCAAAGTTTCAGGAAAATCGGTCTGGTGCAAGTACCTCAAAATTATAACCTTTTTTTATGGGCGTGGCCCTGCCCACTTTTCTAATCACGAAATTATATGGTTATGATAGCTTAGTGTGTGTGCAAAGTTTCAGAAAAATCGGTCCAGTGCAAGTACCTCAAAATTAAAACTTTTTTAGGGGCGTGGCCCCGCCCACTTTTCTTACCACGAAATTATTAAGTCATGACAGCTCGATATGTGTGCAAAGTTTCAGAAAAATCGGTCAAGTGCAAGTAGCTAAAACTGATAACTTATTTTTATGGGCGTGGCCCCGCCCACTTTTTGCCACCCATAAACACTCCCTGGTATGTGTACAACAACTTGCTAAAGTTTGAGTCCGATCGGTTTAACAGCTTCGGAGTCTATAGCTAACACACACACACACAGAGTTTTACTTTTATATATATAGATATCATAACAACTTTTCCATCCCTGATATACGAATTGGCCTTGACATAAAACATCCCCTGAAAAGTTGCTTTGTTGTATCAATTCGCCGTTGCATATACCTTATGGATATGCCTTGATATGGGGCTGTAGAAAATATTACAATTTTTCAGCTGCGTTGTGTAAAATATAAAGCACGCTTTTAGGCTGTAAAAAATATGTCTACTTATAGGCAAGGCATGTTCATACAGGTATATATCTGTGGCTTGGAGCTAAAAGGTCCAATATCAAAATATTTACTTTTAAGAAAATTGGAATTGATTTTTAATTTTTATAGGTGCTTTCATAGCGACATTGGCCAGCATTTTTATTTATGAAGCTGTTCTGGGTTAAGTATGACTTTAGCTGTTTTACCATAATGAAATAGAGCAAGAAAATAAATCTAATGCAATGATTAACTCAAAATATAAAAAAAGTGACATTGGCCCTTTTAGCTCCAAGCCACAGATATATGCAATAGAGAATTGCTACAACAAAGGATCTTTTTAGTAGAGGTTTTCTATCAAGATGCATTATTATATCGGGGTTGGAAAAGTTTTTTTTGTTTAAAACAATTATAAAGGCTGAATAATTTTATACAGTTGAAACTCGATTCTTGCACGTAATGAAAACCGGGCTCGGTGCAAATTTCGAGATTGTCGCAAGTACCGAGTATTAATTTCCCATACAAAAATAAAAGGCAAATACATCTGTTGTTCAGTACTACACTGCTTCTTATACTCTTTCTTTCAGTTTTTCGAAACTCTGAGGGTTTAAGCGTCTTTTTGCTCCCAGGGCCGTATTGAAAATGCGCCACAAATTTCTTTATGGTGTTTTCATTTCTCTTAACACCAGTTATTGTTGATCTTTGCACATGAAAACTTTTGGCTAAGGAATTGGTAAACAAAACCCAGCCCTTAATTTCTTTAAAATCTCAGCATTGTCTTTAATTGTCAGCAATGTAAATTTTTTTCTTTGCCATTATCGACACCGCACCTCTCAATAGTCAGCTTAAAACTGATTCAAATTATGTACAACATTTCATCAGCAGCATAAAACGATGGGGATTTCCCGAAATGTATTCAGTCTAAGAAAATGTAAACAAAGCAGCACGCAAGAGTAATTAATACAAGAGTAATGTTGCAAGTATCGAGTTCAAAATTTTCGGATGTCGCAAGTACTGAATGCGTAATGAAAAATATTTCTATGTTGCGCAAGAATCGAGGTGTACAATTTTCAAGTATGTGCAAGAATCGAGTTACTACTGTATCAGGGTTGGAAAAGTTGTTATGCTCAGTTCAGTACAATTTGATTAAAACAATGATAAAGGGTATAAAAACGGCAAATATAAATAAAATTAGTACATTTATTATCTAAAAAGTAAGTTAATTGCTTAAAATGGAAATGTAAATCTCAAATTTCCATCTCTGCATAAATAAATGAAATCAGGGCCAATTTACCAAAGCTTGACGTTATGCCTCCAAATCAGCTGTTGCAACGAAGTAACCTGTATGAATATTTCTTGCTTTTTCGTTTATTTTCAACCAACAAAAATGTGTTTAAAATTTATTTTAAGAAAGTTTTGTATAAAAAATTTTAAATTTATTTTTAATTTTATAAATATGGAGATATGAACTTTAGCAGAAAAGCTTGTAATATAATTAAAAGCAAATTGTCTGTCTCATTTGTAAAATGAAAACAATATTTTTAGATCTTGATAAGTACTTTAGCGTCTTTCAAAATGCTACCGAAAAGCTTGTACAGTAGACGCTCGCAAATTAGAACCGCTTTGTTTTTGAGGCAATTCTAAATTCTGAATTATTCTAATTTCTGGACGTTGAGTAAATTGAGTAAATTAACTTCCAAAAACTAAAATAAAAACACTTTTAAATTTTTTTTTAATTCAATTTTAATAGAGACTGCTAAAATATGGACACGCGTATCAAATTTTACAAATAAACTAGAAAAAACTATACATAAATGCGACAAAAAATAATATATATTTAGGAATAAAAAAATATATGATTTAGAGATTACCCTTTTTATTTTTACTTTGTTCAAACAGAATGAAAATAAATTGGGAATTTCTTGTGTTCAAATAACAAAAAAAAAACCCCGCTCAGAAATAAGTATTTTAAATTCGAATTTCAGAGCGTTTAATGTATTGCAAACACTGATTCTAATTTCTGGACGTTCGAATTGCTGAAAGCTCTAATTGGTGAGCGTCAACTGTAAAATAATATAATTAACCAACCAAATTATCTGTCTCGTTTGTAAAATGAAAACAATCTTTTTAGATCTTGATAAATTTTGTTATTCTCTTTCCATAAAAATTCTGGTATTTCAACTTTATTTAAAACATCAACAATTAATTGCAGAGAATATAAAATCAAGACAAAACAAATATAACGACATTATGGGTCGTTTATTAGAAGCAATTGAATTTCAGTGGAGTTGCCAGTGCTATAAATGGCAACTGGCTAGTGACAGGTGTCATAAAGAATAGCTTATTGGCAACTATAAAGTTTACAAAGCAAGTGAGTTTTGATTTGCTATTCATAAAAGACTCATTAAAGTTGTGGCCTTGTCTGCTATATTTTTTATTTAAAACAATTTTTTTTGTTAAACAGAATTTTTAACTTGCGTCCATACAGTAGTGAAACAAGGTTTCTGTCCTATGCTCAGTGTGTCCTACACTCAATTAAAATAAGCAGTTTTAATAAGTCAATTAAGTTTATTGTGAATCAAAGTATACGTAACAATATGTCATACCTATTTTGTTAAATTAAAGCTAAATTATTAGCCACGTTATTCGTAGCAAGGAACGAGGAAAGAGCTGATATATTTCTCTTATGCTGTCTTTACACTATCTGAGTTTAAAAAATGAGTTATGTCCAGACATACAATCTTTAATTAGTTTATTTATTTATTTAGAATAGCTTCCCACAAGTATATTTTAAGATAAATGTAAATTAAAATTTTTTTTTAAAACTAGAAGTGCTTTAAACAACTATTATTTAATAGCTCAACTAATTTTTTTTTTGTTTTTAAATTTTGATGGCAGGGGTACCTAACCAAAAAGCCAGGGTATTCACTAAGTTCCCACTCCGTGGAACGACCTATACCTCTATATGGGAAGTCGGAGACACTCGAACAATAAATAAAAAATTGAGTTTAATGGTTCTCCTCCAGTTACAAAACTTTGGTTCAGGTACCGCAGGTCGACCTATACGATTGTATAGGAAGTCGGAGACGTCTGAACAATAATTACTGCTGAGTTTTGTGGAACTCCTCCAGTCTCATGTAGATTGAGTTTATTTCGTACTCCTCCAATTAAAACGAAAACACGCGGTTAACTGTAGAATAGTCTGGAAACTGTATCCAAAGCACAGTTACGCGACGCCACACAGTTAACCACGCGATAGTGAGACGCAAAACTGTCGAAGTCAGATAAAAAGGGACAACCTGATTGCCATTAAATGATAATGGCAAAAACGCGCGAGCTCTTGACCCGACCAGAGCTGAATCACGACTGTGATAGCTCAACTCAGATGAGTAATCAGATGATGTAAAGGCAGCTTTAAAGAATTTACACAGAATTTACATGAAAATGTACTTAGTAAAATTTTTTTTGTTGTGAAAAATGCAACGATGTTTGAAATTCATTTCAATTCTCGCTAAAGATTTCTTAAGTCAGTTGTAGTTGTCAGTCCAGTAGTCAGAACGTTTCAAATTTATCACCGTGCAGTAATAAAACAAATTTTCTATCTTGTTTTTTTGTTTAAATTTAACTGATATTTGATGAATTCACAAGGCGTGCTATTAAGTCGTAATTTCATAAAATTGAAAAATATTTTAAATATTTGAACGCACACCTTGTAAATAACCGAATTAGGTTAGTTAAACTTTTTTATTTTAATTGCAACCAAGGCGAATTCAATAAAGTGAACTTATTAGATCAGCTGATCATCAGCTGTTGAATAATTCTAGGGAAAACTTGTCAAATTTTTGTGTATTTTTGACATGTCGTTTTGTTTTACACTAACAAAATACACGTTTGTATTTTTTCACTTTGTAGTTGTTTTAGCGACGAGTTCACCTTATTGAATTCGCCTTGATTGCAACCTTAAATTTTTGAAACAAGTCCCCAAAATTATTCTCCTAAAATATTTTCAAACTTTACAATTAAATAAATTTAATCGTTTTGAATCAATTGAGTTTTTTTTTTTGAAATAGTGAATTATGAATTAAAGAAAACTTAACAAAATTTCAGTCTATTTTCTGTTAAATTGAAACCAAAGTATCAGCGGCGTTATTCATAACTAGAAACAGTGTTTTTAGTAACAAGCTGCTTCTTCTTTCTTTTGTGGGAATTTACACCTCATGTTGTGAATAACGCCGCAGTGGTTTCAAATTCTTTTTTAATAAATCTTTGGCAATTTTTACACAGTAAAATAAGCAGCTAATTAGAACCTTCCAAATTTATAAACATGCATTCATAAAACAAATTTTTCTTTCCTGTCTTTCGAATAGAACAGATATTTTATAGTCGTATTAAAGTAAAGCAAATTATGTGTTCTCTTTTATGAATAAAAAACTTTGTTTCCAATCAAATTTTATAATTGATAAAGGTGTTGGGTGCTAGCTGTCGTATTGTCGTCGTTTTTTAAAATTGTTTAAAATTTTTACAATAAACCATACAATACCCTTGATTTATTTAAAAATTGTATGATATTATGACAATACAACATGATGACACTTTTTGTAATGGCATCTAATATGAATTGTAAAACATTGGCTATAAACTAAAAAAACAAAATTGTAACCCTACTAGCCACCCGGTACGTGCTTCGCTAAGTAACACCAATATATCAAAAAAGTTCCATTAGCTTTCTAGGATCTTTTTGAATTTTTGTGCTACATGCATTAGGTCCGAAGATACAATATTATCGATTTTACCCGTTTTTAGCCCTTTTCCCCTTAAATTCAAAAATTTCGAAAAAGTACAAAAATTCATTATAGTTTGTTTTAAGGAGAGTAAAACCACAGTTTTACTTTATTCCTATTGCTATCCCTCTTAAAGATAAATTGTGTTCAAAAAAAGTACCAAAATTCAGTTTTTACCCGTTTTATCCCCTTAAAAATCAAAATTTCCAAAAAGTACCAGACACCTATCCAATTATTTTTAACAGGCTCTTTGTTCCTTTCTGAATTTTTGTGATATCTTTATTAAGCCCAGATTACCCGTAAGCCGCTCGACGAATTTTGTGCAAACTACACTTATCCATCTACTAAATAGTCCGAACAAAGCCTAAACCTTTGGTTCGGATAGGTGAGCCCGTTTTTGAGTTATAAAATTACAACGAAAAGTGGCATTGATTTTTATATACATAGATTCTGTGAAATTAAAATAAAGTTTTCAAATTTTTACAGTTCTTTTGGTTTTTCAATTATTTTTAACTTTTAATTTTCTTATAATTGTTCAATGCTTTTATAAAAAAAAAGAAAATATTTTTTTTTAACTAAAATTACTCATTCATTTTCAAGTTATTATTTTTTTTTTTTTTTATAATAATGACGTTTTCTCTTTCCCACTTTTGTGTTTTCTTTTTTTGTATTGAGTAGTGTTTATTATTTTATATGAAACCTAAATTTGATTATCGTAAAACTTTTATAGAGTTAAAACTTAAATTTAAAGCAAAAAAAATTTATACATATTAAAAAAACAAACAACAGAATCCTAAATCTAAAAATATAAAACAAAAACCTTACTATGAAATATTTAAAAAACAAAAAAAAAAAAAACAAAAACAGTTTTAACTATTTATATAAATAATAATTGTAAACTTCTTTAATTATTTTAAATAATTATAAATTTTTTTTTAAGTTAAAGCTTAATGCATTGTAACATTTTTTTCCTATACATACATATTTTTACTTTAAATTTAGTTTTTTTATTTGTATTTATAATTTAATTTTATTAAAAAAATGAAAAACTAAATCCTAAAAAGTTCTAAAATTTTTTATAATTGTTAATATTAGTTTAACAAAAACCACTACTATCCCCTCATCCTGTTTGCATATATTAGATTTTTTTTCTTCATATTAGTTTTTAAACAATTTGTTTTAAAGTAATAATACTAATTTTAAGGCTTTTTTAAATAAACAACAAAATATATATAATTGAAGCAATTTACAAAAAAAAAAATGTTTTATTTTAATTTTTTTTTTATATTTGCGTTTTAATTTCATTTATTATTATTTTTAATACCATAAATAAGGTGGGAGACCGAAGAAATCTTTACATACGTTTTTACTCATAACTTTTTTCGGAAGCAATATTTAAATGCTTTGGAACATATAATTTTTTTAGAACAACCATGTAGGCTTCGTGTGAGTTTGAAAAAAAAAGTGAGCCACAAAAAAGTAGTACGTGTTAAAATTATGAAAAATTTTCAAAAAAAATCTAAGTTGGTCTTACAAAAAATTGTCCTGCCGCCAAACTGTTTCCAATGTTATTTAACAATGTCACAAGAATTTGACCATTGATAAGAAACCCGGTTCGGGAAGAGAAAAAGGTCTTCATGATATATCCTAAGCCAAGAAAATTTTAAGCATATTGGATAGAGCTCCAACACACACATCTGGATTATATTTTTTTAACCCACCCCATCAATATGCATATCAAATCAAAGGACTTGTCTAGTAGAATACAGCTAACTGTGTTAAAATTCAAAATCAAAAATGGCAACGGAAATAATAAAACAAAATGAAATCTAGAGTAAACTACGATGTGTTCACATACGTACATGATGGTAAAGAGTATTATCAGATTCGGCATGGCCGAATATAGCGCTCTTACTTGTTCAGCTAAGTCGCATTTCTATTTTCTACATAGAAAAGTGTTATAAAAATGCGAAATTACATTACCCCTCTGAGCTCTTTTACAGTCTCTTAAAAATGAAATAACTTTTTTTATACCCTTCACACAGTGAAAAAGGGTATATATAGGTTTGTCATTCCGTGTGAAATTTCTACAATTTTCATTTTCGACCCCATAAAGTATATATATTTTCTAAAAGATTATGAATAGGGGAGTCGATTAAGTTTTGTCAGTCTGCTCGTATGTGCGTGTGTATGTTGAAATCAACATTTTGAAGCCAACAGTTAGAAATATTCGGGAGTAGATCGGTATTGAAAATCAGAAACATCGGTACATAAACAACTGAGATATGAGCAAAAACCCACGACCACCTCGATTTTTTTTCACAAAAACAACATTACAACAACAACATACATACATACAAACGTGTATACTGGTCGGAGTAAACGTGGCATCGAATCCCAGTTAAGCCAAAAAGAATTTTTTTTTATTTTATATATTATTTATATTTGTATTATTTTTTTATTTTTATTTTTTAAATTATTTTTTTATATATTATTTATATTTTTTTTAATTTATTTTGATTTTAATTTATTTTATGATTTTTTATTTTTTTTATATTTTTTTTATTTTTTTTTTTAAATTTGTTTTATTTTTTTTTATTTTTTTTTTTAGTTTTTTAAACATACATACGTAAATTTATAATTTTACAATGGGATGTTGTTATATATGTATGTTTTTTATATGTATGTACGTATATCATATGGAATGGTGATACAAACGATTGGTATTGCATCACTACACGTTGTGAAGTGTATATTAGATAATATATCGAATATAGCACTCGTACTTGTTTTGTTTATTGAATGGTAATTGGAAAAGTAAAATTCTACCATTTTGGTTCTATAAATAAAATCTAAAAAAAAAATTTTAGACCCACTGTGTGTTTAAATTGTTTAAACAAAAAAACACTCTCAGATAGTTTATACAAGATGACGTAAAATTAATCGCCACATCGGTAGATAATACAGTTTTCATATTTGTGAACTATACAGCTGCAGCATACATACAGACAAGGGACCTTTATTCTTCGCAAAAGCGTGGAATAATTATGTGAACGACTTTGAGTCGAATATCATCATGAGCGATGAGGCACATTTTTATATAAGAGGTTACGTCAATAAATAAAATCTTAATTTTTGCGGCAGTAAATATTCGCGTGTGATACACGAAAAGCCGTAACATCTACTCAAAGCTACTGCGTGTGTGGCGTTCACGCGGTAGGTATGATCAACGAAAATCTTGCGGAAATACATGGAACGTATTAATACTGGCGGAAGCCACTTTATGGATGGCAACATTCTTTCTAAACAGAAAAACTTGTATAAAAGAATTTTATTTCATTTAGTAAAAAGTTATTCAAAAAATCTTGCGAAAAGTTATTCAAAAACTAAATTGGATAACTAAATTTGCGCCATCCTTTGAACCATTCGTTAGTAATAGTCAATTATCTGTAAAGTTTTAATCCATAATCCCCAGATTGGTTATGACTCTTTATGGAAACATTTTTGATATGACCGTACGTATATAGTAAGAATCCTGTCTTTTTAATATTTGAAGTTTGTTTTCTTCTGGGATTTTTACAAATTATTTAAAAAATTATAAATTATCCTTAAGAGACATATGGGCATTTCCATGAATATGCCAACCACGACTGTAAAAATAAGAACTCTTGAAAGTTTTTCAATATAAGTTTATTGATAAAAAAAACACTCAAATTTTACTATTCGCAGGTAGTAAAAGCTTTTTAAATTATTTTAAGATCAATTCTGATTATCTCTTTAATCTGATTATCTCTGACTTATTTTAAAGAATTGCAATCAACTATTTTTTTAGCGACTAAATTGTAATTGTAAATATGCTTTAAAATAAAGGTAACAACAACAATTAACAAGATCCATAAGAAAAAAGAAAATATAGAGTTCAATTAGCGGTATTTTTTTTTTTATTTCCCTTACATGTTAATTTAATGTCACGTACGTAGTGTAAAAACATAACTTTTTTCCGTCATTCGTATTTGAACAGTCGCTAGAGCACCTTATTTAGAATTTAACTATTTTTCTTAACATAATCTAAGTTTTATTACCTAAGAATACTATTAGAAAAAAATCTGTCACGTACGATGTGTCACGAACAATATTAAATTGAATTTATTATAAAATCATTTAAAGATTGTTTTCAATTAAGTATGATGGATTTGAAATTAAAAATATTTGGTTTAGTGTAAGAAATTAAAAAAAGAAAAAATACCTCCCAAGATTCGCAGATTTTTTCATATTTCCATATATACTTCAAAATCTCGTCTGTTTTATGTCACGTACGATATATTCTTGTTTTTTTTTTAATAAAGTACCCTTTAAATGGAACATAAAGATCTAATTTTGTTTCAGAAACTTTTACTTTTGCAAAAATTATTCCACTTTATAGGAGTACAAATGACATGGAAATGCCCATATACAGATTTTATACGATGATTTTTTTGAAATCACGATTGCAAGAAATCGTTAACGTCCAAGTGACGAGTATTTGCCTGCAACAGCTCATGTTTGCTTCACGTTTTATCGCTTAATCTAATGAACTAAAGAAGTGTAAAAGGAAATTAAAAACAACCATGAAAGACACTAAACATGCACTTTTTATATGCCGCTTTTAACTCTCATCCGATTTTCAACAAACTAAAGAAAGTCGTTGTGGTCAAACATGGTGCCCACTCAACGTGTAAAATCTGTCATATTTTTAATTTATTTAAAATTATTTTCAATTATTTTTTTTTTAAATTTGTCTGATTTCTATAAACACACAAAACAACGTAAACGAATAGTTTTATGATAAAAAAAAAATAAAATCTTAATAAAAAAATGATTTTATTTTTTATACTTAACAGCTGAAACAAAAATGTTGTAATAAAACCAAAGAGTTAAATAAAATAATTATTGCCACCATACAATAAATAAATGGGAATTTCAATTAAAAAAAAAAAAAAAATATTAAAAATTAAACAAATAAATAGTTTTGATTTTTACTAAAAATAAAAGTATACAATTAACACTATAAACATGTTTTTAAAACAAATTTTTTATCAAGAATTTATTCTTACAAAATGAAAACAAATAAATTAATTAATAAAAAATAAAACACATATAACAGAATAAATATTAATAAATTAAACTTAGAAAATATATGTATATCGATCAGTGAATATTTAAACAAATATGAATTTAGTATTAGTTTAACACAATAATAATATTAATTATATGAACAGAAAATGAAAGACATAAATAAAATAATTGTAAAAAAATACAAACTAAAATTTAATACTAGTAATAATGAAAAACAATAAATCAATAAATACATATAAAATATATTAAACAAATGTTTACATACAAATTTGCTTATTTATTCAAATTCTAAGTTACTTCGCAGCTTTAAAACAGGTAAGTGGGCTGAACAGCTTAATTCTGTTTTTATAGTTAAATTATTTCTGTGAAAAATAAAAAATCGATTTAAAGTAACAAAGAAATAACACCCAAAAATAGTGAATGAAATAACATCGAAATATAAATGAAATAAACCCCAAAGCGAAAACGAAACAACCCCCAATATTTGGGAGTTATTGCATATGAAAAAGTCCCAATGATGAAAATGAAATAACCCCCAATGAAATAAACCCCATCAGCAACAAAAATGAAATTATGCCCAAAATTCACAAAAGAGTCAGATTCATTAAGGATTTCATGAAGTCAATATGGGCCAACAGCAAAATCGCAAAATTATTGATATAAATTGTGTGGAGGCTCGCAGGCGTCTTGTTCATGATAAAGATATATGCAACTTCAAAAGTATGCCAGCATTCATAATCTATTTTTTTTTACAAAGCTCGTTTAATAGTGACTACTTTTGGTTTTGTAAATGGACTAAGTCCAGTGCAGTTATTTTCCCTTATACGATGGAAGCAATTTCAGATCAGCCACCAACGAGCTATCCTAAAACTTTACGAATGGCTTGAAAATCCAACTCATGGTAGACGTTATTATAGTTTCAATGTTGTAAAAAAGGCAGTAATTTTCTTTAATGGAGATGTGAGGAAGTATGGACAAAGAATTGTTTAATATTTCCAATATACATAAATAATAAACTTATTACATTATACGTAAGAAATGGTAAAAAAAATCAAAATGGTTTCTCATGAATTCAAGATGGAGAAAATATACGTTGTATGTATAAATGCTGCCAGTTGGTTACACTTTGTTGTTATGTACCTCCTCACTGCTTGGCAGAAGTGGAACCAACAACCGATTACTTTTGATTTAGGGAAAACAATCATTATTGCCGTCCGTAGACTAATTTCGTAGTCTGTCACGAAGATCGCACTATCCAAATCCAGAACGTTATCATTTATGTATTTGAAAAGATATTGTAATATATTCACAGGCTAAAATTTTTGTGTGAAAGGCCTATTTTTATATAATTTATTTACAAACAAGAATCAACAGCTTTAAAAATGAAATAACCCCCGAATACAAAATGAAATAACACCCAAATTATACACGCTTTGAAACAAACCCCGAATTTTAAAAATTTGTTGGGTGTTATTTCATTGGAGATTATTTCATAATTTGAAAACCCCAAATGAGAAATGAAATAATTTCCAAAAAAAAAAAATGAAAAACGGCCCAAAAAAATTGGAAGTTATTTCATATGAAATAACACCCAAATATGTATGAAAAAAATTTGGAGAATATTTCAGCCCCTATTGCGGTTCTCCACTTTTGTAACAGTTTGGTTGTCTTTGGCAAATTGACATTGGTATTCTCAACTCAACTTACAGTGACTATTCAGTTGTGTATCTATTTTTCGTGGCATTACCGTTTTCAACTTTGAAAAAAAATGGTCGACAAAAACGTTGAATACACACAACTGCTTAAGAGTAGTTGTGTTATTGACAGTTAAGGTTGATTTCTTTAAAAGCGTTAAGAATGGAAAACAAAATTGAGAGATCGTACATTTTTATAACAACTTTTTAATTTCATTTAATTTTTGATAGCTTCCATCAGCAAAAAATCTAAGAGCAGCACATAACTTTAATATCGGAGGAATAGCCACCACGCGAACAGGTGTTTTTAGGTGATTTTTAATTTCATCGAGCAATTAAAAAAACGCTTCCTTGCTTAGTCGGAAATATCTTATAAATCTATAAATATAAAATAATTATTTAGTTTCGTTACTTATTAGAAATACCTATATACTTGGCACTGGGCAGCTCAAGAGGGCTTGAATCATCACGAATTTTTATTTTTGTACGTAGCACATCTACAAGAGTTTTTATTTTCATCATCGTAACATTAATCGGCACTTATCGGCACTTAAAGCCTAATGAGGCTTTATATTACGTTGAATAAATAAATAAATACCTTTTATTCGGATTTTTTTTTTAATTTTTATTTGCCAAACATAATATTTAAAGTTGGCAGTTCGATATTTTAAGTTGGCAACTTTATAGCAAACTCAACTAAAAACAGTTGAGTATCACAATACCTAAAATGAGTTTGGTTGTGCATAAGTTGGGTTGACTCTCACACAACCAAACTGAGTTGAGTGGTAAACCGTAATAGGGGTATTCATTTCTCGTTTGAGCGTTATTTTATTGGGGGGTTTTTCGTGGAGCCAACTTACAAACGAAAATCGTTTTTTTCAGTTTCTATACAACTAAAAGAGAGCGCCAATATGGAGATCAAATAAAAGGAATTAGCTAGCGCAATATAATACACTTAAAAAAAAAATTAAAATCCCTGGTGGCCGCAAATACAAAATGGCGGCCAATAAATTTATATATGGGTCTTATGTAGTATTTCAATACGTTCGCCCTTGGCCCCACAATATTGATATTAAATAAAAGGGCTTGACCATTAGGAAACAGTAAACTATTAAAATAGAGTAAAATCCAAGATGGGTATTAGAATAAAATATCAAAGATGAGATCGAAAATAATAAAGAAAATGGCGTACAACATGAAATTTAGGCTAAACTACAATCTGATTATTATTATCATTACGTACATATGTACATTATGGTGAAAGGTACGGCACGGCCAAATTTAGCACTCTTACTTGTTTTCTTGCTAGGATGTTCTACAAAAATATTTCTTGTTGTTTTTCCGTTTAAAGGGTATCAAACTCTTTCCACCCCCTTTTTAAGAATGGGACTAAAAGGGATTACGCATTGAAGATAAAACACATGTGGCTTATTCAAATTACAGGATTACCATTCTGTGCGATTACAACGTCGTCAAATTACTATGTAGTTTAAACTGTACAATGTGGCATAAGCTGTGTTGTAGGAAGTTTCATCCTACTGAAACCACATGTCGTTGGTATCCATATCGCCTAATTCAATTTTTAAGAATAAATAATGATCAAATACGGACCGTTTACACCACTAGCCAAAAATAACCTCTAAACTGACTTTTCGGTATGCTTTGCATATCATGTGGATTGGTATAGTCCCAAATTCGATTTTTTTTTTAATTTACCGGTCTTTACTGCTAGTATCCGTTAATGGATTTGATAATAATCTTATCGAAAATAGCCATAATATTATTTAGTACATTTAAAATTAAAAAAAAAATGCTCAAAAAATCTAGTAAAATACCTTATATGTGCTTAAACTTTTCTTTCCGCACAATAAAATAAACAATCTTAGTTTCTTAGGTTTTTTTTAAACAATATTTTGGATTTATTTATTTAGTGATCATCTACAAAATAACGTGATTCTTTTCATCATTTACACGATTATTTAAAATCGAATTTATTATAAGAGTTTTTAATATTTAAACACCGTCCTTTAATGATTTTTTACTCCATTTCGAATGTATAATGCTTACGGCCATCGCCAGGATATTGTTTAACAGCAGCAGGACGATACATTTTATAGTTTTCCAGCCAAAAGAATAAAACAAAAAAGCCGGTCATGCATCCCAAGAAGGCTAACCAGTAGGTGCTATTGGCATAGCGGGGAGGTGAAGGTTGTGACCAACGATCTTCACTGTACAAATCGCAATCGGCATGCAACTAAAAAAGACACAGAATACTTGAACTATACTTAATATATACATATGTGTCTGATATTGTTCTAAGAAGATATCATGATTCAGCTTTTTACGCTGAAGACAGAGCCTTTATTTGTTGCGGTAAGGTCTCAAATGAGACAATTATTACTATCTTATGCGATAATTACTAATCTTAGAATAACTTGTAAATACTATGAAAAATGAAAAATAAAAGTCAGAGACAATAAAACTTACGCTAGATATTTATGGTATAGGGAAATTACTATCCCAATGAAGTAGGAAATTAAGGCTTATATATTAATAAAAAATATTTCATGTTTATTAAAGGCTTATTTGACATATTTCTGTTCAACAACTACCTTTTAGATATCACACTTCTGCATAGAAACTGTTAATATATTTTATTTATGTACAATGGAACTATTTTTTCATTTAATAAAAAAAACACAGTCTTTTGTTTAAATATTAATATTAAAAAGTTCGAAAATTCAAACTTAATATTATAAATATTTCATACATGCATGGGAATATAGAAAAATACTATTGGAGACTGATCATCTAAAAGCATCAAATAGAACTTACTATTAAAAATAAATTATAAAATTATATTAGAAATTTTAAGATTTCTTTCCTTAGTATTAAGAATTTTAAGATTACAGTCTGAAGTAAAAATTTTTAACTAAACCTTATAAATTCTAAGCAAACAACCCAAGTTTATGATTAAACGAGAGTAAATCAATCACTCGTTTAAACTTTCGACACAAAAAATACACTTACGGTCTCATGAAAATTACGCTTTAGTTCAGGATAATCATAAGGATAAAATGGATCGCGGGCCTCAACACCTAAGCCACCTTCCAATTGGGGATAATCGCCGTAGCCCAAACCGTTGTCAGGATATGGTTTATATTCTTCGGGCTGTAAGTAGTATTTTTTGGCTGCAGCTATCCGCTCTTCTTCGGTTTTTGGATAGGGAGCTGGCTTGTAATCCTTATTCCAGCCAGCCACTGACAATAGCAATGAGAGAAAAATACAATATTCGTAGTTACGTAAACTTAGTAAATTCATTGATTTGTTTTCAATTTAAACACGTTGAAATACTTACTGCTTCTAACAGCCTGACGCACCAAAGCGGGATTTGTGGCACTTAGTTTTTGTACCAATTTGTAGGTGTTTATTACAGAGGCCATTATGCGGATATTTCCCTACGAATCTGCTCCACTGGACAAGAATTTATAGGGATTTAGGTGATGCAGCAACGTTTTGTAACCAAAATATGTCAATTTTCTGTTTTGCTTTGATTTGGTGATTTAGTGTTAGAAGTTTAGCGATTTCAAGAAAACTTTCTAGCGATTATTTATTGAAATTAAAACATTCGGCTTGCCATTTAACACTTAAATTGTTTATGTTTGTTAACAAGATATTGCCTTAAAATTGCGTGTTGTTGCAGTATTAAAACATTAACAATTTTATTTTTTTGTTTACATATTAAATTGAAGAACATAAGAATATTGTATATATTCGTCTGCTGCAACCGTAAAATATTCTTTACTTATGTGAAGCTGATTTGTTGTAAGAAAATGAAGTTTTTGTGATTATTTCAAATGAAAATATGAAGTGTGTTTTTTTGATTTTTGGTTTACAGTTTTATAGTGTGAAAAATTATTTGTGGCAATGCTAAATGCTCAGCATGAATAGGTCAACAAACAATTGAATTTTATATATTATTCGCACAGATAGAAAAATTCAACTAAAATAAATATCAATTAATATGCAAATTGCACTTATTGATTCCTGCGCTATAAGCTTTCCGCAAAGTAGATTTAAAATTCCTATTTCTTTTTATACCCTTCACACAGTGAAAAAGGGTATATATAGGTTTGTCATTCCGTGTGAAATTTCTACAATTTTCATTTCCGACCCCATAAAGTATATATTTTCTGAAAGCTTATGAATAGGGGAGTCGATTAAGCTCTTTTTGAAGCCCCCAGACATCGCTTGGACCCGGGTGATGTATTAAAATATCAGAAATATTCGGGAGTAGATCGCTATTGAAAATCAGAAACATCGGTACATAAACACCTGAGATATGAGCAAAAACCCACGACCACCTCGATTTTTTTTCACAAAAACAACATTACAACAACAACATACATAAATACAAACGTGTATACTGGTTGGAGTAACCGTGGCATTGAATCCCAGCTGAGCCAAAAAAATTTTTTTTTTAATATTTTTTTAAAATTTTTTTTTAATTTTTTTTTTATTTTTTTTTTATTTTATTTTTTTATTTTTTATTTAATATATTATTTATATTTTTATTATTTTTTAAAAACTTTTTTAAAATTTTTTTTAATTTGTTTTTATTTTTTTTTTGTTTTATATTTTTATTATTTATATTAATTATTTTTAAAAAAATTTTTTTTTAAGATTTTTTTTTTGAATTTTTTTTTTTAAATTTTTTTTAAAAAATTTTTTTTTTATTTTTTTAACATACATACGTAAATTTATAATTTTACAATGGGATGTTTTTATATATGTGTGTTTTTTATAAGCTTGTACATACATACGTATTTCATATGGGATGAATGGTGATACAAATTACTGTTATTGCATGACTACACGTTGTAAAGGGTATATAAGATTCGGCACGGCCGAATATAGCGCTCTTACTTGTTTTTTTTTTTTGTTATGAGTTTTGTGTTTGAAAGCGTTGTTAGCATTTTTAAAAGTAAAAAATAAACATGATTTGATAAGAAAATAGTATATATTTACCACAAAAACGGAACGATACCGCAGCAACTGAATCAATAATTTCAAATTCTGCTTTCGCACAGAAAATGATTGAATGATTCGTTCTAAATATTTATATGAGAAATGTGTTTTGTTAATTATGTCAATTTTTTAGTCGATATAATCGACCTACCGAACAGGCTATTCAAAGCATAGAAATAGAATTGCCTCAAAGTGCACTGTTGATGGGCCGCCGACATCTTGTACCGTACTTGCGAAAATTACCGTGCTTTGATTAGTGATTTTTTTTATGTCTTAAATGGAAAAATTGGTTATAGTGGACATCTGGTTTCAACAAGACGGTGCAAAAATCCACACTCTATACCATGAATCTATTGAGAGTCTATTGAGTTTGGTTAGGAATTCAACTAACGTTTTAAAGAAGTCGATAGTACACCAAGATCATGCAATTTTACCTAGACTATTTTTTGTGAAGTCTATTAACAAGTCAGCCATAATGCAAGACCTTAAAGACAATATTACAGCTGCCATTAGTAAGATACCTTGAGAAATGCTGCAAAAATTATGCCTAAATTGGAGTTCATATTTAAATAAAAATAATAATCTTTTGAAATTAAATGGTAGGCATTCACGTATCTTCCCAAATAAATATTAAAAACAAGTAAGAGCGCTTTATTGGGCCGTGTCGATTCTGATAACACACTACGCCGTCATCTACTCCACATCGCGGCTGAGCCTAGATTTTAGATTTCATCTACTACGCCATTTTCTTTATTATTTCCGACGCTATTTTTTGTTTTGAATTTTTGCTTAGTTACTGTATTCTACTAGTCAAGCCCTATCATTTGGTACACATATTGTTGGGGTTAAAAAAATTGTTCCGCCATTTTGTTTCAAACACCATCTGGGCACTTTTTTAATAGTTTACTATATTAAGGGGGTTTAAGAGGACAAAGCCGTAACTACTATATTTGACTAAAATTTCGCCTTTTAATCTAGGAAGCCATCTTGGATTTTTTTCTTTTCATTGTTAACTATATTTTAATACTCCAGCTCTTTTATTTGATCCCCTCTCTCGGTTGTATAGGAACTGAAAAATATCAACTTTCGTTTGTAAATTTTACGATACACACCGAAGCAGTTGTACTATACATATAGGGTTTTGGGATGTGGTGGTGTCCTTTAAAAAGTTGATTTCAACAGACACATGGACTGACGGATGATGCTTAATCGACTCCCCTATTCATAAGCTTTCAGAAAATATATACTTTATGGTGTCGGAAATGAATATTGTAGAAATTTCATACGAATAGACAAACCTATATATACTCTTACCCTCATTGTAAAGGGTATTTAAAACGGTTAATAAATCACCCGGTATATCTAGCACTAAGGAAATGGCAATACCTTTTAAACAGTTTTGTTGAGAAAAAATAAAGAGTTGCCAGAAATATTTGTTATTTTGGTGGTTTAAACTTGTAACGAATTTTTTATTTCAAAATAAAAATTAATACGTAAGAACAGGGGATTAAATACATTTATTGAATTGAAGCAAATTATGAGGCATATGCGTAAATATTTTCACGTTTGCGATAATTTGATACTTTTAAGGTTTTACAATGGTTAAGGTTTACGCATGAGCGTGTTTTAATAACATACCGTAAAAAACTATAATTAAAAAAATAAAACTTCTAATATTTTGTTAATAGATACTTTATTGCAATATTTTAATAAAATTTGGAAGAAAAAACAGTGAAACAACATTTATTCATCAATTAAAATGTTAAAATAACATTCCATCACAAAATAAAATTATGAAGATTCTATTTTCCAATGATTAGGATCCATTAGATAATCTCTGTAATTAAAAAAAAATTAAACAATAATAAAAAATAAAGTTATTTTAAAAATACAAGTAAGACTGCTTTGTACGGCTATACCGAATCTTGTATACCCTTTACTGGATTTTTGTAATGAAAGTAAAATTAATCTTGAACATTTATGCATCTACATCCTACAAGAAATGTATTTTAGAATACATCTAATGCAAAAGTATTTGGGCACTTTCACAGAAATAGAAAACTATTTTTTGTCGCGCAACGTACTTCTTAACATCTTTATATTCTTGTGTAGAACGTAAGAAGAGTCTACATTTAGTTAAAATAAAAATCGATCTGCTCTGCGCGATCTTTAGTTAAAAACTATCGTGACATTATTGTGAAATTGTCCATATGTATGTATATGTAGTATAGAGTTACCTAGAGCCGAATTAAAATAGATTTTTGAGTTAAAGTTTAAACAAAGACATTTATGTTATATCTTAGTCAATTGAATGATTTTCAATAGAAAAACCAAGGCAGATTTTTTCATCAGTTGGTCTTAATTCGTTAGCTGCTTATTTTTTTAACTTTAGCTGTCAAATGCCATAGATAAAAAATAGATTTTCTCTTCTCTCATTTATTTAAAATGTCAAACTTTATATATACATAAAAATATACGATATACTACTTCATACATATTTTAAAAATGCGTCTTTGCGAGTTATTTTTTTTTTAAATATCGACCTGCTATTATTATTAATTACATACGAAATGATAAACTAATATTCATAAGTATAATCTAAGCCATGCTAAAGGGTATCAAAAAAAAAAACAAATAGAAAAAGATCAAAATGTTTTAAAGCGAACTTCTTTCATTAAACATTTCAAAATGTTATTAAAAAGTTCTGTAACTTTACCTTTTCTTTAACATTAATTGAATAAAATCTTTTTTTAGATCTGTCAATTTACCCGCTTGTCCACCATATTCTTCCGGCAACAGATCTTTAGGAACATGGTTATAAAGTGTTTCAATACCTGTCGTATGAAAATGCATCTAAAATTCGTAAATATTCATACAAGTATTAAAATGCTCTTTAATGTTAAGTTTGTTTTCTTTCGTACTGACCATATTGAACACTTCTTTATTAATAAATGGTTTAACCACACTAATCAAACGATCTAAATATGAGGGACAATTGATCATGTGCATGGCTTTGATTCGTACTGGAAATGCTTGTTGTAGATATTTCAAATATGTGCGCAGTGTTGTGATGGATAAACGTGTCGCGTGCTTCATACTGTAACCAGTCATATCGAAAATTTGTACTTCGCCCTCGGAAAGCATTGAAGTGTTACCATCAATTAAATCTGGCATTGAAAAGCGGCAATCAGAAATCATTATGAAGGCCTTGGTGTCTTCTGTGTGATGCATCTATAAAATTTAAACATACATACATACATAAATTAAGCAGTAATTAATTTTTGTTAATTGTTTTTAATAACAAAATAAGTGGTGTTACCTTACGTGGATCTGAATCACATAATCTTATAAATGTAATGCGATAATTGTCAGGTGTCAACCCTGGCAAGGGTACCATATCTCTAGAAATATTAAAAAAAAAAAAACGTTTTCTAATGTTTAAATTTGTCATTTAACTATACTTACGTATATTCGAAGGTTTTTTGGCTATCCTCGTCTGTTGGATCGCGATTTATAAATATGTGTGGGCATTTGTTTCTTATAGCATAGTTAACTTCGATTAATTTCTTAGTTTCATCAACATCTTTATACATGCACAAATAGAAGCGTTCTAATAGAAGACGATCTGTAAATTAAAAGACGAGTAGAATTAACTATAAACATAAACATAAATGTTAAACATTGGATCAGCAGCCTTAATCTGTAATTAGCTTAAGCTTAATCTCTTTAGCTGAAACTCTAAAAATTAATTAATTAAGTAAAATCTCTAAATATATTTTTAGAGCTTTAGTGAAAGAGATTTAGCTTTAATAAGGCTGCACTCTCCTCAAGCCAGATTGAAAAAATAATTAACTAAAACGCTTATTATGTTATCAATATTTTTTTACAACAAAACAATTTTTTAGGGTATATACAAGGCATATTTATTCATCAGGTACTCTTGATTCGCCAGCTGATTATTTTTTTCAACACTTATTTTAAGTTTCCGCTGTCAAAATGCATAAATAAAAAACAATTTTCTCTCTTTTCTAATTTATTTCAAATGTCAAACTTCATATATAAAAAATATAAACAAAAAACGCTCTTCGAACTGCAATTACCTGATGAATTAATATGCCTTGGGTATATATTTTGTAGAGGCCAAGGCGAATTCAATATTAGGTGATGTTAAGAAGCCAGCTGATTGTTTTTTGCTGGTTTTATTTTTACGGCACAATGTCAAAGTTTGTTTACATTTAAATTAATTTTTATGTTCGTTGATTAAAAATTTTTATAAAAGTGTTAAAATTTGTGGGAAAATTTTAAAAAAATACTAATAGTTGTGCAATAACTTATTGGAAAATAAGTAAAACACATTTTATAATTTTTATTTTTATAAAAATAAAATTTTAATTAAAAGTAAACAAAAATTTTTTTTTTTGTTTTTTGACATTCTCTTGGTCTTTTTGTGTTTGTTGCAGGGATGATATCACCCGATATTGAATTCGCCTTGGTAGAGGCCAACTCGTATATCAGGGATGGAAAAGTTTTTAATAAACAATACATTTGTTATAAAAGTTAATTCATATTTTGCTCCAAGTAATATTGCATTCACTATGTAAATTCTCTGTTTTTATTTGAATTTTCAAAACTCAAACGGTTAAAAAACCACCTGATATAATAATTTATAATATTGGGCTAAAGCCAGAATTTGCAATAAAACTTACATTAAAAAGTTCGAATAAATATAAATTTATATTTATTAAATAAGTTTAATTTGTAATTAAGACATTAAATGATTTTTAAGATTTGTGTATGATTAAAAACTATTCTTTTTCTTTTTGCAATTTGAAAACTTACAATAATCTGTTTTCAATACCCAAAAAAGGTAGACAGTTTACATATAAAGGTAACTATTAATCAAACAATTATCTCCTTTTGCATATTTTTAATAATACACTCAATAAACAATTCCGTAAACGATGTAATTCAGTATAAAATTAAGTTGTGTGGCAGCAATTTATGTTTTTATTAGCAATAAATTATTCTGAACAAGTTGCTTTTGCAAGCGAAATGTAATTTAAAAAAATATCATAAAAGTGTTTGTTTCTTTTTCTTAAAAAAAAACAGTTTAAAATTGTTATTGTTATAGACATATTTGTATAAATAAATATAAAATGCTAAGTGCATTACCCGAGGACATCTGCATCGACTTAAATTTTTTTTTAAATATTGCTTAAAGCTCAAGTATGGTTTTAAGTATGAATTTTTCCTAAATTTTTAAATGGTCGTGGCACCTCCTATTCGAAGAAAGATTATATAAAATTATTATTATAAATATATAAGTTTTTCGTTTGGGTAAACTATACAACAAATTTGTTTACCTTAATTCACATTTGTCTATGTAAATACAATAAAACACAAGTATTTAGTTTCAAATATTGAATATCCTAAAATGAGTACCTAAATACTTATTTTATGTACAACTCTCAGATTTGGATGTGGAGTCAATCTTTTGATACCATCTGGAAATGAATCGCTATAGAAATTAAGCACGATAGCCCCAACAAACATGACTGCCTCTGTTTTCCCAAATTTTTAACAAAAATTAAAAATTTTTAGTTGTAAAAATTAACGTTTTTTGTCGAATAGCTGTTAAAAAAATTAATAATAATAAAAAAGTTACTTTATGTTATTACAGTCATGTCTGGATATAGTGAACTAATTTTTGCAAGGCTTGTTCATAGTATCCAGGTTGTTCTCTATATCAAGGTTGAAATTTTTGTTCAAAAACTCGTTTTATTTACTAAAAATACTTACATGTAAATGCAATAGCTGATTAGAAACAATTTGTACAAAAAAGGAAGTATATGTACATACTTATTTAAGTTTAATAAAAGAATTGTTGTTGAAGTTGTTTTCACAATTTTGTTCACTATTAGAGTTTTTCACTATTTAGAATACTCCATGCAAAAATTTTGATGTTCACTATATGGAGGTGTTCACTATATCCAGACACGACTGTACTTAAATAGTTATGTTTTTTATTTTTACTTTTTTTTACGTAGGTGTACTGTTTTTCTTAATTTAAAATATGGCTACCCTAGTAAAAAGACGCTTTAAATTTTATTGATTTTTTGTTTTTTTTTTTTTTTGTTACAGTGACAAAACACATGCAAACTTTTTTTTTATAAAAATAGCACATAAGTTGTTAATGTTAATCATTTGTACTAACAGAAATATTAAAACCAGTCTTATAATGAATACAATAGAAAAATTTTTTTTGGGACTAGTACAGGGTTCAGCTAGTATAAAATAAATTTTATTTTAGAAAGTTTTTATTGTATTTGGAAATTACATATGCTAAATTTGAAAGAGTGACCAAGTTAATGTGACATAATTTTAGTACATCATATGTTTGTATGCATTATTGCAAGTTTTTAAAAATCGTAACAAAATAAATATATACCTAAATGTGATCCGTACATACATACATATGTATCAGAGAACACCGTGATTCATAGTTCACTGTAAACTATTAAAAACTATAACAATGGCGTATAACATGATATCTGAAATCTAGACTAAGCTACGATGATGGGGTTGATTTGGGTAAATTTTTACTACTAGATTTGACCCATATATACATTTATTGTACGCCGTTTTGTATGATCGGTCATAGTTGATTTTAAATTTGTTTTTCTAGTCAAACCATTTCTTATATGTGCCATATTCTTATGTGTTGCCCAGAGGCTGAAAAAATCGATTTTTGTTTGTAGGTAGGTATGGCTGGTGCAAAGTTACCCTCACATCCTTACCCGGAGACCATTACGGTCCATTGTGACGCCTTAATATAGAATAAAGAGAATAAAAAAATAGAATTAGAATAGAGCAAGTTAGAATAGAATAGAAGCAGACCAGTAGAGTCTCTGGCGGGAATTGAACCCGCAATCCCCAAACTACTGACTATACCGGGGCACCTTTTTTTGTTTGTAAGTTTAGGTAAAAACTCAAGTAGTAGTATTTTATATCTTTGTTAGTTTCCAACCGATTTATCAGTTTTTCTCAGAAATAATTTTCAAGCTTACGGTTTGTATTTTGATGTCTTAAGTGTCGAAAAATAAACTATGAGCTTAAGTAACTTAAAATAAGAAGAATATTTTTGTCTACAACACTGCCGATTAGTGACTAGCCCTAGAGGCATATCATATCTTCAATGATAAAGCAATGCCATGGCGCCACAGGTTAAAAGCATAAAAAATCCCGATTCTGGTTGAATTTGATTGGTATGAATTTATGTTCACTTGAACAATGGCGTTCTCTGGTATTTATTATTAAATAATATCAACACTTCTTTTGGCGAAAATAAACATACATTTCGCATTTTATACATATGTATGTATGTATGTACATACAAGTATATCGTTGGTCACAGGTAGAAAGGCCTTAACTCAAATAATTGTAAATTAACAGGAGAATGCAAAAACTGAGAAACTGTTTTATCATTATGTAGTTTTTTTTGTAAAACTTTTTTTAAATTTCTTATTTTTGATACTATTTCATTAAATTTTTGTATTTGTGTGAAATGTATTGAAATCACTGGTTAACTTAGTTTCTTAAAAAAACGAGTTAATGACTTTCTACTTGTCACCATCGATATATAGTAAAAAACATATGTATATGTACGTATGTACATATTTACATAACAGGTACATGAGTACGCATATATTGTGCATCTTTAATTTGTTAAACAAGGACAAAAGCATCGTTTAGCAAATAATTTGGTATTTTTAAATGTTCCACAAACAATTAAATGTCAGATGTTAAGACATAACGAACTTCAAAATACATAATATTAATTGTATGTACCTATCTGAACACGAGCTGTCTGTAGTGTTTGAAAATAGTGTTGCCAAATTCTGATTTTATGTATGCAAATATGAAAATTAATTTTTACAGGTACTGTAAATTTTTTGGCAGGAATAATTATTATTTTTTATACACTTCACAGAAAGGGTAAAGGTATATATAGGTTAGTCATTCCGTGTGAAATTTCCATAATATTCATTTGCGATCCCATAAAGTATATATATTCTGAAAGCTTGTGCATAGTGAAGTCGACTGAGCAATGTATCGAATGTATGTTGAAATCAGATTTAGAGAAGTGTGTGGTATCGAAAATATTCAGGAGCAGATCGGTAAAGAAAATCTAAAAAAATTCAGTTCACAAACAACTAAGATATGAGGAAAAAACTAAGACCACAACACATTTATACAAACGTTGTATACTATAGTTAAAGCGATCCTGCAGCCTTATTCAGATATTAAATATTTTGATAAAATTATCTCGTCACCTTGGGCCTTTTTTCTTTCAATTTTTTATCGACGTTAAAATATTTAAAAACTTCAACATTTTTCCAAATCATATTTATCTTCAAAAGGACTAGGATTGTTTTTAAATTTAATGTTACTAAACCTGAAAAAATTGAAGCACATAGCTTGTTTGAGAAGGTGTGATGCTATTGATCAATATTATATCAGTAGCTATAAACTAGAGTCAGTAAACGTAATTATGTATACATGTATCTTAGAAAATTGTTAGGCTTAAAATATAAATTTCATAGAGTATATTACGACAGCTGTTAGTGAAACTCGAGTAATTTTAGAAAATGATAAAAAAAATATTTAATGACCCCTTTATTACTATTTTACTCCCCTTGTAATATCGATTTGAGAGTATGGCTAAATTGTGTGTATGCATGTAGATATTCTGTCCTTCCATACGCAATTAAATTGTGTATTTTAACTAGCAATTTGTACAGAAAACAATGTTACGTCGGTTTTCTGTTGGAATATTAAATTGTTAACAGACTGAGAAAAACCTTAATTAAAACTCTTTTGAATTGAATTAATTTTCTGTAAAAACTTTTTAATGTTCTAAAGACAGTATTTATTTATTCCTGGCTCGAGTTAATTTTTTTTATTCTTCTATAGAAAGAGATGAGATTTTCTTGTTGTGATAATAAAATGAAAAAGTATACCAGCGCAGTGGAATGCATTTTCGAAACCAGCTACGATTTCATAATCAGCACACTTTTCGAAAATGCATTCCACTAGACTGGTGTCGGGTTAAAACTTTTTTTTAGTAAATTCTTCTATGATCACAAACAGAAGATTCAATCTCATCGTACAGAAGAATTCAAAATAAAATGATCTCTAGAAAAAAATAAATAAATATTGTCTTTAGAAACCCTTTTTTTTAAATCAAACCTCTACGTTTGATTGAATTAAAATAAACTATTGAAGGAACGAAAAAATTTTCTTTATAAATATTTGTTTAAAACATAAAACAGCTATATTAAAAGATTACAAAATTGAAAACTAAGTGAAAAAATTGCCTATTACAATCAAATTTAGTTTTTAGTATTTGCGAAAAACTGGGGCCAAATAACTGCATTCGATCACGATTGAAATTTTACTCGAACGATCGAGTTCTATGTGCTTTAGTTCTAATAAGAATATTCAAATTTCGATCACGTTGGAAAGCCGTAATTTGCCCCCTGATAAATTTCTTACAGATTTTCAAAAAAAATATATATAATTTTTTATGATATAACGTCGGGTGATTGCTGGTTTTTGTAAAAAAACATTTTATATTTAATGTTAAACATTAAAGGCAGTATCCATAAAAAATATTTTAGGTTTATTGAAGGCTTATTTGACAAATTTCTCTACATCTGTCAAATAAGCCTTTGATAAACCTAAAATATTTTTTATGAATACAGCAGTAAATGTTTAATAAAAATGCACAATAGATTTCGTTCGAAATAAAATCGCTAATAGTCACCTTTATTTTAAATAACATTTCAAGTTTTATTCAAAATAAGTTGATAAGTTTTAACCAAAAAAGAGAAAAAAAAAACACAAATCTAGTCAGCCTTATTCATCGGGTTGTCTTGATTAGTCAGCTGATTATTGTTTTCTTCACTTATTTTAAACTTCAGCTGTTGAAGTCTCTAGATAAAAAAAACAATTCTTTAATAATTTCAATTGTCAAACTTCATATATAAAAATTTAACAACAACAAAAAAACTATCTCCAAAATATGCCTTGACTTGATACGATCAAAATATTTATCAAGCCCTTTAGAAAAATCTAAAAATGTGTTTGTATGAGTTCTACCAAAAATTTTTTTATTTTTCATCAATCAGAGGAGGTGAAACACATACAATCACATTTTCACAGCGATTATTACAATGCTTGATGAGTATAAAATCATATAAAATCCATATCTTAATCATTTTGTTTAATGTCCAGTAATCATCCGACGGTATGACAATTAATCTCTTGCCAGCGGCAACACTATTTTTGAACAACTGCAATATCGATTAAAACCGATTACTGTTTTATTTCTGTTTATCATCGCTATACTTTTGTTTTTGGCGCTTATTTTATTAATATTTACCGTTACAAAGACGTGAAAGTAAAAAAAAAAAAAAAAATTTACGTTACTTACCAATTTGTTTCGGCAAGTTTTTGTTTTCCTCGAACCATTTTTGTAAGTTAACAATATTTTTTTCATAGTCTTCATCATTGTTAGTGGTATCCATTGTGTTTATTTATAAGTGATATTTTGGAGATTTTTTAAGTTATTTAAATACTTATGTATTTGTTTTACTTTCTTACTTTTACTTATAGTACTTTGTTTTTGTTTGTTTTTATTTTGGTTTAGACTTCACACTAAAAAAATATAAACAAGTATAAACTTATGTATTCAGATACATATATACATACATTACATATGTATGTTGTTAAAAAGTATTTTTTTTGCCACTGTATCTAAAAATTTAGAGTTTTACAAAAATAATTTTTTGTTTTTTAATTAAAACTGTTGCGTTTCTTAAGCAAATTTGTATATTGTCTTTCTAGTTTTTTACACATATCCAGTTTGTTTTATTTATTTTTTACTAAATGTATGTATATATATCTAATTAACGAACATTGTGTTCCAGCGGCAACTTGACGCTTGACTAAATAACCAGCAACTATAAGTGAGTGAATAAATGCAATAGGTATTTGCTAACAAGATAAATATGGGTGTTTGGCTGAGAGTTGCCAGGTGAAAAAGTAGACTATTTAAAACTTCAAATATCACATGGGTTTTTTGCGCGTGTGTGAACAAAGCAATCTGCAGAAAACAAACCATAAACAGCTGAATTTTTTTCATTGTTTATGTTTTTTTGTAGTACAATTTTTTTTATTATATATACATATTTATATCATTTATTAAAAGTTTCTATTCGGTTTCATATTAACAAACGCAATATAACCTTAAACTTGAAATATTTATTGTCAATAATTAAGAAAAGAATTTTCTTAAATTACACTAAGCGAGGGGCAAAATATCGGAAATCTGAAAAAAAGTAGAACAATTAGTAAAACTCTTTAAATAAAAATCAAATGTTGCTCGTTTGTAACCGCATCACTTAAGAACGGCTGCACTGATTTTATTATATTTTTTAATGTTTCTTATAACCCAATATAAGTTTCTATGGAAAGAAAAATTTACCACGCCTCCTTTCATATCTAATTTTACGTCTACGTTTTTTAATTTATCTAAAATAATAATAAGTTCAGGAATTCGTATGAAAATTAATTTTTTAAATTGGTGTAGAACCCACCTTCCATTCAAAATCAACAGTTTTTGAGCGTTTACAGAGTACTGCAATACCTTAAGTTTTGAAAATTCGTGTCGTGTTCTACAATAAAAACTTGCACACTTAAGTTTAAAATTAGCTGGAATAATACAATGGGCGTGGCACTTTCCATATAAAGAAAATATTTTTTTTGAGCTATCTGGAAAACTATTAAAACTTTGTGTTAGCTGGAATAATACAATGGGCGTGGCACTTTCTATATAAAGAAAATATTTTTTTTGAGCTATCTGGAAAACTATTAAAACTTTGTTTTAGCTGGAATAATACAATGGGCGTGGCACTTTCCATATAAAGAAAATAATTTTTTTGAGCTACCTGGAAACTATTAAAACTTTGTGTGTTTTACTTTTATCTTAGTTGTCTTATTCCAACGAAATTCGACACGATAGGAGCAAGGGAACATACAAAAAAATATATGATATATTTTTAAAAACAATATTAGAGTTTTCAATTCCGGTATGTACATATATTCAATGAAGGAGCGAGGTACCTCCCATGCATAGATAATATATATTTTGACATATGTATCTGCTGAATTTTAATTTTTATAGGCTTTAAATTCTGTGTAATTGGCTACGATATTATTTACTTTTTCGGGCGCAAAATCGTTGGTATTAGATAAGGGCTGTGGTGCCGCTCCTTCCCCGATATCAAAAGATGTACATATTTGATGTCATTTCTGAAAAACTGTAATCTACATGTGGTTTAAACTTAGTATAATAAAATTTCTAATTATAATGTATTTCAATATTTTTATTAAAGCATTTGTTTATCTTATACTTTTGAAAAAAAAAAACTTTTATAGAATTTTACGAATTTACTACCTATAACGAAATAATTGTTTTTTTAAATTCTTTTAACAACATTTGTCTAACTGTTTATTATGTCTATACACACAATAAAATACCGAAATAATGATTAACGAGTCATACTTATTTAATGAAGATAACGTTTTTATTAAATATTTTAATCTCTCTTCGATTAAAAGTGTTATGAAAGTACAACAACTGATAATCGTATGAATGTTAATTTTTATACCCTTCACACAGTGAAAAAGGGTATATATAGGTTTGTCATTCCGTGTGAAATTTCTACAATTTTTATTTCCGACCCCATAAAGTATATATTTTCTGAAAGCTTATGAATAGGGGAGTCGATTAAGCTCTGTCAGGTTGTCAGTCTGTTCGTCTGACCGTCTGTCCGTGTGTATGTTGAAATCAACTTTTTGAAGCCCCCCGAAATCGCTTGGGCGCGGGTGAGGTATTAAAATATCAGAAATATTCGGGAGTAGAACGGTATTGAAAATCAGAAACATCGGTACATAAACAACTGAGATATGAGCAAAAACCCACGACCACCTCGATTTTTTATTCACAAAAACAACATTACAACAACAACATACATACATACAAACGTGTATACTGGTTAGAGAAAACGTGGCATCGAATCCCAGCTGAGCCAAAAAATTTTTTTTTTAATATTTTTTTTTAATTTTTTTTTTTATTTTTTATTTAATATATTATTTATATTTTTATTATTTTTTTTTTAATTTTTTTTTTTAATTTTTTTTTGTTTTATATTTATTATATATATTTTAATTATTTTTTAAAAAATTATTTTTTTTTTATTTTTTTTTTAAACATACATACGTAAATTTATAATTTTACAATGAGATGTTTTATATATGTATGTTTTTTCTATGTATATGTATGTACGTATTTCATATGGGATGAATGGTGATACAAACTACTGTTATTGCATGACTACACGTTGTGAAGGGTATATAAGATTCGGCACGGCCGAATATAGCGCTCTTACTTGTGTAGTATAGATACGAAAAAATCTACCTGCACGCTTAAACAGTTAGCAATTAGGGCTACCTGCTATGTTGTAAAATCGTCAAAAATGTGGATTTTGAAGAATAAATAAATTAAATAAAAATTATAAAAATATATATTTTCTTTCATAATGCCAAAAACAAGTGAAAAAACAAAATAATAGCCAGTTTGTGCGAAAAGTACATTTTAGATGGCAGACTCAAGTAAATAAATCACAATCACGACAGCACAATAAACATAGCGTACAAAGTTCTATTATTATAAGACACTTTTTGTTTGAAAAGCAACAACAACATTTTTAAACCATTGTAAAATTTTAGAACAATATGACATAATAAGACACCTTGTGAATCACCCAATTGTATTTTTATTTTCCATCACAAAATACCTTTAGGTGAGTAAATAATTTTATTTATAGTTCCTAAGAGTATGCTAATGTAAGTAGCCAAACTGGTTCTAATGAAAGATAGAGTGCAAAGTCGCTATAAAAACAAAATTAATCCAATTTTCATTCGACATTACCACTAGTGTTGTAAAAACCATTTCCAAATAATTCGAAAACCTGGTTTTTCTTAAACCAGGGTTTTAAATCGGTCGGTTTTCAAATTATTTGAGAAACCGGTTTTTATGTCTCGAATTATTTGATAGTATTAAATAGTTTGGTTCACTTTGTCCATATAAAAAACTTTTGCATTACAATTATTTTCATCTGTTTTTGTGTTTGTTGAAATCAACTTTTAGAAGCCCCCCTTATTTTGCAGATCTGTTTGTGGTATTAATATTTTTCGAATATTCGCCTCATAACTTTCTAAGTTATAAGTAATTAAACACGACTGTCTCTGATTTTTTCCATATTTTTACCAAAAAATTAACATTTTTCAGCTCTACACCCAGAAAACAGAAAATCACATTTATTGCCAATCGAATGCAGAAATCATAATTTATTAGTGCTGACTACATATTTATATTCCGAAACGAAATTCTGTAGATATAACCGTAAAATTCTACTATCACAACTTAACTATGCGATTGGCAATAATTGCGGTATTCACAACCGATACTGTTCTCTCTGTGTAGGATAATTTATCGACACGTTTGTTATTATTTGTAAATATTATATGTCTCTAGGGATATTCGTAAAATATTTTGGACAAAAAAGTCACTAATCGGCATAGCTATAGGCATAAACAATTTTGAAAAATATAATTTTTTAATATATCAAGTTCCTAAATAATTTTTGGACACATAAGTGGTACCGACTTGCAAGCCATAGCCTCGGAAACTTACTGAGACAACTAATTTGGTATTTATCCTAAAATTTACAAACGAAAATTGATTTCTTTTCAGCTTCTAAACAACTGAGAGTCGATATGGGTGTCTGATAAAAATATTTATACTATTTTATAGTAGAATACGGTAAACTATAAAAAAATATAAAATCCGAGATGGCGTCTGAAACAAAATGGCGAATTATTTTTCTTTAACCCCATTAATATGGGAAACAAATCAAAGGGTAAAACAGTAAACTATGTAAAAATAAAAAATTAAGTTGGCGTCGGAAATAAAAATGGAAAATGACGTAAAACGTTAAATCTGGAATCTAGGCTAAGATGAATTGTTTTCGATTTCAAAGTGATTTTTTTTAATTTTCCTCAATTTTAAATAAAAAAATAAACTAAATAAATTCGATTTTTTATATTAATAAAAACATAATACAAAAAAAAACGGTTATTTGAATTGGTTTTACGTTTAAAAAACCGATATTCGGTTTTTTAATAATCGCAGTTTTTTAAAGTATTCGAAAAACGGGTTTTCTTATACGTCAAATATCATCACTGAGCGAGATTTGACAATTGGGTGATTCACAAGGTCTTATCATGTTATATTGTCCTAAAATTTTACAATAGTTTAAAAATGTTGTTGTTGCTTTTCAAACAAAAAGTGTCTTATAATAATAGAACTTTGTACGCTATGTTTATTGTGCTGTCGTATTTAATAAGCAGAGACCTGTGTTAAACGGCTAAGACAAGCCGCAATAGTTTTTGTAAGCCGTCGCCGTTTATTGTATAATTTTATCGGGCCGACATCCAAATTTAAGCGCAGTTGCTAATTTTTGATAACAAATCAAAGGTGACGTCAAATAAGATCGGCTAAGGACTCTGCTGTTTTTGTTAATCAATCAAATTTTAATTTATTTGTGATTTATTTACTTGAGTCTGCCATTGGCTATAATTTTGTTTTTTTTTCACTTGTTTGTGGCATTATGAAATAAAATATTTATTTTTACAATTGTTTTACATCAGCTGATATAAATTCAAAATAGCACACTTAATTATGAGGGGTTGTTAACAATAGTCTTAATTTTTCATGCTATTATTATAGGACATATGACTTTATGACACTACTGTGAATCCCCCAAATATTTAAGGTAAATATTAATTTCTTTTCACTTATGAAGAATATTATAACAAAGTAGGAACACATATAATTATCAATTGCTGATCGCAGAGCATTAAAGTTTTATCAAAAGTAAATAAATTCCTAAATTTCTTATTACTAAAAATAACTACATACTTATCTTTTCAATTTGTTAAATAGTGTATTTTAATGATCTTATTGGTTTGTTCTTTTGTAGCAAAAACAAATTTGAGATAAAAAATGTCGTTACTATCGTTCGTGTATATTTGTCACAAATTAATTCAATTCATAATCCCCGTTATAATGTAAAGAATGGTTTGCTTGTTGTTGGTAATTTCTACTAAAACATTTCCTATAACAATTCAACTGCATACATACATACGTTTTAAAAGAATTGTACTCGATTTATACAGGGATGGGAAATGAAAATTTTTTGCAAAATAAAAAAATATCTTTGTCATATTGTTTTTGCCGCCAAAATAAAATATATGTATATACTTTTAATAACTTAAATGTTTTGCTTTTTTTAACTTTCCTGAAAAATTTTAATTAAAAATAGTTTTGAATAAGACAACTGTATTTTTAAAGGCGATACAAATAATAATGGGTGGTTGTGAATTAAATAAATATATTCGCCTGTGCTCTGTATTCCGAGTGAAATTAAATAACCTGGAATTGCCATTGTAGTGTTATTGTTTACAACAATTTCATGGCAATTCCGACTGATTTTATTTCACTCGGAATGGCGAACACAGGCGATTATGTGTTATGGAGTAATGCAAGCCAATAAAAGTCCTTGAATACAAATCGATCAATCGAATAAAGGTTAAAAATTTTTTTATATTTTTTAATATTAAAAAATCTATTTAACAACTATTTTGTACAATATATGCGTTGTAAAAAATCTTAATTTACCACCATAACCAACCACTTTTGTTTTCACTTTTAGCAATCACCCAGTGTTTAGGATCTAGAAGATAATCTCTGGAAATGTATTTAGTATTTTGATTTATTTTTACAATAATTAAATGCTTTAATACCACTAAGATTTACCTTTTCTTGATTAATATATTCCACCATTTCATTTTAATATTGCTTAAAGAATCAGCCTTGCCGCCATATTCAGTAGGCAACATATCACGGGGCACGTGTTCGTAAAGACTCTCTATGCCGTTTGTGTGAAAGTGAATCTTTAAGAGCATACAATTAACATTTTTTTAAATTTCTTTTTAAAAATAATTTGTTGGAAAAAATTTCCAAACTCTATAAGTTATTTACCAATTAAGTTTTCTACTAACCATTTTGAAGACTTCTTCCTGTATAAGTGGTCGTACAAAGTTCACCATACGATTTAGAAATGCGGGACAATTAATGACATGTATGGCTTTTAAACGTACTGGGTAGGCATGCTGTAAGAAGTTCATGTAGGTGCGCATTACCAGCAGCGACATGGAGTACATGTGACGCAATGTATAATTGCCTATATCCGTAATGTGAATTTCACCATTTGCCAATGTATCCATATCGTCGACTTCGGCATCATTTGTAAAATTTTCTTCCACATCGGAATATAGAAAACGTGCATCTGTTAATAGAAAGAAAGTCTTACACTCCTCTATGCTATTTTGCTGGAAATGTGCAAAAGTTTAAGTCACAGCTCAAAAAAAAATTTTAAATAAATTTTCAAAACCCACCATACTGGCATCGCTTTCGGTTAGACGAAAACATAAAATCTTATAATTATCTGGCGTTAGCCCGGGAAGCGGAACCATGTCTCTGTATTTATCGGAACAACAAAGAAAAATATATTAATTTGATTGTTTTTTGGCTACACGTAAGAAAAGTTAATTTTAATTAAGAAATTACTAATAACAATTAACATTGTATTCAAACAAATATGAATTTATTTCAATCGTTAAAATTGTATCTTCATCTATTAAAATACAAATTAACAAGCATAACACAAACATGCAATTATAGTATTTATTAATTAAACATGTTTATAATAAAAACTGTAACGAATTTTACTAACCCCCCCGACCACACGAGTGATTGTTTATGTCTTAATATAAGCAATAACGCTGGCAGAATGACGACATCAAATTGCCAATGTTCAAGCTTATATCTCTAGCTGGTGAACACGTAAATATCTTAACACATAAATTGGAGATTGTTCTGTAATTGAAAATTTTACAAAAAATAAATGTAAATCAATTTCATCAAAGCCACTAGATTAAAATAATTCTTTTGCCATTATAAAGGGTGGTCAAATTTTAAGGGCCGATGTTGATATTGAATAAAACACAAATTATTTAGGAAATTATTGTCATTTCTTTTTATAATGATAATATTGGCATGGTTCAACTATGTATGGAACAAAGTATCGGCCAAATGGCCGCCGCGACTTCGGTGTCACACCTCCATCCGATGGTCCAAATATTCGATGACGCTAAGGCATAATTGAGGTTCTATGCCGTTAATGTACCGAATTATCTCATCCATTAGCTCTTAAATTGTTGCTGGCTTATCGACGTACACCTTTTATTTCAAATAACCCCAAAGAAAGTAGTCCAACGGTATCAAATCACATGATCTTAGCGGCCAATTGCCATCGCCACCACGTGAGATAACACGGCCATTGAATTTGTCGCGCAAAAGAGCCATTGTGTCGTTAGCTGTGTGGCACCGTCCTGTTGAAACTACATATCGTCCACATCCATATCTTCTAATTCGGGCCATAAAAAGTTCGTTATCATCTCTCGATAGCGAACACCATTCACAGTAACTGCCTGACCGGCCTCATTTTGGAAAAAATACGGCCAGATGATGCCACCAGCCCATAAACAGTCACTCTTTGTGGGTACATTAGTTTTTCGACAATCACAATCTTGGATTATCATTCACCCAAATGCAGCAATTTTGCTTATTGACGAATCCACTGAGGTGAAAATGTGGAAAATTAAATTGACCGAAAAAACCACGAAGTGCCCGATATGCATATTGATTTGAACGCTCATTTTCATAATAAGCCTAAAAACGCGTTGCTCGATTGTGTATCTTTCCATGGTTCAAATTGAGTTAGTCTGAAATTAAAAATGTCAAAAGAAAAAAACTTGACGTTCAGCTGTGGTTCAAATTCAACATCGGCCCTTAAATATATATTTAAAATCTTAATTTTTTTTTGTAATAACAATGTTAATTTTAATATTTTCCCTCTTTTTTCTGCTGCGTTCTCTTACATATTAGGGTTTTTGTTACATTTTATTTGTTTACAATTGATTTTTACAGCTGCTGTTAAGATATTATTTCTCAGCAATAAATTATAACACTTATTACTAAACATGTGTTCTAGTATATATTCATGCGGTCCACACGTTAATATCTTTTGTTGGCAATAGAATTTGACAAATGCTGTGGCAATAATTGCCAAGTATAGATATTGCTCGTGTGGTCGGGGATAAAACAATTAGTAGTTAATTGTCCGCAGTTTTTAATTCTAAGACAATTCCATGCTGTTGACATCACTTTTATCAGTTTTCTATTTACTTACACCAATTGAAATGCATTCCGTGTCATTTCATCATTTGGATCGCGATTTATGAAAAGATGTTCATTTTTATTTCTCAATTGATAATTAAGCTCTAACAACTGTTTGGTGTCTTCTATGTCGCCGTTCATGCACTTTAGAAAACGCTTCAAAAGCGTTATGTCTGAAATTAAAAATTTCAAAATTTAAATCAAAATTTCCTTTGAGCAAATAAATTTACATAATTAAGTTTTGTTATATAAAGCATTTACGCTGAGTAAAAAAAAATAAGTTTTCCAAAATTGCTTACTAAGAGAATATGTTCAAGGCATATTCACAGTGAAGAGAAAAACTCTACATACAGCAAAATATTTCAAAGTTTTCATGAATTAATGGTAATAACACATATCTAAGTATTTTATATAAGTGATTAAGGTTTTAAAATTTAAGATTATTTGAGGAAAATAAAGAAATGAAAATATTAGTAACCTAGAAGTTATCGGAGATAAACATAAAAATTAAACGGAGAAAAGTCTATATACAGTGTCGCATCTCGTAAATTTAAATATAAAATGAAAACATAAGAAATGAAAACAACCGGTAGTTTAACAAATTTGCTTTGCTTTCGAAGCAATACAATTCAGTTTTAAAAAGTTAAAGCTCGACTTTGTTGAAAATGGAAAAAAGAAATAGTACGTCAGTACGTGTTTTAGTGGTCAAAACTTTAAAACTGCACAAACTTTAAATTTGGCTCTTTGTACAAAAACAAATTGCCTGTTGTGTTTGTATTTTTTTATTTTAGGGACTGTTTTTTTTCAAATTCAGTGCCACCAAATCATTCATTACAAAATAAATTTTCGTTATTTTAAACGCTAAAGTTGAAAGGGTTTTCAGTGACATGAACCTATTTAAATCGAAAATACGTAATCGAATATCATTACAATCCGTTAGTGCCTTACTGCATATAAAATGTGGATTAAAAAGAGAAAATTCTTGATGCGAATTATATCAAATACCTGATGAAGTAAATATTCTTATTAATAGTAATGATGTTTATAAAACATCAGAATTTGAAATAAAACAGTATTATGGCCGGAAGAAAGTGTTAATGAGGAAATAATAGATTATATATTTGATATTTAAATTTACAAATATTTATAGTACCTGTTCAGTAAACTGAAAAATATTTTTTGTAGAGTACAAAGTATATTTAATTTGAATTTTTTTGGTTTTACGTTTTTTTTTTTGATATTTCTTTTTGTAACTACTTCTTGTTTTCTAATAATTTTTTGTACTAAAAACTATTTATATATATATATTTTTTTTTAATTATAAAAATAAAATTTAGTGCTTTTTTTTGAAAAATACGCATTTTTTCCGGGTTTTGGTGCTTTTTAATATTTCAAAGTTGACAACGCTGCCTAGGGGGTGACTGACACAATATTTTTTTCGAACCACTCTAATGTACATACATTCATACATGCTTATTTACGAGTTTTAAGTACAATTAAACTTAAACATCTGATTGAAAATATAATATTCAATCACTTTTATCAGTGTCTATACAAAAATCTTAAAATACAATAAATTATTCAATAATAAATATGAACAATGTTTGTACATACACAATGCTGACTACATATTTTGAATATTTAAATAATTGTAAATCATCTGGGTAAGTTAATTATTGCAAATTCTAACATTGACCTTTAGCAATGCGTAAATAAATTAAAAAAAAAATATAACAATTTCAATTAAATGAACAAGTTATTTCTATATACAATACGAGGAAGATTCTTAATTTACATACTAATTTCTTCGGGTAATTTTGGATTTTCTTTAAACCACTGCTTCAAATGTTCCAGTTTTTCACTCAGTAACGTTATTTCACTTGTCATATTGACTAATATGTTACTTTTATTATTATTTTTTTCTGAACTGAATTTGATAAAAATTGTTATAAAAAAAAAACTCAATAAAATAATAAACTACACTCGCGCTTTTGGTGATTTGTTAACGACTAAATTCAGTTTCAGTTGGGCGATAGCTTGTTTTTGTATTGACAAGTAAAAAATCAAACAGATGTGTTGTTGTAATAAAAACAAATGTAAAGAAATTTTGTTTAAATGTTTGTGTTTTTGCAAAATAATGGTAATAAATATGCGCTGAAACTTAAATGTTATTTTGCAGTAAATTGTAAATAAATTGGATCAAAGTCTAAGCATTTCTGATAAAGTCGTACCCAATGTAATCACTTTGAATATGTACATGTGTATTTCAATAACTACAGCATATTTTATTAGCTAAATTAGGAATTTTATCAGATAGATTAGTTTTTCGTTAATATAACTATACTTTAAAAGTGACCGATAAGTTAAAGGGAAGTCGTATCTTGTTATACCCATCACCTGTGGTGCACAAGGGTTTTTTTTACAATTACAACAACAACATACATATATACTGGTTAGAGTAAACGTGGCATCGAATCCCTGCTGAGAAAAAAAAAATTTTTATTTTATATATTATTTATATTTTTATTATTTTTTTTATATATTTTTTTTAATTTTTTTAAAAAATCTAAACATTTTTTTAAATTTATTTTATTGTTTTTTTTTGTTTTTAATACATTTTTTTATTTTTTTTTTGAACTTTTTTTTATAATTCTGCAATGGGATGTTTTGTAAAGGGTGATTTTTTATCTATAATCTATTTGGCAACACTGGTTTAAACAGCTGACGAACGTTTCGTGTTTTGTTTCACTGTCAAACATCTTCAGTTTGGTCTATAATTTAATCATGAATCGTCTTACAAACGAACAACGCTTGCCAATTATTGAATTTTATTATCAAAATGCGTGCTCTGTTAAGAAAGTTCATCACGCGCTTCTTTCATTTTATGGTCAGTTTCATTTTTGGTTCAATGGGTACGTTAATAAGCAGAATTGTCGATTTTGGAGTGAAGATCAGCCAGAAGCATTGCAAGAGCTACCGATGCATCCAGAAAAAGTCACAGTTTAGTGCGGTTTATGGGCTGGTGACATAATTGGACCGTACTTCTTTAAAGATGATGCGAATCAAAACGTAACTATGAATGGTGAGCGCTACCGTGAGATGATATCCAACTTTTTTTTGCCCAAATGCAAGAGCTTGACTTGCATGACATGTGGTTTCAACATGCCACACAGCACGCTTTACAATGAACTTATTGAGAGGCGAGTTCAGTGAACATTTTATTTCACGTTCGGGACCGGTCAATTGGCCGCCTAGATCGTGCGATTTAACGCCCTTAGAGTATTTTTTGTGGGGCTATGTTCATGCTCATGTCTACACACATGCCCGCTTCAATTGACGCATTGGAAGACAACATTGAAGCATTTATTCATGAGATACCGGCAGAAATGTTGGAAACAGTATGCCAAGATTGGACTAAGGGGAATGGACCATTTGAGGCGCAGTCACGGTCAACATTTGTATGAAATAATCTTCAAATATTAAATTATATGGACCGTACTATCGATTCAAATAAAGATTTCATGAATTTTTCTGAATTTTATGTGATTTTTTTTTAATCTTTCCTATAGCTCTTCAAAAATCACGCTTTATATGTATGTACATATATCATATGCAATGAATGGTGATACAAACAATTGTTATTGCATGCTTCACGTTGTAAAGGGTATATAAGATTCGGCACGGCAGTTTTACTTATTTTAACTTAAAACGTAAGATTTAAAAAATTTAATTTATTTTAGTTTTCAAATAAATTATTTAGTTTGACTTAAAATTTTTTATATTTTAAACACGAGACCTTCACACAAATGTGTAAAAGGGCATACATATATAGGTTTGTCATTCAATATTAATTTGAGACCCTATAAAGCATTTATAATCTAATTATATTTAGATAGAGGATATGATTTATGTAAGTTCGTTTGTCCAACTGCAATTTTGCTATTTAAAAATCAGTTATGTGGGTACAGTACGAGCTGAGATTTGAGCTAAAGAACACGATTGCCTCTGTTTTCCTGCCAAACAAAGTCAGATTGTCAAGCTCCCATATAACTTTTTGATCCATTTGTTGGATGTTTCTTAACATATCCACTTTGCCGATTAGAGACCAACTAGTCCAAAATATTTCACGAATATCTGCAAAGGTATACCAAATCTATTAATAGTACAACCGTGACTATGAATAATCCCTATTCATAAGCTATCAGAAAATATATACTTTATTGGATCGGAAATTAATGTTGTAGAAATTTAACACGCAATGACAAACCTATAAATACCCTTTTTATATCCGCCACCAAAAAAATGGTGAGAGTATATTCATTTTGTCATTCCGTTTCTAACACATCGAAATATCCATTTTAGACCCCATAAAGTATATATTTTCTAAATCGGGGCTTAATTTTATGATGATCTAGTTATGTCCGTCCGTCTTTTCGTCTGTTGAAAGCACGATAGAGGTCGAACCAAAAAAGCTAGGGGGCTCAAGTTTTGCCAGAATATTTCCCATACACAAGGTTTGTTTGGTATTGAAAATGGGCTAAATCGGAATATTAAGAAGAGAGTTATAGCTGGTAATGCAAGAGTGGGTAAAAAAACCATGTCCTTCCAACATCGAATAAAATGCGATTGTGTTCAAACGCATTAACGTAGAGTCATGAAACTTCGAATATATATTTCCTGAGTAAAAAAAAGTATTTTTCCCCGAACATTTCTTAAATCTATGCATTAGGAAAGGAGTTATAGAACAAAATGTACGTATTTTAATACTGCACTAACGGAAACTAAATGTGACACGCCCACTTTTACGCCCACCTCCTATATAACTCTTTATCTCAAATTCATTTTATTATTTCTATAAATAAAGATTTTGAAATAATAAAGGACATTGAAATATCTGTGTTGAGTTTATTGGCAGAAACTATTTCGCTACGCCTACTTCAACGCCCACTTTTCACGTAATGTACTGTTAATGAAACTTAAAAGCTCATAAAACTGGCACAATTAGAGGTATGATGATAAAATCATACTATGCCAAAAAATTTTGGTGACACGTCCACTTTAACGCCTACCTCCCATATAACGGTTTATCTTAAATTCATATAGTTTCTCTATGGACAAAGTTTTTGGAGAATAAAGAACTATATTGAAATATCGAAGTTGTGTTTATTAGAGGAAACTATATTGACATGCCTACTTTAACGCCCACTTTCATTGAAAGACTAATGGGTCGATTATGGATAGCAAGCGAACTTTAATTGCGTTGCCAGCTAGCAACTACGTTTTCTCGGTTGCCAAATTTTCATAAAAAATTGACAGCTGTTAGTTGCAAGTTGCCATCTGTAATGCATTTTTTGGCAACTGGCAACGTAACTGAGGTTCGGTTGCTATCCATATACGAAAATATTTTACTAGCATATCAAAGTTATACAAAGAAAGTGATATATTTTACTTTCCACTCAGATTTCAAAGATTTTTTCAAGAAAGTAAATCTTTGACGTTTTCAAGAAAGTAAAGTGACAAATGGTAAACACTGTTGCCTACTAATAAAACTTACACAATTTTATATGATTGCGGTAAAATAATAATTGAAGCAAAGCCGCGAATAACGTTGTAAAAGACAAATTTTGAGAAACCTGTTTTTTTGGAGATTACCGTTAAAAATTACTCTCTTACATTTGTTCAAACACCAAAACATCAAAATGATGCATTTTATCACCGTCAAAATGCAATAACAATGAGTCAGTCAGTGGAAGAACGTTGTAAGTTATAAACAAAAGTCTATGAACGGAATTGTCGAAAGTGATTGATAAATGTAACTGAGGTACAAAAGGAAAGGTATTTAAAAAAAGAGATAATCAAACTTTTTAAATACGTTTTTTTGCTGTCCTGAAAAATTATTATTTTGTCATTTGCAACGTTATTCGCGGCGATCCTTCAATTGTAAATATAAATTATTTTTGTATATATGAAGAGATTTATAATATTTATTCTTCAAATATACATAAAGAATAATATTGATGTAATTTTAAAACAATAATTTTATTAAAAATTAACAAAAATTAATTGTTTCAACTATTGCCTTTTAAATTTGTGTATGAAATATTCTTGGCAACTCTAAAGGTAGTAAAAAAAAAATGATGGCAAATTAAGCTTATCAATGTACACTGTATAGCAATTATTGCGACTCTACGCTTCGATGACATTTTAAAAATGAAATTTCACTTTCCTGTGTAAACGCACAAGAAATTTACATGGAAGTGGACTATTTCATAGAAATTTTTATTTAAAATACGTGTCAGAAATTTCATGAAATCACTTTCATATGTAAATGCAGGGTTAGTCAATACAACTTGAAATCAAATAATCTGTTGAATAAAAGTCAAAAAATAAATACATAAACAAATATTTACTTACATAATTTACTTTCTTATGTGCGTCAAAATGTCGATTATTTTAAAGATTTTTCTAATACTGGCATTGTTGAGTATTACAGTAGCGGACGGTAAGTTAAACATCTAAGTATTTGTATACTTAACTATTTATAACTTTATTAATATATGTATATGTATGTATGTATGTATGTATGTACATACATAATTGTAGATGAAAATGAAATTCTTTGCTACCAATGCAATAGTGCCCATGATCATATTTGCGATAGCATTTATAAAATTACAAGAGCTGATCAACAACTGCAGGGTATGGTATGTGACAAAGGTGGTTGTGGCATTATGAAGGGTCAGTGGGGTAACGAAAATAGTTCGATGCGTTCAAGAGCTGCAGTTTGGCGCGGTTGCTCCAGTAGCATGGATGTTCGCAAATGTACACAAGCAGCTTCTGTATGCTGCAGTTGTTATACAGCACGTTGCAATATTAATATTGATTGTAGCAACCAGGCTGAGATTGGACCAGAGCTAAATAAAACTGTTTTCTTAACGACTATAATTGCTATAACAATGTATAAATTATACAACATTTGGCTTAAAGTTCGTTGAAAAAAATATCGGAAATCATTGTTGCCATAATAATATTTTAATTACTTTATGTCACAGCTACTAAATATAAGTGGCATTTAACTGCAACGTGTTTTCTATACTTAAATTTTTTTTTATTTACTTTAAATAAAAATGTTTTCCTGTACTTATGTAAGTATAATATATCGAGGAAGTAAGAGTGCTATATTCGGCCTTGCCGTATCTGATAACACCCTCCACCATCTTGTACAGATCGTAGTTTAGCTTAGAATTCAGAGTCCATGTTCTATGCCATTTTCTTTATTTTTTCAGACGCCATATTTACTGATTTTTTTTTTTAATTTTTACAAAGTTGGCCGTATTCTACTAGCCAAGCCCTTTCTTTTGATAATCATTTAATTTCTATCTATTGTCCAAAAGCTGCAAAAATCGATTTTCGTTTGTAAATTTTAGGAATAAACATCGCAGCTTCTGAATTTTTTTTTGTTAGTTAGTTTTGCATTTCAGTTAGTTTTAAACTGATTTGTTAGTTTGTCTTAGCAGTAATTTTCGAGACTACGGCCTTCATTCTGGTGTCTCCTACAAGTCCAAAAATTAATTAGAAGCTTAAACAAATTAAAATATGTATAAGAAATATATAAATATTTTTCAAAACTGTTTTTGCCTATAACTTTGCCGGTTTTTCCAAGATTTTTTTACAATATCTCTAACGGCCATTATTACAACTTGCCATTAGTTAAAGGTAGGATTTTGTCGGACCGATAAATGGATTTGTATTACAAATCCTTCATTTCTTATCTTTGTATCCATTAAATATTATCATTATTAATAATAATAGTAATAATAAAAAAATTAAGTTGTAGTAATGCAAAACTACTTATCGGCCACAAAAAATCCGACCTTTAACAATGGCCCTAAGAGCCATATTGTACCAATAAATGGCAACAAATGTCGCTATAAATTAACCTAGAGCTGAAAAAAGTTGATTTCTGTGGTAAAAAAAATGGTAATAAACAGAGGCAGCGGTATTTATTTGCTTATATCATAGAAAGTTGTGGGGCAATCGTACTGGATTTTCAAAAGTGATTCATTTCCGCATATTTGTAAGATTGATACTTCATACAGATCTTAGTAACATGTTGGGGCTTTTAAAAGTGAATTTCAACCAAAACACGGACAGACATATAGACGGGCAGTTGGACATGGCGCAATCGACTCTTTTAACACGGCGATGTCCTTAAAGGCAAGTACTTACTACGCTCGCTTACAAATAGGGACTCGTATAAGTACTTATTACAGGCGTTTATAAATAGGGACTTAAATAAGTACTTAATAAATCAGTACTTGATTTTAATAACGCAAATAACCCATTACTATTATGGACTTACAGAAGACATTCGGTTCTTCTAAGGACGAAAATTCGATTAGATTATTCTGTTTTAATTTGAAATTTAAGAATCAGTGAAAATCTACAAGTCATCACTTTTTTAACGCAATGCTTTGCCACTGTTGTCAAAATAATTATTACTTATGCCCTAAGCCTGTTAAACTAAATAAGAAGTATTTAAAGTTGTGTATTTGAATCAGGGTTGCAAAATGAGAACATCAAAATTGTACCAAGAAGCTCATAAAATTGTACTTTTTCGACCCCAATTGTACCAAAAAATTTTATTTAAAAAATTGTTTTTAATTTTAAATAAAAGCCAGAAAAAAACATAAACATAACATAAAATTGTACATAAAAATTCATTTTTGTAATATTAAAATTAACATTTGTACTTAACAATTCATTTATACTTTAAAAGTATATCTTTAAAAAAAAGAAACTGCACTAAGATATACGTATACATAGATATGTACATATTTAAACATAAAATAAATTACATAAAAAGTCTAAAAGTTGTTTGAAAATAAACAGGTGAATGCAAACAATTAATCACAAAGAAATGATAGCAAAAATGAGTTGCCATCGTAAATCAATCAAGACGATAAACTAGGGAAATTCTATAAAAAAAACATAAACTGAGAAAGTTAGTAAATTGTACTAAATGGGTAATTGGTGTACCATTGTACTTTTGAGGTTTAAATTGTACCACAAATAGTACAATTGTACCAACTTTTGCAACCCTGATTTGAATGGCTTCACGCAAATTTCGCAACAAGAAATTTTATTGTATGTGTATCTAAGCAAATGTCTTAAGTCATTACTAAAATACTTCGAAGTAAGACAGACTTTATGTATGTAAAAGTCATTGAAAAGTAAGTTGTTTAGTAAGAGCAAGTCATTACCTAGTTTTTGCTGGGATGCTGTCAATATAAACATATAAAGTCTTTACGAGAGAAGGTTTTTTAATTTTTGTTCAAATTTGTTCAAGATTTCTTTTAAATCAATGATTTTATGCAACTCTGGATAAGTTTTAACTTAATTTTTCATATAGAAATTTGTTTGTCAGTTACGCTAATGTTGTCGTCTACATATCTAACAGGTTCACTTACTTTCGAAACTTATTTAAATAACGTTTATGTTTTTCAAAGAAGTAATTAAAACTTAAAGTAGAATTATTTAGTTTTACTGCGGTAAACTCCAATTTACATGTCTAACAAAGCATTGTAATGTTTTGTGTTTTTCACTTCTTAATAAGAAATTCTTCAATTAGAAATTCATCAAATACAGATATGTGAGGTATATTATTGGCAGTGAGTTCGTATAAAATATTTGGATAAGTTTTGATGGTAAAAGTTTAGAAATGATTTCGTAAATTTTGTTTTTTCCATGAGTATGTCGTGAGCTTGAGTTTTTCTTTATCGCGGTTAAATTTTCATTCATTTTACATTTTTATACCCACCATCAAACAAATGGTGGGGGTATATTCATTTTGTCATTCCGTTTGTAACACATTGAAATATCCATTTTAGACCCCATAAAGTATATATTTTCTGAACCGGGGTTTTATTTTATGGCGATCTAGCTATGACCGTCCGTATTTCCGTCTGTTGAAAGCACGATAGAGGTCGGACCGAAAAAGCTAGGAGGATCACATTTTTTCAGAATATTTCTCATACACATGCTTTGTTTGGTATTGAAAATTGGGTAAATCGTAATATTAGGAAGAGTGTTATAGCTCGTAATGCAAGAGTAGGTCAAAAAACCATCTCCTTCCAACATCGAATAAAATGCGATTGTGTTCAAACGCATTAACGTAGAGTCATGAAACTTCAAATATATATTTCCTAAGTAAAAAAAAGTATTTTTCCCCGAACATTTCTTAAATCTATGCATTAGGAAAGGAGTTATAGAACAAAATATACGTATTTTAATACTGCACTAACGGAAACTAAATGTGACACGCACACTTTTACGCCCACCTCCTGTATAACGCTTTATCTCAAATTCATTTTATTTTTCTTTGAATAAAACATTAGAAAGAATAAAGGACATTGAAATATCTGAGTTAAGTTTATTGGCAGAAACTGTTTCGCTACGCCTACTTTAACGACCACTTTTCACGTAATCTTCTGTTAATGAAATTTAAAAGCTCATAAAATTGGCAAAATTAGAGGTATGATGATTGAATCCATCTGGTCAATGTCAATGTTATGCCAGAAAATAAAGGTGACATGCTCTTATTAATGCAATTTCATTGTTATGCCAGAAAATTTTGGTGACATGCCCACTTTAATCCCTACCTCCCATATAACGGTTTACCTTAAATTCATATAATTTTTCTATGGACAAAGTTTTTGGAAGAATAAAGGACTATATTGAAATATCTAAGTTGTGTTTATTAGAAGAAACTTTATTGACACGCCTACTTTAACGCCCACTCTCATTGAAAGACTAAATATTTTACTAGCATATCGAAGTTATACAAAGAAAGTGATAAATTTTTTTGTATAAAAAGATTATTCCATAGCGATTACAGTTAATAACAAAATAACAAATTTTGTGCTAAAGATGTACATAAAATTGGTGGTGGGTATAAAATATTCGGCACAGCCGAATATAGTGCTCTTTCTTGTTCACTTTTGTGTGAAGGGTATAAAAAAGGTACTTGCTGAACTGCGATTACCTGATGAATACATATTGATTGAAATCAAATAATCTGTTGAAAAAAAGTCAAAAATAAATACATAAACAAATATTTACTTACATAATTTACTTTCTTATGTGCGTCAAAATGTCGACTATTGTAAAGATTTTTCTAATACTGGCATTGCTAAATATTACAGCAGCGGACGGTAAGTTTTTTTAAGCATAACTATTTTTAACTTTATTAATATACATATATCTGCATACATACATAATTGTAGATGAAAATAAAATGCTTTGCTACCAATGCAATAGCGCCCATGATCATATATGCGATAGCATTTTTAAAATAACAGGAGCTGATCGACAAATGCAGGGTATGGTGTGTGGCAAAGAAGGCTGTGGCATTATGAAGGGTCAGTGGGGTAACGAAAATAGTTCGATGCGTCCAAGAGTTGCAGTTTGGCGCGGTTGCACCAGTAGCATGGATGTTCGCAAATGTACACAAGCAGCTGCTGTATGCTGCAATTGTTATACAGCACGTTGCAATATTAATATTGATTGTAACAACCAGGCTGAGATTGGACCAGAGCTAAATAAAATTGTTTTTTTAACGACTATAATTGCTGTAACAATGTACATATAAATTATACAGCATTTGGTATAAAGTTCATTGAAACAAATCTCGCTTTATAGAAACCAGAAATCATTTTTGTCATAATAATATTTTAATTACTTTATGTTACAGCTTCTTTTAGTGGCATTTAACTGCAACGTGTTTTCTTTACTTAAACTTTGTTTTATTTACTTTAAATAAAAATGTTATTCTGTACTTATGTAAGTAAAATATATCGAGGAAGTAAGAGTGCTATATTCGGCCCTGCCGAATCTGATAACACCCTACACCATCATGTACACATCGTAGTTTAGCTTAAAATTCAGAATCCATGTTCTATGTCATTTTATTTATTTTTTCAGACGCCATATTTACTGTTGAATAGAAATTAACAGCTAAAAATGGATAGAAATTGTATAAGGTGAATTTAAGGGTAATACCGTGTTTCAATTATTCAAAACAAACAAGCACTTAAAGAGTTATATTGAAATTAGTTTAGCGTGGTCGGTCACCTTGTTTAGGGGGAAATATTAGCCATGCCCATAAAAAAATCTGTACATGATACGCGAAAACTCAAAGCGGACTTAAGATAACGCCTTGAGATCACTAAATTCAACATATTTATGTTCAGGAACCAATTTTTTTGCAGACCAGTGTTATCGACACAAGTCTACTCACCATAAATAATGATGTTATCAGTATAAACATATGAAGACTTAACGGCTAAAATTTTACAGAAGAAGGTTTTTTAATTTTTGTTCCAATTTGTTGAAGATTTTGCAATGAATATTTAACTGTCACCTGCAGCTCTGGTTAAGTTTTATTTTAATTTTCCATATAGAAATTTGTTTGTCGGTTACGCTAATTTTGTCGGCTACATTTCTAACAAGTTAGACTTAAATGTGTAAAGCGTAACACACAAAAAATAATTTTAAAAGAAAAGAATTTAATTTTTTTTCATTACATTTATTAAGTCACATTCAACAATTACTTTAAAAACGATTAGTTTTAAAAAAAAAGTAATTGAAATTTAAAGTAAATTGTTCCAGTTTTACTGTGGTCAGTTAGGGGGAGCAAATTTTGTCAGAATATTTTTTATACACAAGGTTTGTTAAGTATTGAAAATAAATAAAATTGAAATATATATGTGCGCGACATGACAAAAGGGACCTTAAATTGCCAGGGGTCAAAATCAACTTTTTGATACCAATAGACAAAGAACAGGGGGCTAATTCCGGGACCCGTTATCGAAATAAATTCGTATCGAAATTAATTTCGATCGTACGAGTTTTTCTGATGATGGCACTCGTTACCTTGCGAATCGATTTTTTAATAAAGTGTTGTAAAAGAAAAAAAAAACCTTAACCAACACTACAAATATGTAAACAAAAAAGATATGCTTACAAAGAAAATTAAATAATTTATCAAAAGAATTGCGAATTTGTTTTATAATTTTAAAGGTTTTTGATTTTTAATCGCGGTCATGGACGTAAATTTGTTTTTTTATTCTTCGTCATCAGAGTCTGAGAGTGAGTGTGATATACATAAATGCAATTAGAAGGAAAATTCGAGTAACAAGTGATCCATTGGGCTTACCAAACAATAAGTAAGTAAACATCCCCTTGATTTGTAAAAATTACGTGCAAAAAAATAAAAGTCTGTTAGCAGTAGCTTTTCCTTGGCATGTATTTGGTAAAACGCCTTTGGCCAAATTGCTGTGCTCAGACATAAACTCAGCAAGAATTTGTTTTTGTCTGAAATTTATTTTTGTTATATTATTCGACCTAATAATTAATATAAATTACTTAATTTGCATAAAACTTATTAAAGATTATTTAACTTACATTTTCTTGTTGTTTGCGTGTACCGAAATAAATAAAATGTGGTTAATTTTAAAAAACTGTTGTGGCACTTGTAAAGCGTTCAAACAAGAATAATTATTTTTTACTTTTTAACAAAAACAATAAACCATTAAGTTACTCGTTAGAGTTTGTGTAAAAACTCCTTTACAAAGGTGCAAAAAAGGGAGTAATACAAAAAAGTACGAAAATCTATACGAATAATTAATTAATATAACAATTAAAATCTTAAATAAACACTTGTTATCCAACGAACTATTTAAAAATTAAATTTCGACACCAAATTTGGTATCGAATAAAACTCGCACGATTACATTCGATCGTACACTCGCTATCGAGTGCCATCATAAGAAATTTCGATACAACTTACTCGATAGCGAGTGCGAAAATCCCAAAATTAAAAAAAAATCCAACTTCGAGTAAATTTCGCACGGTATCGACTGCGAGAATTATCCCCCAGAACTCTTAACAAAATGACAACAAAGTCATGCAAAAATCTCAAGTTACAGCATTTAGAAGTTTTTATTTCAAAAAAGTTAATTTCGAGATAATTGAGGTTAAAGTTTGACTGTTTTATGTAAAAACACGCTAAAGACAAAGTTCTAAAGTGTCAAACACAGCACATTAAACAAAAGAAAATTACCAATAATGTGATTTAGATACACGACGAGATATGTAGGTGGCGTAAGGTGTCAAAAACCCAAAACATGAAATATAGACTTTAATTCACATTTTGGCCTGTACTAAAAATTTTAATCTGGCAAGATAATGTCCCTTTCATCATGTCGCGTCACATATACTATATATATAGTATGTTAGGAAGAGAGTTATAGTTGGTAATGCAAGAGTAAGCCAAAGACACCATGTCCTTCCAACATCGAAAAAAATGCAATTGTGTCCAAACGCATTAACGTAGAGCCATGACACTTCGAATATATATGTCGTGAGTAAAAAAAAAAAGTATTTTCCCAGAAAATTGCTTAATCTATGTGTTAGAAAAGGAGTTAAAAATCAAAATTTACGAAAATTTATACCGCACAGTTTATTTTTCGGTATATTTAAAATTTAAAACCTAATTCAACTGACAAAATTATATGTACGATTCTGTTATTTTGCAAACATTGCTTTTTGGTCAAAGGTTTTTTCTAACGGAAACTAAATGTGACACGCCCACCTCCTGTATAGCGCTTTATCTCAAATTCATATAATTTCTCTATGAATAAAGATTTTGGAATAATAAAGGATTATATTGAAATATCTAAGTTGTACTCATTAGCAAAAACAACTTTGACAGGCCTACTATAACGCCCACTTTTCACGTTATCCACTGTTAATGAAATTTAAAAGCTCATAAAACCGAAAAAATTAGAGGTAGCATGATAAAATTTGCTACGTATATCCTTCTAATCAATGTTATTGTTGTGCCATAAAATCAAGGTTTTTTTTTTTTTTGTATTAACTCCTAATTTATTTATTGGATCTTTCTATATGAAGAAAATGACAATAAGTATTAAAATCTTAAATTAACTAATTTCTGGATCTACTGCTATTGCAATAGAGACTTCAATTTTCATTTCATAGTGGTCATCATTCTAACATGTCCGCGAGGGCCAATGTGTCGATTCTCCTGAGTCGAGTATGTCCATTAAAATTCAATAGATTCTGTGCGAGAGGGTTTGGATGAGTTTCCAGTTTTCGTGCATATTTTGAGCAGAAGGTTTTTATTTTGTCGCGAACAAATGGAATATTAAGGTCCTTGTGAATATTCGCGTTACTAATGAATGTACCACGGGTCTCCAGTAATAAGTCGCAATATTTTGTTTTGCCGTCTTTGTAATTTCTCTATATTAGAAGCAGAAGCTGTTCCCCATAGTTGGATTCCATAGGTCCATATTGGCTTAATGATATCTTTGTAAAGTAGAACCTTGTAGTTTAGGTTGAGAGCAGAATGAGAACAAAGAAGCCACTGAAGTTGTAGTGTTTTGAGTTTGAGTTGTATAGATTTGGATTCGTATGTTGAGACCAGGTAAGGCGTCGATCAAGGTGTATACCAAGATATTTTATATGATTTTGCTCTGGGATAGTGATGTTATTTATCTTCAGGTTAGGACAGTTTCCCTTTCTCAAGGTGAAAGTGACATGTGCGCACTTTGCTGGGTTTACTTTTATTTTCCATTAGTTAAGCCATTTTTCGAGTTCTTTAATATGATCCTGCAGGCAATTAGAAGCAATTACTGGATTTTTATCTATGCTTATAAATGCTGTGTTGAGAGGACCAAGTAACTGCCTTCTGAAACTCCTACTGCGATTTTTCTTGGGTCTAAGATATGGTCTTTATACTTTACTACAAATGAACGATCCAACAAATAATTTCGTAGTAGTTTGTGGGTATTTTAGGGTAACAAAGAACCTATTTTATGTAGAAGCCCATCATGCCAGACCTTGTCAAAGGCTTGAGAAATGTCTATGAGAGTGATGAGCAATAGTGTTTGTCCTCAAAAGCCTGTCTGATAAGTTTAACTATGCGATGAACTTGTTCTATTGTGCCATGATCTTTTCGGAATCCAAATTGATGAACGGGAATGATGTGGTGGTCGTTAAAATATGGGGTCAACGCATTTAAAAATATTTTCTCAAAGAGCTTTGATAAAATTGAGAGTAAGCCTATCGGGCGATAAGATGACACTTGGCTAGCGCCTTTACCTGGCTTAGGTATCATAGTAATTTCTGATATTTTCCATGATTTAGGGTAGAAACCGGTTCTTAAAATGGAATTGAATATGAATAAAATCAGCTTAAGGGCAGATGTTGGTAGTTCACGTATCATTTTTCCTGAAATTTTGTCTATGCCAGTGGATTTATTTCTTTTCAGTTTTTTGACCGCTGAAGTTAGGGACGAGAAACGAATTTTCATTGGGGAAACAACACGAACTTCAATATCTGGTAAAGTTGTGCATGAGCTGGAAAAATTAGGCGTAAACACTCTTTCGAGATGGTCAGCAAAAACTTTAGCTTTGTCTTTATAGGACCTCTCCCAGCTACCATCGCTAAGCCGAATTGCAGATTCGCATCTAATTGGGTTTTTAAGTCTTTTGGTGGCCCTCCAAAGACCATAATCCGTGAATTTTGTTGCGTCTAAACCTTTTAGATATGCTTTTATAGCTGATTGTTTGTTCTCCAAAAGAGCACTATAAAGGGTTCTTTGACAGTGATTTAGTTGTATTTTCAAGGTTGGCGAGCGGTGTAATTGCCATTGTCTTCTTATATTTCTCTTTTCCTTTATAAGGTTTTGAATGGTTGTTGAAAATTTATTTTTAGTGCCGTTGTAGCATTTAGAAGGTGTAGCTACTTTAGCTCTAGTTAATAACGTTTCCGAAAATACGTTTAAAGCATCTTGTATTTCATTTTCGGATTTCAGTGAAATATTTTGAGGTACGTGAGAGCATACATACTTTCTATATTTTAGCCAGTTAGTATGTCTATTAGGAAAACAAAAAGGTTTTTCTATGTTTTGCCAGCTGCGCATTAGTATAATAGTTGGAGAGTGGTCAGAGGACAGGTCGAATAAAGGGATTGTAGTCAGTTGATCGCGTTTGATGTTTTTTATGACTGCAAAATCAATTAAATCAGGAGTCTTTTATAGGTCTGTAGGCCAATAAGTGGGTCGCCCACCAGATATAACGTCAAGTGTGAGGGATGAGATAGCTTTTAATAGTTGTCCTTCGGAGTAATGAGTCTCGAACCCCAGAATGTGTATTTAGCGTTGTAATCTCCTGCCGCAACAAATTTGTTGCCTAGCGTTTTGTAGAAGGTAATGAATTGGTCATCTGTTATTTTGTGTCTCGGGAGACAGTATACAGAAGATATAGTTAAGTTTAGGTCCAAAAGGACTTACGGGTGATACGCCCACTTTAACGCCTACCTCCTATATAACACTTTATCTTAATTAAATTCATAAAATTTCTCTGTGGACAAAGTTGTGGAGAAATAAAGGACTATATTGAAATATCTAAGTTGTATTTATTAGCATACTATATTCACTATATTGAAAAGCCTACTTTAACGCCCACTTTCATTGAAAGACTAAATTTACGAAAATATTTTACTAGCATATCGAAGTTATACAAAGAAAGCGATACATATTTTAGTATAAAGAGATTATTCCATAGCTATTACTGTTAAAAACAAAATAATAAATTTTGTGCTTTAAAAGTACATCAAATTGGTGGTGGGTATAAAAGAGTCGGCACAGCCGAATATAGTGCTCTTAGTTGTTTTCACTTACCTTCGTTAATTTAACTTCTTTTTCAATAGCCTTTATCAAAAAAACACATTTAATTATTCCAAATAAATAATTGTTATATTTTAAGTTTTTATTTTTTATAATTAATTTTTGTTATGTAAAGCAATTTTAATGCAGTTCATTTTAAAATCTATGTCGGCCAACGTTTAAACGTGATCAAATTTTATGGTGGTTTTAATAGTTTTTGAATAAATGTTGTTCAATTCAATATTTTTTATTTGTTTAATTTGATTCCTTCTAAAAAATATTATTGACAATAGTGTTGATCTAAAATGTTAACTTACAATATCTTGTTAATGATCGTGTGTAACCATTATCTTTTTTTCTTATATTTTTTTATATAGAAATATTTATTTGTTGCTTTTGATTTCTCGTACAAAAATTGTTTAACATACTTAAAAGAATAAAATAGTATTTGTTAGGGGTTTTTAAAAAATATTTTAGTTAAAAAAACTCTTTTTTTTTCTTAATTGTAAAACATATCTCATGTTTATATTATAAATATCGCTAACATTATAAAAAAAATGTATTTTTAATTGTTCAATTCAGAAAGTATCGTATGAGCTATATGTTGTGAAAAATGTTAGTTCAGAAAACATATTAAAAATAATTACAATAATATCAACTTTTCCATCTCTGATGCATTTATACAATATTATATAAATATATATTGATATTTTATTCGAAAATGCATTCCACTCGGATAATATCGGAATAGTTTTTCCAGATTCTTAAATGATTACAATTTAATTAAATTTAGAAAATGTTTTAGGAAATTAAAATAATGGAATAAATGAAATCACCAAACACTTTTGTAAATATACTACTGATCAATTAAACAACATACTACTCATACAATAGCTTGTGAATAAAACAAATTTGTTTTTAAAAGGTATGAGAGAGAGTTGCCATATTATGAAATATTTTTTATACCATTCACCTGTGTTGTTGGTATATATAGTTTTGTCATTCCGTTTACAATTTCTACAATTTTCACTTCCCCCACCCCATTCAGTATATATTTTCTGAAAGCTTATGAATAGAGGAGGCGATTAAGCCTTGACCGTCTGTCCGTCTGTTCATGTGTTGGTTGAAATCAACTTTTAGAAGCAACCATATGTTTCTTAGATCTGTGTATGGTATCTATCTTTTGGAAATATCCGGAAACTTATCGCTAATAAAATTCAGCACAATCGCCCCATAACTTTCTGAGATATGAGCAAATAAACACGACTGCCTCTGTTTTTCCCATATTTTTACCACCAAAATTAAAATTTTTCAGTCATAGAATAATTTATAGGTACCTTTGTTATTATTTGTAGATATTATATGTCTCTAGAGATATATGTGAAAAAATTTAGATAAATCAGGCTCTAATCGGTAAAGTTATAGGCAAAACTTTTCTTTGAAAAATATATATTCCAAAAATTTACAAACGAAAACCAATTTTTTTCAGCTTCTGGATAACCGAGAGAGTCCATATTGATATCATTTGAGTGGACTAGCACATTATAAGCACTATAAAAAACAATTAAAATTCATGTTGGTCGCCACTACAAAATGACGAACAATAAATTATGGGTCAAATCTGGTATTTTAAAATGTAATTTCTTAAACCCCCTCAATATTGGCATCAAATGAAAGGGCTTGACCAGTAGAATACAGTAAATTATTGAAAAAAATGTAAAATCCAAGATGGCGTCTAAAACAAAATGGCGGATCAAATTTTTTTAACCCCATCAATATGGGTATCAAATTAAAGGACTTGGCCAGTAGAATACAGTTAACTACGTAAAAATTAAAAATCAAGGATGGCGTCGGAAATAATAATTAAAAATGGCGTATAACATGAAATATAGGTTAAGCTACGATGTGGGATTATATCTATGTACATGATCAATGTTGGTATCAAATAAAAGGGCTGGACAAGTAGAATACAGTAAATTTTTAAAAAATGTAAAATCCAAGATGGCGTCTAAAACGGCGGATCAAATTTTTTAACCCCTTAAGTATGGGTATCAAATTAAAGGGCTTGACTAGTAGAATACAGTTAACCACGTAAAAATTCAAAATCAAGGATGGGGTGGGAAATAATAAGAAAAAATGGAATATGGCATGAAATATAGGTTAAGCTACGTTGTGGGGTTATACGTATGTACATGATGGTGAAGGGTATTATTAGATTCGGCACGGCCGAAGATAGCACTCTTACTTGTTTTATTTGATGTTGATTTTTTATTAAATCGATTTACAGTACATAAGATTTTATTATTAAAAGTTATAAATAGTTCAGAACATAAGCAGACGATCATGTGTTACAAACTGAATCATAAACTTAACTCTTTTATTAGTGTAATAGCATGTTTCCACGGCAACGATATTCGTAATTCGATGTCTTATTTATAATTCAAAGGCTAATTACGAACCAAATTACATAATTTTTCCATGCAAAATTTTCAAAGCGAATTACTATTTTTGTGCGTAATTCATTTAGAATTACCATGCGAATTATAATAAAATCAGTGTCTGCTCTATTTTTTATCGATAGTTTACCATCTCCAGCTGTCAAAAATATCAAAGCAAAGCGAAAAAAAGACAAAAGTTTAATTTCATATATAAAAACTAAAATGGAAGCAAAAAAGAACATTTTAAAGAAAGCTGTTATGTCTAGAAAACTATTGGCCACATCAAAATTATGGGATGAGACAAAATTGTGTTTAATAGATTTACTGGCTCACTGGTCCTATTTTCTTGCACTTTTTTTATTTTCTTGTAATTAAAAAAATAATGATATTATTTGCATACATTTCTTATGAATTTACAAAATTATTACTATTATTACTTACTTTTTGCCTCCATTGATAAAATAATTATAATTTTCCATATAAAATTTTATATTTCCTAATGTTAACCGCCAAAAAACAAAACGATAATTTAATTAAAAAAGCACGAAGAAGAATTGTCAAATCAAATTAACAATATGTCGTGGAAACAGGTAATTCACTTAAGTAATTTGAAGAGCGAATCAAGTAATTCAATGTGTCGTGGAAACATGCTATAAAATAACTTGAAAATATAAACAGGCTACACTAGGGTACAGTTAACAAGGTATACTCAGTAGTAAATACGACTGAATTGGCTTTGTTATAACAAAATTTATACAGTAACTGGCGTATTCATAAAAAATATTTTAAAATCATTGAAGGCTTATTTGACACATTTCTGTACAACATTTCGTCGTTCGAAAATTATTGTGTTCTATGTGTATAGGTTTTATATGTCACATAGAACACAATAATTAAGGAACGACGATTTGTCAAATAAGTCTTCAATAAACCTTAAATATTTGTATGGATAAGACAGTTAATATTTAAAGGCGATTGCATATTTCTTCTATATAGAGTTTGACATTTTCTTATAAAAGCAAAAACAATCATGAACATAAACTTATTACTAAATATCTTACATTTTTTTAATATCTATATTATTTTTCTTGAAAATGTTAACATTTGTTTTTAATACTGATATAAAGTGTTTTTAATTCCTTAAAGAATATTTTTTTTTATATATTTTTTTTATTTTACATTTAATACAGCTTTTATTAACAATTATTTTTCCAAAAATTATTCGCTTTGCTACGAAGCATGTTTTATCAAAAACGTAAAAAATTTTATTTTTTTCTTTTATGCACATTTTATATTAATTTTTTATTTTTATAGTTTCTATATTGTATTTTCAAAACAATAGTTGGCTCCTAGGGAATGAACTTAAACATATTTATATACTCGTATGCAAGGCATATTTATTCATCAGGTACTCTTGATTCGCCAGCTGATTATTTTTTTCAACACTTATTTTAAATTTCAGCTGTCAAAATGCATAAATAAAAAACAATTTTCTCTCTTTTCTAATTTATTTCAAATGCCAAACTTCATATATAAAAAATATAAACAAAAAATTCTCTCCGAACTGCAATTACCTGATGAGTAAATATGCCTTGACTCGTATGTAATACAAAATTTAATATAAAAAGTTTAACATGGTGGTAATTGTACATATGGGCATTTCCATCAATATGTAAACCACGACTGTAAAAATAAAAACTCTTGAAAGTTTTTCAGTATAAGTTTATTGATAAGAAAAAAACACTCAAATTTTACTATGCGCAGGTATTAAGAGCTTATTAAATTATTTTAAGAGCAATAATAATAATAATAATAATAAGAGTTTAATCTGATTATCTCTTTGACTTATTTTAAAGAATTGCCATCAACTATTTCTTTTTTAGCGACTAAATTGTAAACATAAATTGTAATTGCCTTAATCCAATTAGCGGTATTTTTTAATTTCCCTCGGATGTTATTGTAATGTCACGTACGTAGTGCAAAAACATTATTTGTTTCTATCATTCGTATTTGAACAGTCGCAAGAGCACCTAATTTAGAATTTAACTTTTTTTCTTAACATAATATAAATTGTATTACCTAAGAATACTATTAGAGAAAAATTTGTCACGTACGATATGTCACTGACGGTATTAAATTGAATTTATTGTAAAATTATTTAAAAATTGTTTTCAATTAAGTATGATGGATTTTAAATGAAAAGTATTTGGTTTAGTGTAAGAAAAGAAAAAATACCTCCCAAGATTCGCAGATTTTTTCATATTTTCATATATACCACAAAATCACTTCTGTTTTATGTCACGTACGATATATTCTTATTTTTCTGGATATTTTAGACCACAATGATTCGAAAATCATTATTTTTTTTTTAAATAAAGTACCATTTGAATGGAACATTAAGCTCTTATTTGGTTGCAGTTACTCTTACTTTTGCAAAAATTACTCCACTTTATAGGAGTACAAATGTCACGTACGATGACATGGAAATCCCCATATGCGTGTGTGTGTGTGTAATAAGAGTAAACTGAGAAGTTCTTCTTAAATAAAATGTTTAATATTTAGTTAACCTCAGTTCAATTGAGATAATTAGTAAATTAGAATATAACAGTTTTCATCATATTTTTTTTAAACTTGATGGTAATAAAAGCTTAACATTTTTAAATATATTTTTTTAGATTATTAACAAATTTAGTTCTAAATATATGTATGTTTAAATACAAATATTAAGTAAGATTTTGTTTAAATTGATCTTCATTATTTATAAAAAATTTTATTTCTTACACTCTTCAATATATTTTAAGGCCCATTTTCCCAATGTCAAGTTAAACTTTTAGCTAAACAAAGAAGCTTTCTTACAAACATTTTATTATTTATTATTATGACTAGAAACAAATAGATATTGAGAAAAATGCAGCCCCTCTTATAAATATTTATGTGTTCGAAAAACATTAGTTTAAGAAAACATTTGTATTATTTTTTTTCATTTTAAACAAATACTGCTAACTATAAGTACATATGTACCTGCATAACGTATGCATATAAATCTGTCTTAAATCAAGTTAGTTTGCAATATTATAATTATAAAAATGGCACCATTATATTACTGCTCTCTAACTGTCATTTTACTTAAATACATACATGCCTCATTTTTTTCTCTCTTTTCCTTTTCTTTCTACATGGTATGAGTGCGTGCCATTGCACTGTGCCTTCTTGACTATGTAAAGAGATTACGTCATAAGTTGTTAAGCTGAGTTTTGCGTTGTGATTCCAAGCGTATTTCTAGCATTGCATATGGCAACACACTTACCACTAGTATTATAACCAATGCTATGATCTTCGGTGTCTCACACATGAAACCATGGGCAGCAAATGTTATACCCAATCCAAGGAATCGTAGTGCTTGCAAGGGTGATGTTACTTCGGCTACATGATTTGCATGATTTAGTGTTACCAAGGCTAATAATAATGTTTCCCACATGCTATTGCAGGCCCCCCAAGAAGCGGCCAAGACATAAAAGAGTGCACTGTCATCGCTTGAGGGTTTCCAGGTGGAGAGGGCAAGCAGTAGGCAGGAATGAAAAAAGAAACCAGCCACTAAAAGTGATAGAGAAGATACATTTTTATAAATTTGTTGACAGCAGATTTTATTATTTAAAGTTTTAATAAATTATTAAGCATTCGGTTCTTGATAATTAACTGGTGTTAGTGAACATCGGCGGCATGTAGAGCTTGTGAAGAAGAGGATGAAACTTTGATACACTTTCTTTAAAAATGTCCTAAGTTTGGACGTATTAGACAGGGAAACTTTAAGGTGGACAATACAATACCTAAGGAATTCAAATTGCAATTACATAAGGAATTACCTTGAAGGGATTTTGTTCTAGACCTATTTAGTCGAGATATTAACGGAATTGGTATAATGGTTTTACGAGGTAATTTTCTTTCCTTTAGAGCACACAGCATGCCAATTGGACATATCATGCATACCTATCAAAGGTTTGGGCTTTTAATGCCCTTCTTGTTACCTGATAGAGAAGATACATTTTTATAAATTTGTTGACAGCAGATTTTATTATTTAAAGTTTTAATAAATTATTAAGCATTCGGTTCTTGATAATTAACTGGTGTTAGTGAACATCGGCGGCATGTAGAGCTTGTGAAGAAGAGGATGAAACTTTGATACACTTTCTTTAAAAATGTCCTAAGTTTGGACGTATTAGACAGGGAAACTTTAAGGTGGACAATACAATACCTAAGGAATTCAAATTGCAATTACATAAGGAATTACCTTGAAGGGATTTTGTTCTAGACCTATTTAGTCGAGATATTAACGGAATTGGTATAATGGTTTTACGAGGTAATTTTCTTTCCTTTAGAGCACACAGCATGCCAATTGGACATATCATGCATACCTATCAAAGGTTTGGGCTTTTAATGCCCCTCTTGTTACCTTAACCTATCCTAGTGAACATGGGTATATAAAAGGGCATTTTTAGTAGGAGCGAGTAGAAATTAACAGTTTGTGGAGATCATGTTATTTTGCCGGCGTTGTTAAAATTGTGTATTATGCACTAATCAGTGATGCCAAATCAGCATGCCACTTATGCGATATTAGATGCAAATATTAAAACTTTGTTGTTAAAGTTAGTAGTCGAATGCAATCGTAAATTACCAACGTATGGTGGCAACTAAGGTTATGCAATTAAACTTATTAAGTCGCGAATCTATACGAATTATCTGTAGTTGAATGTTTTAATAAAAGTCAATATGTTTTAGGTGATAATTTAAAAGTAACTCTAAAGAAAACTGTAAAATTAGTTGAAAACTGAAACATCTCAGTCAACACCAAAATACATTCAGGGTTGTCATAGAAACCAATGTTGTCACTATTGGTTTTGAAAACGACAAGAAAAAATGCTTGGGTGTCATGAAAACCATGTTATCGGTTTTATGTTCGAAGTAGAATTTATGTCGGTTTTAGGTGTCAGAGAAACCAATGTTATCGGTTTTGTTATTGGAAATAAACCAAGCAGGTAACAGTTGTCAGTTTTCATTTGCGGCCTTTTGAATTATTTGTTTGCTCCGGGATATTTTGTAAAAATGTAAGGGAATTGATTTATTTTAATATTTGCTTAATAAAAATATATATTTTTCCATTGTTGTTCTTATGTAAGCAATGTAACGTTCTCCTCTATATCGTTGGATGGTAAACGTATATCATTTTCGTTGTATTCCAACTTTTTAGTATATGCAGATGTTGTGTTAATCACAGCAGACATTTGTAATTTGTACCACTTTTTCTGGCCGATAATGTACTCATTAAGCATCAAAACCGGCTTTTTAAAACTCCATACTATACTATAATACCCCTTTCGGTTAAAGTACAAATGCTCGTCAATGCGAGGCGTTATAATTTAAGAAGGAATTTTATATTTATTGTAGAAATGGTTTATTGATCTACTTTTTTCATTGCTGTCCATTTCCAGTTGAACCCACTGACGACAAATGAACCGCTCCATAACCTTGAGCACGTCACTTAAAATTGTTGATACGGTGCTTCTTCCGACACTTATATTAAAATCGTCACCGACTGATCTCTGATAAGATCCTTCCGCTAAAAACCGCAACGTAGTAGCAACTTGCAATATCGGAAGTATATTAGAACGTGACAAATTCCCTTCGATAGTGTCAAGGACCATACGAAATACTTCTTTGTTCATCCTATAATTAGCTATAAATCTGCAAAGCAGCTTTACAAGTAAGCTCACAATAAAAACAAATTACTTACGCTGTCTCCGCAACTCAAGTGGGTCGCTGCAATCTCTCAGAATTTTTGTCTTCACCTTTTCTGAGCGTTCTTCATCTAACAACAAAAAAGCTGCAACTGCTGATGTTATCTGATTTTATTTACGGCGACTTTTTCCTTTTTTTATATTTTTTAGTGCAATACAATAACTTCTACTGATATTTCAATGACATAAGTAAAATAAAACTGCAAACAAATAAACACATGTAAGCAACAGCTGGTTCGAACATTGGTTTTATTTACATTCGAAATTTAAAAACCAACTTGGTTTCATGACAGCAAAACCGACATGGTTTCTAATGCAACCCTGATTGTCCTGATATTTTTCATAAATTTTACAAGCAGAATCCAATACCTTTAAATACATTAAGAAAAAAATTTAATTCGAAATTGCAGATTTCATATTGTTTCCAAGATACTTCAATATGGGTATATTGACTAATAGAATACAAGACACTCGAAATTCAAGATAGTGTCTGAATAAAACAGAACAATGATTTACTTAGTACATGCCACGCACTACGATTTTGTTTTAATCTAATTAACATCGTATAATGGTGAGGTAATTTTTAAAAATTGCTTAAGGGTATATAAGTTTTGGCATGGACATATAGGACTCTGGCTTATTTATTTTGAATATCGGTCTATATATATTTTTTTTTGATATTGATAAGAATAAATATATTGAAAAAAAAGCAATAGAGTGTTTGTAGGCAAATTAGTTTGTCTTTGTGCACTAAGTGTAATCGTTCTTCGTGTTTTTTTTTAAGTTTTGTATAAAATCATAGGACCGTATTTAATCACAGGCTTATCCTCGAATACGATTTTTATTTCTAGACGAAAGTTTTTGAAATAATGATAAAGTCGGATTGTGAAAATATCCATGGACAATTGAACTTTCTTAAAGAAGAAACATTTTTTGCATCAATCTGGTGTTACACGTGTTGTATAGTTATGGGAATTCAATGTGTGTGCAAAATTTTTTAAGAACCGGTGCAGTGGAACAAGTTGAAAAAACTGTCGCCGGTTAAATAAAATGTTTTAAAGATAATAACAAATACATGGAAAACAGGGACAGCTACCTTAAGCTAATTTCCACTTTTCACATTATTATTTACCTTGTATGGGGAGTACCCCTTACCCCGCCAGTTTTTTGCTGAATTTTTATATCCTGTCTCAAAATTAACCAATACCAAATTTGAAGCCGCTAACTATTATAGCTTTTTAAATATTATTATTAATTAGTTTGCATGGGGAGTACCCCTTCCCACAGTAATTTCTCGTAAATTTTTTCCTAACTTTGACAATCGCTCTCTTTAAGTGATATTGAACAAAAAAAATCTTAAATTATAAACAGGGAAAGTCACCACAAATTAATTCCCACTTTTGTCATCAAAAAAGCCAATGTGCGTTGTAGCAAAAAGCATATTGCACCTCCATTTTCTCAGAAATACTTAAGAGAATATGGACTCCTATTGGCCACACTTAGATACATCCAGTCTCAGAAATAACCAGAACAGTTCTGGAATATAATCCACATGTAAAACGGCGACAAGGAGGTACCACGTATTACATGGGTTCGTTGTATTAGATTGGAACTTAAGTCTGCTGGAATATCCGGGCGTTAAATTAAATCGTAAACGCCCTTATTTCACTCAAGCTTTTTGAAATTTTTTCATACGACACATATAATATAATTCTTGCACCTCTTTACATACATAAAATTGTATGCTTATTTATACTTAAGTATTAAATCTTTTAAGATTGTCTATACTTACATATTACCACAATGCGTTTTGTATGTCTCAAAAGCATACTCAAAGTACTGGATATGATTAACTGCATTATACCCATGCCAACAATAGCTCCAGGCACCATGCTTATACCCAAAGAACAAGAAACAAAAGCCTTAAAGACAAAAGAGAATGTAGTAAGTTTGAAAAATATTGTTACAAAGTTAAGACTCTCACAACTCACCCTTAAAAAGTCACTCAATATGTAGGCCTGTTCAGTGCCAATGAAATAAGCTAAGGGGCCAGCAAATAGCAGGGTATCTGTGATACCCTTAATGCGTCCATGACGAAAAGTGGCCTGAATTTTACCCACCAATATGGAGAAGACCAAAGCCAAAATAGCCAATGCCAAATAGATAATAATAAGAGTAAAACTGCCTTCTCTGGGTTTCTCGTTTATAAAGGCAGTGTAAAGGGTTTCATTGCCCTCATAACTTTCCGCTTGAAAATCATTGTGCCAGAGTGGACACATATCAGCACCGCATATACGATTGTTATGTTCATCTAAATTATAATATTCAGTTTTGTAGCCAGACATGTAATGCCAAGGTGTGCTGGGTATAAAAAGTTGGTAGGCTGCCGAAACGGGTGGACTGGAATTGGTAGTTGGTAAAAATGTCTCCTTGGTTGATTCAGTAGTAGTGGTGGTGGTGGTGGTTGTTGTTGTAACTATAAATTTCTTATTTGAGTTGGGACAATTCCAATCATTCGAAGTGCAAGAGAGCACCAGTGAAGCTATTATAGCGCCCACAATAATACCAAAATCTTTAGCAGCATGAAACCATCTTGCCAAACGTCTAACTTTTTGATCACGATTGCAGAATAGCTTATGTTCTTCCCAAGAATCCAAGGCATGTGTGGAGAGCAAAGTGCATTCATGCTGGGAACAACTCAGTTTACTGCCATAATGCACCACCACTGAAATTTTGCTAATAAACGAAGGACTATGCGTCAAGCCGAATAGTAGGTAGGCAGGCAACAATGTATAAATTGAAGAATATAAATGACACAATAGAAATATGCACACAGCCACATAGTTGGCAATCATCAGCAAGGAATAGCCAAATTTATGTATTAGTTTTGGTGTCACCAGGCACATGCCCGCCGATACAAACAGTCCAATACTCAGCAGTAGTGAACCAATATTAGGTCCCACCTGCAACCAATGCTCTCTATGATGCCACACCGAATTTGAGCCTTGTAAACCAAATATTGGCACTAATATAGCACACTTTAGACTATAGGCCAAGGCTAGAAAGGTAAAGGACTTTCCAACTTTGCGTCGGACATGAGCAGGTATTTTGTGGCGACAATTACGATTATTCAGTGTTATTAAACGTCGAATGGATGTGGCTCCTATAGAACTATTTATAGATTCTCTACGACGTGAGGCAGCCAAAGCAGCTTGTACATGATATGATGATACGGGATTAATACGATGTGATCTCGTCGATATGGGAGAGTAGGCTGGTAAGTGCTAAAAGTATATTTAAAATAAGAACAGAAAAATAATTATTATTCTTATTTTATTTATTGCAATACAATAACAAATTGTATTAAAAGTTTTTTTTAAAAAAGTATTGTAGCAAATAACATTTGCTCGTTGTAGAAAAAGTGACCAAAGTGTCTATCAAAAATCGATCCCATAACACCCAAACTAAGCAGATTAAGTTTGGAAAAGACCTTCTACAATTTAAGTATTCTAAATAAACGTCTTTATTTTAATATTAAAAAAAAACAATTTTTGCTAGTAATTAATACAAGGTAGGTCAAAATTCACCTTGAAGTTTAAAAATTAAACAACTATTACGTTAAATATTTTTTTTTCAGATTATATAAATAATATCTGTGTTGTAAAGCATTAACTTTTAACGATTCAACAATCGTTTAATTTTTCGATTTGTTGTTTGCCCTTACTTTTTATCGATAATGGTCAACTATTATAATCAAGTGGCAACTTTGTTCAAAGATAATGACAAAACAAATTCACCACTAATATCACTCACACAGCAAGTAACCTCATAGCCGAGACTTCATAGATCAGACTTTAAATGGCGGCGATATACATATGTATATAAAAAACAAAAAGTGCTGTATTATGGGGCGTAGCAAAAAAATCTTTTTTCCTGTTTTAGAAACTTCTTCTAAGGGGTGACTGACACAACTTTTTTTTTGTATGGAGACCGACCCGCCTTAGTGTCAAGTATGGATCCAAGGAAAGGAAAAAATGATATTTATCTCATAAACCAATTTTCTTTGTTATGTGTAAGCTGGATCCCCGCTTGTTAGGTGTACAGTATGGTATGGCATTACATTTGAGGATGTAAGTGTTAATACCGTAAATAGAGAGCAGCATTGGTTCGTGACAGAATATTTTTTTCCTCTTGTATTTGAAAATAAATCCATTTGAGATTTGGTTTCAGCAGGATGGAGCCACTGCTTGCACTGCCAGATACACAATAGCTCTTTTAAGTAAAATTTCTGGAGAGCGAATAGTTTCCAGAAATTTAACCAGCGTTAGATTAGTTTGTTAGATCTGTTGACACCCGACTATTCTCTTTGACGTTATTTGAAGAAGCGAGTATACATATTGTTACAGATTCATTTTTAAGTAGCTTAATTTACATTATAATTTATTTTAGTTGTAGTAGTTTAAGTCAGTGAACGAAAATAAACGAAACGAAATACAGTACAAATCATCTAAGTCAGAAACTTTTCAATTTTTATGAATCGTTTTGTTTGCGAGCAAAACAAAACCACAAACTTTTCAATGCAAAAGAGCATAAACAAAACAATTCGAGTTTTGTTCTTAGTCTTTGCTTTGACGGTATGTTTCGTTTGAGTACGAAACAAGAATGAAACGTTTGCAAACGTTTGCAGAACAAAAAGATTATAACAATCATAACTCTACGTCTTGACGAGCCATCGATTTGTTTAGACTAGAACAAAACGTCGGCAGAGCAACTGTCAAAAAATTGTTCATGTTCTTTGATATGGAGAAAACGTATAAAGAGTATTTTGTTGGTATTTTTATGTGTCGTCTCTTTCTTTCATATTCAAAATGCCTTTTAATGTCAGACATCGTTGTTCGAACAAATGTTCTGACAACGCTGTTTGAACAAGAACAAAACATCGACAACAGCGGTCCACACCAGGCAAATTCATGTGCGCACAAAAAATTGTTCGTTGTTCAAACAAATCGATGGCTGGTGTAGACCGTAGGTAATAACAATGCACCATTACCAATTCGCAAACTATAGTCAGTGACTTTATATCGTTATTAGGATCATAAAATTAATGTAGGTAGGTAAAATGTTAAAAAATTCCCAGCAACAAGCAGCAATAAACATGTAGATTTTTTCATGTAAAGAGCAAATCAATCAGCAAACGTTTTGAAACGTTTGCAGAAAGTATTGTACGGTATTGTTTTGCATGTTACATATTGAAGCTGAGTACTTTTCGATTCTGGTTTTGTTTGCACTCATAGTACAAAACAATACAAAACAAAATGCATGTACCGTTATTCTGGGTTTTGTTTCGTTTTCTTTTCCCTCTCTGGAATGATCGAAACAAAACTATTGGAAACGTTTCCTTTTGTTTGTTTTCATACTCTGGTTTAAGTTACTGTAGTTTTATTTCTATTAATTTATTTCGTTGGTTGTTCGAAAATGATGTTTGTTATTATGTGTAGCATACTTTTAGGCACTTCTATTATTCGTGCATATTACTTAACGTCTTAATTTGAATGTAACGGTTTTCGAATGTACTAGAATGTACAAACGAGAACTTTGTCGAATGTTACCGAACACCACTATGTTACTATAAATAGCCGAACAACACAGCTAACAAAATTAGTATTACAATAGAGCTTGTAAAGTGTGTATCAAAGTGAGTTTGATAATAAAAGTGTATAACCATAAGTGTAATAAGTAAAGTGATATAAAAACAATATTTGAGTGTATTTAAATAAATAAAGTGCTCTTAATTTTATAAATAATTTCAACTGTTTTTGATTGCAATAAAAGAACTCAAGGCTTATTTAAAGGAAATAATCCAACGTTTGTAAAAGGAATAAACGTAACAATATGTATGTGAATAATTCGTGGACAATCCTTAAACTCATGGCCAAGAATGTTGCAGAAATTCAAGGGCTTAAGAAGGACAATCCTCCAACTCAAGGCCAACATTGCAGAAATTCTAGCGACAAATGTTGAAAATGGTTTAAGAAAATGTTCTAAAACAAGTCAATGATTGCGAAGCTAAAAACAGGGGTCACTAAGTGTCATTTTTTCCATACTTAGTGTATTTCGTATATTTTATAATCTGAAAAAAATATAAAAGTTATATGTTCTATTTCACACCATTTCTTATCACTATATTTTAGTGTGAATATAAATAACAAAACAAAACATTACTTCCACTTAAATAAATAATCATCACTAGAAAAGTTGTTCTCTACAGCCTTGTTAGTGTTTGTGTTTTCAAACAAAGTAGAATATGAAAACAAAAAGCGATAATGAAATAAAGAAACTTTAATCATAATGTTAATCCGATGTTATAAATTTTTTTTACGGTATTGTGACAATAATAAAAACAAGAGTCGGACGACGTGTGTGTATACCACACAAATATGTTCACACAAACACTTTAATTTACCTACACCTGCAAACGTTGGTGTATGTGTATGTGTATCTCAACTCATCCAGGTACTTAAACAGAGTACTAAGTGATAATGCCACAATTTAACCATTTTCCGTTTCTTTTTTTCTACACTTATTTAAAGTTAAGTGTTTTGTTTTACAAATGTATGTGTATGTGTATACACGAGTTTAAATCATTCATTCATAAAAATTGCAGTGGTTGTACACACCTCTCACACTCTTCTTATCCTTATTTTCAATTGATACTCACCTCTAGGGCTTTGTCGTCCCATATGTTGTGTGTTGCACCCGAGCTTCGTGTACGCAGTACACGATGTCGATTTGTCAATGAATGACGATAATGATGGGGATGTTGGTGTCCATGATGCCTAAAAGCTGCTGTAGCAAGTGCCGTACCCATGCCAGTATTAGCACTATAGTTTAGTAAGGCAGCACCACCTATTGGTAAAGCAGTTGTTGGGACAGCACCACTAGTTGCTGTTGTATTGTGTGAAGCAATACCACCCATACCCAAGCCAGCCATTAAATATGGATTGTAGCTGGAGTGCTGAGAAAAAGACGAAAACACACAATATTAAAGAGAGTTTTTCGATGCGATTGAAGAGAGTGATTTACGGAATAAAAAAAATAACGAGAGCAAAAAAGTTAAAAAGAGTGTTTGTTTTTATTTTTTGACAAACACAAACAATTGTGTTTAACTTAAGCCTCTTTTCATTATATTTTTATCAGCGTGGGGGGATGACTGCTTTTGATTTAGTAGATAAAGATAGAGGCAGTAACCCAGCAAAAAAAAAATTATGTTTAAAGGCAATAACAGCTGTGAAAACAATACACTGATTAATTTCATATAAAAGCTTCCAATGAAACAGTTATTGCTTCTGAGCGGGAATGATTTTTAGAAGCAATAAGAGCTGGTGGTATCAATACACCGCTTATATTAATATTTCATTAACCAGCATTAAAAACGGACCTTTTGATTTTATAAATATTGAATCCTGACTTATTGGAATAAATGCACTCAGGCAGAAAAAGACAATTAGTACAACGCTGTCCTGACGTTGATGGTGTTATGCTGACATCAATACAACATACTACTTAGTACACAGCTGTTTACCAGACTTACAATGTCTTTACAATATTGAAATGTTAACGACGACTAGGCGTTTTCCGACTCTTGTTTTTATAATTTTCACAACATTGTTAATATAAATTTACAACAATGATCTGATGTTACACATCTCTTACAACGTTCACATTTTATGCTGAAACATTTTTTAAATTCACTTTTAAACATTCTTTGTTGTTTAGACACAGATATTTAAATTTGACTAATTTTGATTTGTGTACCAATATTATCAAGTTTGTAAATGTATGAATGAGAAAAACAAAAGGCATTTGCGAATACAGCATTCTCTGCAATCCCTCAATATTTTCTCTCTACCTCTCTTACTACTGTGATCAAGAGTTTGCAAGCTTTAATTTAAACGTGTAATGCTATAAACACAATCAAGTTCACTGACCATCGACTACAAGATGTCAAAAATAGAATACATGCGTGCTTATGAGAATAATTCTTTTAGCCGCTACACGACTACCGACTACATGGCTACTTTTGTAGCCCGTAGCCAACTTAGGCTGATTTCTATTTTTCTTGGCTACAAAAAACAGATTAGTGCTGCCAATACAATAAATGCATGAAATGGTGGTTTTAAAAACGCAATACATTAAATATCGCTATTAAAAACGCGAAAAACTATTATAGTGGCACCATTGAAAAATAATAATCATCTGTTCATTTGTTTGTTGTTAGTGGTCGGTAGTCGTTAAAAGAATTAAGTAGCTGGCTACTTGGCTATTTTTGTAGCCAGCTACTTTTGTAGTCGATGGTTGATTGTGTTTATAGCTTAAAGGTGTGTTAATAACATAAAACTATAGGATAATGGGGTGCCATATGTTTTTGTCTAGGAACAACAACACAACGGCTCCACATGATTGTGTAGTGGCGCTGATCCCTGCTGTGGTGTATAATGGAGTCTTTGCTGAACATTTTTAATTTTTACCTGTAAGTGGAGCTCCGAATACGTCCATGTGAGGCTGACTTTTGCTGCCAGGGGAAAAAAATCTGTGAAGATTTTTTTTCTGTTGGGATTCGAACCTTGAGTGCTTTAGTTTTGTATAGTCTCTATACATATATTTTTAATTTAATAATTTTGTATTTGTCAAATATCAACACTAAACAAGACAATTAGGACCATATTTTTGTATTCATAGTGTTGTTGCAGTACAGGTTTATCGTAAATACAATATTTCAAAACTTAAGTTTATTTTTATTAAGAATTTTGCATTTGTGTAGGAATTTCATAAATTTAATATAAAGGTTTGAAGAGACAAACAAGAAAGTTTTAATAATTGTATTCATTTAATGACTATTTCTTTAATTTTAAAAAAAAAATTTGCAACACTAGAATCCATATTATCAATCGGACTAGCTATTTAGCTAGTACATTAAAAATAACTCTTTAATTTACTAAAGTTCAAAAATACTTAAGTCATTGACAAGACCGCTTCAGTTATTGTCCTTAAAGATATCATGCTATTGATTTTCTTAACTATCGTGCTATCGATTTTTTACATTTTTTACAGAATCGTGCGAGATAGTCAAAAAGATGTTTGTAATTCTAAGAAGGTGATAATAAAAGTTTTTAGGAATTTTTATGAATGCTTGCATGCCTTTGTTTCTATACCAGTCGGGAATGATTTTACATAAGCAGATACAGAGATAGATGCATGTTAGTGTAAATTTTTGTATTTAAATCGGTTCAAAATTCGAAAAATTCAATTCTCGAAAAGTTTTTGAAACTTGAGATTGCCAACTTTGACGAACTGTGGAGCTACAGGGTGCCTAAGCAACGAAAGAAGTTTATAAGTTACATATCTATTACCATTTTTTCTTCAAAAGAAACCACTGTGCGATGTCATATTCACTATATTTGACTGCGTATTCAATTAGCTAAAATAAGCATCTAAAAGAAAATACCACTAAAACCTGTATTCTGAACTTTATTACGGCAACTAAAATTGTAACAAATTTGACAATCATTTCGCATTAAAAATTTGAATTTTACATTTCATGGCAAACGTAAGCAGATTCGTAAGCAAGGCGAATTCATACAGGTGAAATTTTCAGCCCAGCTGATGGGGAAACTTTTTGTCGAAATTGGTTGAATTTGCCTTGATTTTATTTATTAATGCAGGGAAGGAAATTTTGATTTTGGATTCGGTATTGAACAATTAACTTACGTGTACTTTTTTGATAATAAATGTGCTAAATTTATGTATATTTGTTGCTTTTGCGTCATTAATAATGTGTTTCAAAAATGTATATCCCTTTTTTAAACATATTTTATTATATTTAATATGTAAAAACAACTTTACCATCCCTGATATACGAATTGTCCTTAACATAAAACATCCCCTCAAAAGTTGCCGTTGCATATATCTTATGGATATGCATTGTTTGTAAGCTACAACACTTTGACATTTCCTTACGAACGTGTTTACGGGTAAACAGTATTTTTTGCTGGGATATAATTACTGTATTCACAAGGTGTCCTTAATTCAAATGTTCTAAAAAACATAAAAATATGACTGTTGTGAACGACGCTTCATAACTAAGTGTGATATATTAACTTTAAATAGTCGATGTTGCTAAATTTTTAATAACACATCCTTTTAACGGATAGCGAAGGCGGTGGCTTACAAATGTTACGGACTGCTTTACTTTGCAGATTTTTAACCCATCACCGCAGGTATCTGAATAGTTATGACAGCACAAAAAATATACCAGTAGTATTATTTTGGGACAGTTTTTACTAGAAAAGCTAAAAAAATTTGTATTAACTATTGTAAAATCCTAGAACATTATGACAATGTGAGATGTTGGGACACCTTGTGAATACAGTTATTATTTGTCTGCTTTCAAGCAATTACTTGTACAGCTAAACATATAAAATAATTAAGTCGAAAATTTGAATTAAATAGTTATCTAAATCCTTAACTTTCCAAATCATATGTATTTTCTAATCAAACCTTAACCTCAAATACACACATACACACATACGTACATCGCAAAACAAAACAAAAAATGTAAACAAACATTTTAATTCATATTCACTTACCATTCTCTGATTTAAACGTTCTCTCTCACGACTCGCCTCTCTGGCCAATTGCTCACGCATTTCACGCTCTCGGCGTTTTTCGCGTTTGCGCTCTATCTGTTCGAGTTCATGTAGATTTGGTAAACTTCCCATTATGTTCAATGTTGTCTTAGTATTTGTTTAAAAAAACTTTTCTTTTAATTTTATTGTATTTGTTTTGTTGTAGTTGTTATTTATTGTTATTCGTTTTTTTTTCTTTCAACTTTGTTTTTGTAAAGTTGTTAATTTAAAAAGAAACTTTAAAAGATAATATTAAAAAGCCACATTGGGGACGGATTGTCATAAAAGAATACAAAATGTATACAACACTGTGTACATTTACACATACTTATGTATGTATGTGTATGAGCAGTTTAAAGGTGTTTTTGTAAAGCAATGTTACTGTTATTGTTTTTGACAGCTGACCATAATGATGATGTTGTAGTTTTTAGTTGATGTTGTTATTGTTATTGTTGCTATTGATGTTATAACCTTAATATGCAAAGAAAAACAAGAGAAAAAGATAATGAAGGGTATAAAAATATTAATTAAAACGAAGAAATTATTGTTAAACTTAAATTAAGTGCTTTTCTGTTAATTAAGGGATAAACTTTTGTTTTTTTTTTTAATTCTTTTATAATGAGTATCACAAGCAGTTTGTTATTAAAAGTTTAAAGTTCATTAAATTCTAGAAAAATACCACAATCTTGTTGTTTATATATTGGTTTGTCACAAACGAAACATAAACACAATTAAATTTGTTTGTATTTGCACATAAACAGTTTATGTGTGTTGTTTTTACTTGTTTATTTTTTATTGTTGTTGTTGATGTCCATTTATTAGTTTGTTGATTTTATTGTGTGTATTTATTACTCATACGTTTGTACGAGCACTTTAATGTGTGTAAAAATGTACTTTATTTTTAAAATCAATGTTACTTCTGCATTAGCTTTATTTCCTTTTTATTATTTAATTTTTTTAATGTTGCTTTTTATGTTTAAGGCTTTATATCGCGAATGTGTTTAGTTACAAAAACTATTTTAAATACAACTATTACTGGCGAATAATGGTCAACAACACAAACAACATTTTCAACATTTCTGATTTTTTTATTCAATTTAATTGTAATAATTGTTGTGTTTTGATTATAATTTGTACTATGTTCAATATTTTAACTATCGTTTAGAAGATGTTTTTTCGTTTACTCTTTTAGATTTGGTGTTTATAGTTTACTAGAAAAGCCCGGCGCGCGTTGCTACGCCCCTTAATGAATAAAAATGCATTCTGAATTTTAATTGAATATAAAGTGAAAAAAGCTAAAAATTTTAACTTTTTTTAATGGGCGTGGCACTGCCCACTTTTCTAATCTCAAAACTGTATAGTCATGACAGCTCAATATGTGTGCAAAGTTTCAGAGAAATCGGTGAAGTTGAAGTAGCTGAAAATGGAAATTTTTCTTATGGGCGTAACACTTCCGAAAAATTGATCTAGTGCAAGTAGCTTCAAATGATAACTTATTTCTTATGGGCGTGGTCCGCCTAATTTTTACCACCCTTGGAATGTGTACAACAACTTGCCAAAATTTGAGTCCGATCGGCTTTACAGTTTCGGAGTCTATAACTAACACACACAGACAGACAGAGTTTCACTTTTATATATGTAAAGGGTGTTTTTTTTTAACCCGATAGATTTTGAAATTGTAAAAAATAACACAAAAAATTAAATTGTAATCAAAATTTTTTTTTTATTCGAAAAATCAATACGTGACATTAACATTTGAAAATGATTTCGGGCATATGGGCACCGCCGGTGTTCTCGACGAAGCGCATTCTGGACATCCAATTTTGGGCCACTTTTTCGAGCACTGCTGGCCGTGTGTCACGAATAACACGAACAATGCTGGCCTTTAAGGCGTCAATTGTTGCTGGTTTATCAGCATAAACCAGTGACTTCACGTAGCCCCACAGGAAATAATCGAGAGGTGTCAAACCGCACGACCTTGGAGGCCAATTGACAGGTCCATTTCTCAAAATCAACTTATCGCCAAATTTTGATTTCAATAAGTCGATGGTTGCGTTCGCCGTATGGCACGTAGCGCCATCCTGTTGAAACCACATCTCCTCCGGATCAATGTCATCCATATTTTCAAACAAAAAATCATTGATCATGGTGCGGTAACGATCTCCATTGACCATAACGCGAGCTCCGGCCTCATTTTTGAAGAAATAAGGTCCGATGATGCCACCAGCGTGAAAACCGCACCAAACGGTGCATTTTTCTGGATGTAATGGAGTCTGTAGGGTCTCTTGTGGATTGGTCTCGCTCCATATGCGGCAATTTTGCTTATTAACAAACCCGTTAAGCCAAAAATGCGCCTCATCGCTGAACACAATTTTGCGATAAAACAACGGGTCAGTTGCCAACTGCTCTAGAGCCCAATCGGCGAAAGAACGACGCATATAATGGTCTCGTGGCTTCAATTCCTGCACCAGCTGGATCTTATACGGGTGTAGGCCGAGGTCTTTGCGCAAAATTTTCCACGTAGTGGACGGACAGAGCCCCAATTCCTGCGACCGACGACGAATCGATAAATTTGGATCTTCTTCCACACCTTTGTTTACAGCGGCGATATTCTCTTCAGTACGCACATTTCTTCGACGTGTTTGTGTTATTGCATCCTCTAGAGAGTATGTGGTACGAAATCTATCCACAGTTCGACGAATGGCTTGTTCAGATGGACGATTATGTACGCCATAAAAATGACGAAGTCGTCTATAAGTTGCGCGAATCGACGACTGATTTTCAAAGTAAATTTGGATAATTTCGTAGCGTTGTTCCAGCGTTGTTATATAGATTGAATTTCTTTTAGGAAAGAAACTCAGGTCGAAATAAATAATAAAATAAAAAAAAAATAAATTGTTAGAATGAAGTTGTAGTTTTAGCTAAAAAATCATTAAAAACAAGTAAGAGCGCTATATTGGGATGTGCGGAGTCTGGTAATACCCATCACTTTTATGTAAACATGTAAAAATACCACATCATGGCTGAGCCTAGATTTAAGATTTCATGTAATACGCCATTTTTCTTTTTTATTTCCGACGCCATCTTTGATTTTTAATTTTTACATAATTACAGTAGAAACTCGATTCTTGCACATATTCACTACTTGCTCACCTCGATTTTTGCGGCACGAAATGTTTTTTTTTCATTACGTACTCAGTACTTGCAACATTCGAAAATTTTTACCTCAATACTTGCAACATTTTTTTTTTCAAATACGCTTCTCTGTAAATTTTTTTTGTTTGTTAGTCAGAGTAAAGTGAAGCCCGCCGTAGTATCAAACAGATGATGAATTGTGCTAAACTACGTCAGTTTAGAGTTGAGTTGTGCGTCTGACGCTTCAGAGGCTTAAAGGCAGTGCAGTAGTGAATAAGTAAGTCTGCACAAAGCAAACGCGTATCGAAAATTTCTTTGATATAAATACTTAAAAGTTTACAAGTGTACTGAACGAAACTGTGAATTAAAATAAATTTTGAGATAAAAAAACCCATGAATGTGCTTTTTAATTGTATAAAAAGTAAATATTTGGTACTTGCAGCAACCTCAAAACTTGCACCGGGCCCGGTTTTCATTGCGAGTAAAAATTGAGTTTCTACTGTACTGTATTCTACTAGTCAAGCCCTTTCGTTTGATACCCATATTGTTAGGGTTAACAAAATTAGTTCCACCATTTTCTTTCAGACGCCATCTTGGACTTTACACTTTTTTAATAGTTAACTAAATAGTAATGGTCAACCTCTTTATTATTATTGTGAAGGTTAAAGGGGTCAAAGCCGTAACTACTATATTTGACTCATATATTCACCATTTAATCTAGGACGCCATTTTGGATTTTTTTTTCATAGCGAACTATATTTTAATAAATTCATTTGATCCCCATAGTGGCTCTCTCTCTCTGTTAAAAAAAAAAACTGAAAAATATCGAATTCCGTTTGTAAATTTTAGAAAAAACAACGAAGCAGTTGTACTCTGGTGCTTATACACGGTGGCTCAGAAAGACCGAAGTGGTGTGAATTCTTTATAAATTTTTTATTATATTTTTTTCTTTCTTTTATTTTCAGTATTTTGTAAAGAAGACTTGGACAATTTATAATGGAGCAATACACAACTGAACAACGTGACCAAATCGTTGAAATTTACTTTTCAAATCAACGGTCCATTGTGTTGACTCAGCGTGCATATCGTCGTCAATTTAATGTGCGGGTTGCATCCTCTCAGTCAACAATAAACCGTCTGGTTGCAAATTTTCGACAACAAGGAGCAGTAAGGAACCTTGCTGGTTCCGGCAAACTACGATCTGTCCACACTTTTGACAATATTCAAGTGGTACAGGAGAGTATTCGGGAGGATTCAGAAACATCAACCAGGAGACGTTCGACACAACTTGGCCTCTCAAGAGGGTCGCTGCAGCGAATTTTGCATACCATTAGAATGTTTCCATACAAAATTCAACTTGTCCAAGAATTGAAACCGACAGATTACCAGCAACGACTTGACTATGCAACTTATTTCCAGCAAAAAGCACAAGAGAATCCTAATTTTATTCATAACTTAGTTATGAGTGACGAAGCCCATTTCCAATTAAATGGGTTCGTTAATAAGCAAAACTGTAGGATATGGGCTACGGAAAACCCGAGAGTATTTCATCAGAAAGTAAAATGTTTACTGACATTTTACCATATACTTAATGAATGTTTTTTGGCATCTGTACCTAGAGTGTTTCCTTCTAAAGCTAATGGTCTCCCCTGGAACACAAAATTTATATATCGGCTTAAAAACAGGAAAAATAAATTGTATAAAAGTTATAAAAAATATGGAACGTTGTTGTGTTATGCAAAGTACTCAATATCAAGATCTGAATATACTATTGCTAATCAATTAGCTTATAAAAACTATTTAGATAAAATACGAAAAAAATTTCAAAAAGGATCCAAAATCATTTTATAATTTCGTTAATTCTAAAAGACGATCGGCTGAATATCCTTCGATTATGAAATATGGTGATTCAGAATCTTCGGATGATAAGTCCATTAGTAATATGTTTGCTGACTTTTTTGCATCAACTTACTCTTCGTCATCCTTTAACTATCAATATTCGTACACAATCCTTGAATCCACAACTTTTTCTATACCATCCATTAGCCAACAAACCGCCTTAAACGCCCTATCTAAGCTAAAATCGTCAAACGTGGCTTGCCCAGACGGCGTCCCCAGCAATGCTCACAAATACTATACATTCCATTGACTCATATATATAAAATATCTCTTAAGACGGGTTATTTTCCTTCAATTTGGAAAGAATCGTTTATAATTCCACTGTTTAAATCTGGATCTAAAGCTAATATTTCAAATTATAGAGGCATAGCTAAATTAAGTGTTATACCAAAATTATTTGAAAAACTTATATTTGATACACTGTCGCATCACGCATCATCTATATTATCTCCAACACAACATGGATTTCGTAAATCATGCTCTACAGCTACGAATCTTCTAGAGTTGACAACTTGGGTAAATGAAGGATTTGTTAATAGCATGCAATCGGATGTTATATATAACGATTTTAGTAAGGCGTTTGATAAAGTCAATCATGATCTTTTGCTGTTTAAACTTGATCGGATGGGTTTTAGTTTATCGCTTCTTAAATGGCTTGGTTCATACTTAAAAGGCAGAACACAATCTGTTAAATTTCGTCATTCATATTCAAACTGTATAAATGTAATATCAGGTATTCCTCAAGGTAGTCACCTAGGGCCCCTCCTATTTACACTATTTATAAATGATCTTCCTTCTGCAATTAAACACTCAAAAACTTTAATGTATGCAGATGATGTAAAACTATTTATTTCCTTAAACAGCTCTGATCAGCAAGTTCTTTTGCAGAATGATATTAATAATTTAACTACCTGGTGTAGTATTAACTTAATGGATCTTAATGCGAAAAAATGTAAATATATGATTTTTACAAGATCAAGTCGAATAAATGGTAGCTAAATATATTATGAATAATATAGTTCTAGATTTGGTTGATAATTTTAATGATCTTGGCGTACTTTTGGATACACAATTAGACTTTAAAAGTCACATATTGTTAACAGTCAATAAGGCTACTGGAGTACTTGGGTTCATAAAACGTTGGGCTAAGGAGTTTTCCGATCCATATACAACAAAGCAATTGTTTACTACCCTAGTTAGACCAATTCTTGAATATGGATCTGTTGTTTGGGACCCTCAATATCAAGTACACTCTAACAAAATTGAGTCAGTTCAAAAACAGTTTCTGTTGTTTTGTCTTCGCGGTTTGCGTTGGAACCCTAACATAAGGTTGCCATCATACGAACATCGCCTAGCCCTTATTAAATTGCCGACATTAAAAAGTCGTAGACATATGCTAAATGTTACTTTTATGTTAAAATTAATGAACGATAGTCTTCATTCCGAATTTCTTCTTAGCAAAATAAATTTACATATTCCTCTTCGATCATTAAGAAATTATAATATCCTAAGCATAAAATATTACAGCACAAACTATGCTAATTTTGATCCATTTCGCAGAATCTGTGATGAATTCAATTTATTGTATCCATTTATAGATTTTAATAAAAGTTTGGAAATCGTGAAAAGAGATATTATATTACACTTAAATACAATAACCTAAAAATTTATTATATTTTAATTTCCATATATAAACATGTCATTTATATTTGTTTTTGTTAAATTATTTGTAATTTCTTAATTATGTTTTGTATAAATTGTATTTAAACTAGTCTGTAAGGATTATTCCATAGCCTTTAATAAATAAATAAATAAATAAATATTTTTTGAAAATGACCGAGGTGTCGCCATTTCCATCAATGGTGATCGATATCGGGCCATGTTGGAAAATTTTATAAGGCCAGCCGTGGAAAACCATCCGCAAATATGGTTCCAACAGGATGGAGCCACAGCGCACACTGCGAGGGCCACAATGGCTCTTTTACGCGACATCTTTGGTGAAAGAATAAATTCGCGTAGAAGCAATTTTAATTGACCTCCGCGTTCCCCGGATTTAACCGCTCCAGACTAATTCCTTTGGGGTTATTTAAAAGGGAAAGTTTATGTTAATAAGCCTAGGACTATTGAGGAATTAAAAACCAATATTCGAGACGAAATTAACAACATTACACCGGAAGTTTTGTGAAAGGTCATGGAAAATGTGTTGGAAAGGGCACATTTGTGTGAAGCAGAAAATGGCCACCACTTGCTGGATATCATTTTTAATAACTAATCTAAAAATATTCCCTATAAATTTACTGTATCTAAAAAAAAATTAAAAAAATATGTAGTTTTTTGTATATTGGGCACACACAAAATTAGAAATAATCTGCCTTAGATCACCAAAACTGTAGGGAATAAATGGGGTGGTTTTCTAAAGCGATTATAATTATAATAACTCTCAGAGAATTATTATAATTGTAGGGACTTGTAAATAAAAATACAAAGAGTTTTTCAATGAGTGGGTTTTATTTATAATGTTATAAGGAATTCACACCACTTCGGTCTTTCTGAGCCACCCTGTATCTCAGTTGGTTTCAAAGCGATTTGTTATTTTTTTTTTCTTAGAAATAATTTCTGAAATTACGGCTTATATTTTGGTATTTTAAGTGTGTCTTAAATTTTTTTAGGATTTTGAAAAAATGTTATGGATTTCAAGAAATATATATATTTTAAATAATTTTTGCCTATAACTTTGCTGATTAGTGACCAATTAGTCCAAAATTATTAATGAATATCTCGAGAGGCAGTCGCGTTTATTTGCTCATATCATTCAAACTGTTTGAAACATTTAACTCTAAAGTATATTTTTTTTTTTGCAAAAAAGTTAACAAAATTTTTTTGTCTTAAAAAGCAACTTACCCTAAAGTAAAAGATATATATATCTCGTTTAAAATACTACAACTTATTTGTAAACTGTTATTGAATTTGAAAAACCTTTATCTGTTTTTTACATCAGTTAATGCTAAAGTTTGCTGCAATGTTATATATCTTGTTAATAAAAAATTGTTTTGTTGTATTTAAAATAAGTATTTTTAATTTGCCGATTTCTTTAAATAAAGGTACCGATAATGCCAATTTGGTTTTTCTTAAATATACCGATCATCTTTCAACCCTGTTTATAGTCAAATATTTCCTTGCAGTCGTAATTCAGCTCTGGTCGGGTCAAGAGCTCGCGCGTCATTGTCATTATCGTTGTCGAATAAGGACAATCAGGCCGTCCTTTTCATCTGGCTTCGAAAGTTTTGCGCCTCACTCGCATTGATCAATTGCGTGGCGTCGGTATGTTACCCGGACTTTCAATTGACCACATGCAGATCTTTATATAAGGAGTTGAATACGGAAATTTCGGCTTTCTGTACGAAGGTATAGGTCGCTTGGCAGTTCTTGGATGAATTATTAAGATAAATTACAAAGCACTTAATCAATTGTTTGTTTTTCATCCTTGAACATCCTTGGCTTGTGCGCATGTAATTGAAGTTTTGTTTTGTTTAATTTAACTACAAGATTATTAACTTCCTTGTCAATAATTCCAACTTGATGCCATTTCATCTTAACAATTTATTTTATATTCAAGTATGAGTTCAATTAAAAAATTTCTTCTTAATTAAGTAATTTCTGTAATTCCTTTCCTAATCATCTTTCGATTTAATCACAGCATTTCATTAATCAGTTACCTTTTGTTTGTTTGTTTTTGTTTTTAACAAAATTAATTTATTTTTTCAGACATTTGTAATTTATAGCATCTACTTAAATTGGACATAATTATGGCCCATAGCACAGCTACCGAAAGAAATAATTTTCCTACTTCCCTTTCTGGGGGGAGGAGGAGGAGGTTCCTTTTATGCTTGCTGTGAATAAAATTGTTAAAAATTGTACAACTACTTTTGCTTTATATTCGTTGTTAAATCACTTTTTATGGAATATTTTATAAAATAACTTAGAAGTACAGATACAAGTATATATTTATATGTGTGTGTATAGCTTTTTCCACTTAAGTGTTAGTATACATTTCATTGTGTAGGCGTGACAACTAATTATCTAAAGTACAAAATGAAAAGGTACATTGTAAGTTGTTCTCTTTAGGGTTTCTTTCTGCCCCTTTGGTTGTTTGTATGACAGTTCTCACATTCACACTTAAACATTTGTTTGTTTTTTCTAATGCTATTATCAAATTTTGGTTAACTTACCACATCTCTGTGATACACTTTTGGGCAATTTTGTGTAAATTATAGGTAAAAAAAGAGACAAGGTTAAATTTTAAATCGATTCGTTTGATTTACTATTTAGTATGAACACTTTTGTGGGTATTATTTGTATGAAAACAATGTTAAAAGTTTTAAGCATTTAACCTAAAGCTTGTTTTGTATTTGTATTTTTGTTTTGGTATAAGAAACTTATCTTCAATAGATACTGAGAAAGAAAATATCCAAAAGCTAAGAATTTTATATTATAACGGTGTTTTGCTTGGGTTGGTGTTGGCGCATTAAGATGGCAATTATGTGTTTTTTAAGCATCTCATCCAACCTTTTTTATTACAGGAAAACAATAATTCGCATTTGCTTCCAGTAACTTTTTACTTTAGTGGTCTTCACAAAGTGAAACTCACTTAATATGAGACTACTAAACTTAAACAAAGTATGACCTTTTCTACTTTTAGTTTCTTATATGACTTTTTTCATTGTTAAAATAATTATGAAAATATTTCCGTGTAAACAAATTAATTTTAAATTAATTAATTGATTAAAGAATTTGTTTTCAAATGTTGTCGAGAAATAGGAAATTGATTATTTATCCGAGTGCCATAAACTGACGGTGGTTAGGTTCCTGACTCTCAACCAGAGCCCCTGTTCTCAACCAAAGCCCCTGCGAACAGGTTATGCAGCTCAGCCATGCCACAAGTAGCAACTTTTCTAATTATTTCTTAGTTCCTGTATATACACCTTGCTCAAGAGCTCGGGCTATCTATTCCCTAAAATTTTGTTTTTCGCTACATGGTATAGATTGATCGGCAACAGAATCAGATGTGTGGTCTGAAAAAAGACGAACAATCCACCATGTAACTACTTCTGTTAAAAAGCAAAAGCAATCCGAGACATATACGCATGCCCGAAGTCCATAGTGACTCCACCCTCTGTGAGCATTGGCCATTAAGCCATCATTCTCTATTCTGTTGAGATGGCAACAACATCCAAAAATATCCGTAATTGTCGGAAGTTCGACTGAAGTCAAACATTAGACATTAACCACTTATTATTCTGTTTTCCCTCTTGGGAGCAACCATAATCACCACATGCTCTTCGAAAGGATCTTACCAATAACCAGTCCAGAATAAGTTCTGAGGACTCATTGGTTTTCTTAGTACCAGATAGATCTCTGGTTAGCCTTGAATCATGCTCTGACCAGAGTTATTATTCTCCAAGGTTATGGCACCAAGAAGCCAGAAGTGTGGGTCTCACTTCTCTACCCTCTACTGACAATCCACCAAGGCCTGGGATATAGCCAAGAATACATAACCCCTGGAGGTTTATTCCGGCTAGTTCCGGTGTAAAAAAATATCTGGGTTAGTCCTTCAAGTATTAATTTTAAGGTAAATTAAAAATATCTTGCGCATTTTTGCGGCTGCCATACATTTATTGTCACTTTTCCAGTATGACCTCCACTCTTTCGCGATAAAAAGTTTTTGAAGAATGCGCAAAAGCTCCCAAATACATGGCAAAGACGTCTTAATAATATTAATAATGGTGAGATATGGTTTTCAAGACGTACCAAAAGAAATAAAGATAAACCTTAAGACAAATATAAATACTGTCTGTTTTCGAATATCCGAAAAAGGGATACAATGTGGAAGACATCATGACCGGTTCTTAACATAAAATTTAGTTTGGCTGAATGAACCGTATGCATTGCCTGATAGTGTACAACCGAAAGAATTGTAAAAAAGCTGGAAGAAAACCGAAAAACTTTGACGATTGTAGTACAAAATCGAAAATAAGAAAGATAAAAAATATTTTAGATTTAACTGACCATCGGGAAATTATTAAAGCTAGTGAGCAAGTGTTGCGCAAAATGGGAAAGCGAGATTCAGTCAGACTTTTGAAAGATATGTCGGATGCTTTATTTAGTAAAGGTACGAAAGTTAAAAAAAATTGTAAGAGACTTAGCTCAAAGACTGTACCTTTAGATAGCCTGATGAAGCCTTATCTTTACAGCTTGATGCTGATTTGTCAAAACATTAATTCGATGTTATTGGGCTAAAATTAAATGTAAAATTATTTTTCTCTCCTACACTAATATTCAAAAAGCTAAGAATAAATGTTATCTAACCAAAACAGAAATCAGTGAGATGCCTGTGAAAAGTTCATTCCTGTCATAAGTGAATCATGCTATTGAAAGGCTTTGTTTGGATAAAAACAAGGTTTTACTCAGTATTGACGAACTGAAAACAGATAAAAATCATCTAAATATTTTGATAAAATAGGGATGCGATGGGGTTCGGCAAAAGCAGTATAAATAGAAAATTTCCTTGAAGGGTGGCCATAATCATTAATATACAAGGTGTTCGCCGGGAAGGTATACTACTTTGTTTGTTTGACCGTGGAGGCCAATCTACATCACCATTCCTTGAATTAACTTGTTGTGGAAAGAGGCCTCGCAGTCATTCCATTTGAATCCTGGCTGTATGCGATGTGGCACCGTCTTATTAAAACCACATGTTAGTCAAGCCCAAAGCATGCAGTTGTGGTGTTTATAAATTTTCAATCCTACGACGATATCGCTCCCCATGGACAGTTACCGTTTTGCCGTTTTCAGTTTCAAAGAACTAAGGTCCAATGATTCCTCCTGACCAAATTGCACACCAGGCTGTCACTTTTAATGGATGAAAAGGTTACTGATGAATAATTTGAGGGGTTTCGTTTGCCCAGAATCGATTATTCTGTTCCTATTTAAATATCTATTTAAATAAAAATGTGTCTTGTCACTCATGATGATTTTTCATGAAAATCGGGGTTGTCATGGGCGAGCTGTAACATCCTATTGGCATTTGTACGGCGGCGAAAATTGTCTTCTGGAAGAAGCTCTTGTATCAACTGAATCTTAAATGGAAACAAATGCAATTCTGTGAGCAAAATTGTGGCCAAAGTTTTTCTTTGAAGATCAAGCTCCTGAGCAAGGCATCGAATTGATATTGATGGATTGTTTTGAATACTTTCTTGAACAGTTTTCAGGCGATTTTTCAGTACATTTTGGTCCATGCTTGGTCCTGTCAACTACAGTCCCTCTTTCTTCGAAATCATTTACTTTACGATAAATATTGCGTCTTGTTGGCACGTTGTTTCTCCAAAAATTTCACGTAACTTTCTTATCGTCACAATAATCGATCATTGATTTTGATAAAATGTTTTATATTTAGATTTAAACACGTTGGATTACCGAATATTTTTCCGTAATTAATATGACACGTCTCTACTTCACAACTGCCAAATCTGTGGTTTTCATGGGCAACCACGTATGTCCTAAAATCAATTTTTTCAGGAGAGCTGCAAAACCGTGTTAGTGCTGAACGATTTTTGAATATATAAAGAAGTTACGTTGTAATGCCATTAAAATAATCGAAATGGGTCCATCTTATTTGAAAATTTTTTAAAATCAAGTAAAGGCTGTCTAAAACCAACCAACCTGTATTTGAACTCATTTTTTATTTAACTCATAAGTGAAAGGTCTATCCAACGCTATTTATTAATTTACCCCAGTAAGATTTGCGATCTGCCACACTGTGGTTTGGTTTCTTTTTTTTTCATTTTAATAAAGAAATTTAATAGTTATAACGAAAGAATAATCTGCAAAAGTATATTTTTGCTTTTAACTTAAATAAAAACACAAAACGTAATTGATTATCTTTTGATAAGCAATAACTACAATATAAATATTTTATACTCTCTTTTCAAACTTTATTAATATCCTTTTGGTTCAAATGACTTTTTAGTTTCTCCTTACATTAAGCTTGCAACTACAGTGCGGTGCAATATTATAGTCGCACGTCAATTTTAAGTTTTTCTTTTTATATTGACACGACACATTATAAGAAGGCGAGTTAAAAATGCGAGCTCGAATTGGAATGAGATAAGAACAGCTTCGCAATTTTCATTAAATTCTTAAAAAGTTTTTAGTGGATAATTTATTTCGTTAAGAGCAAATTCAACTTAGACGGAAACAACTTCTACTAGAGAAATTTGCGTGGGGAACCAAGCTATTTTTCCAGAAGAATTTTCGGTGGTAATTCTTTTGTGGTTCGAGGCTCTAGAACTAGAATTGGGGTTTCCCAGTACCAAAATGATTTCGACAGAAGAGACAACTTTTCTGCAGACAAATTTGACAATTTTTTTTGGGAGAAAACGTAGAAAAAAGATGATGGAAAATTATTATGCGCAAAATCGATGCTAAAAATAAGCTCTTTGGCACGACTATAAAGCTTAAAACCGCTGGTATTTATGTATGGTAGACAATCACTAAAGAAATATGTATCTTTAAAACTTATAAAAACTGTGACAAAACAAATCTTCTTGCTTATTTCCAATAATGAAGGCACAACTCATTACTGATTTGTACAAGATGGGCCAAAAGAAGTCATCCGATGTTGTTAAGCTCTCTTTTTTTAATGAAAAACTTCAATTCTGTTTTTGATGATGTTTATTTAAACCAGTCCAGTCGAGAAGATGATATCGGCCAAAAATGCGCCGTCACAATTGATTGCTATACGGGCTCGTTTTATGCAATTTTTCATTTTTCCGGCGAGAACTTAGGGCAACAGATTCTAGCACTCGTGTTGAATGTTGTCCTTGAGGGCTTCCAGAGTCCCGGGCTTGTTTACGCAAACACGTGACTTCAAAAGATCCCACAAAAAAGTCTGGGCGATCTTGCAGGCCAATGTAAATCGCCAAAACGGGAGATAAGGCGACCCGGGAACGCCGCCTTCAGAGTATCGGTTGTGGCTCGCGCAGTGTTTGCCGTTATTCCATCCTGTTGGAACCACATGTCCTTCAGTCCTAATTCGTTGAATTGCGACATTAAAAACTCAACTATAGCGCGCACGTTAACTGTTGTCGTTTGACTACCGGCGTCCTTGAAAAAAAAATGGCCCTATGACTCATCCAGCGTGAACAACGTGAACATCCAGTCACTTTGAGTGGGTGTGATGGCTCTTCGTGCATTACTCGTGGATTTTCGGTGCCCCAGATGCGTTATTTTTGCTTGTTCACGTACTGCGACCTCGACACGAATTTTCCGTGTTCTAGGGGGAGTGTATCGCTCCATGGCTTATTCACTTGTATTCTACATCTGTTTAATTCACAAATGTCAAAACAGATTCGACATTGGCCTCCATTTGCAAAAATAAGAGGATCTTCCAATAGGATGATTTCTTTTGGCTCAACTTGTATATTATTTCTAGTTTTAATATTCTCTCAAGAGCGCGACTATAACAGCGCACCATTCCAAAATCAATTTGATTATTAGAACGGTGACATTTTTATTTCCTCTATTAGTTTTAAATGCTCTTCCAAATGCCAAACATAAATCGTTTCAAATCTTTGTGTTAATAAAAGGTTTTTCAATAGGGATGATATGATTTTGTAGTGACGTTTCGGCCATTTGTATAATGTCAAGATCTATCATTTGTTTTTCATTGTATTCAGTAGTGTTTACAATTTCATCATGAAGAGATATACGCAAGAATAACGTTTACAAATTATTCAGTTTTTTATTATCAAAATGATCTTTCTTTAATTGAAACTTTTCGTGCGCTATTGCCATTTTATGGTCCTAATAATCGTCAAAGTGTGATCGCTTTTCCTCGAGTTGTTGCAAATGTTGAGCTTAAATTTTCTTTACATAATGTTTAAGTGCCAAAAAGACACCTCAATTAACAGTTTGGTGTGATTTTTGGTCTGGTGGAATAATCGGTCCGTACTTCTTTCGAAATGAAGCTGGTAACACCGTTACTGTCAATGGAGAGCGATATAGATCGATGATTACCAACTTTTTATATCCGAAATTAGAAGAAGGTGATCTTGACAAGATTTGATTCTAACAAGATGGGGCTACGTGCCACACAGCAAAAGTAACAATTGAATTATTGCAAGAAAAGTTTGGAGATTCGATTATTTCAAGAAATTGTAATATTGAATGGCCTCCAAGAAGTTGTTATTTAACACCATTAGACTTTTTCTTGTGGGGTTATTTGAAGTCATTGGTTTTTCGAAATAAACCAGACTCTCTTCAAACTTTACAAGTCAATATTGAACGTACCCATCACGACATACGACTTGATTTAGTGGAAAAAGTGCTCGAAAATTGGGTTAATCGAATTTGTCCCTGCTGAAGTAGTCGTGGAGGTCATTTGAAAGACGTTTTATTTAAAACTTAATTGTATCCATTGTACTTCACACTAAATAAAAAACTTTTTAATTTCCTTAACACTCTTTTTGGAAAACTTTTAAGAATTACTTAAAATTAACGTGCAGCTATAATATTGCCCCGCAGTGTATAGAACAACTATAATGTTTTTAATAAAGTGAAACGTCATATGAGAAAGGAAAAAAAAATGAAGTACATTTATTTATTGTATCAAATTGCGTATAACATTTTATCAACACAACTGACATGAAGATCTCTCAAGCTGACACAGAATATAGACTGCTACGAGTTCAGAGTCATACTACGTGCTACTTGCTGTACGAGTAATAAACATTTTTACATTCACAAGTTCATTTACTTAAACAGCTACACACACCAATACTTTAATAGATACGAGGTTAAACGGACAAGTTTCTGAACAAATTCAGACATTTTCTGTTTTAAATAAAATTACAATTTAACAGAGGAAAAAGTCTAAAAGCTCTCTTAAGTCTACTTTTTGCGTTTTGCATAAATTTAAAAAGTTTCAAATAAATAATATCAGTTACTCATGTTACTCATTTACTACATTAACATTCCTTTCCCTTTCAGCTTGAGACAGAATAAATTTACATATACATTTCTAAAATGTTTAAACATTAAGCCTTGTTTTTATGTATGTGTATGAATTTTCTTTTTATTTCATTATATTTTCTTTTAAACAAATTATTTTTCCATCTGGTAATTTTTTATTTGATTTTTTGGTCTGTGTGAGTTTCATTTTTGTCATTGTAATGTGTCTCTGGAGAAGAAAGAATGTAAATTTGGTTTAAATATTTTTTTTACGTTTTTGTTTTTGTTTTGTTATACCCTTCACCTGTAGTGCCGAGAGTACCTATAGGTTTGTCATTCTGTTTGTATTTTCTACAATATTCATATCCGAAGGCACAAAATATATATTTTGTATGACAAGGGGAGTCAATTGAGAAATTTCCGTCTGTTCGTCAGCTTGTGTCTTGGTTGAAATCAACTTTTAGAAGCCTTGACATGCAGCACAGTTCTGTATGTGGCATTAATGAGTGGCTGGCATCCGGAAATGAACCTTTAATGAAACTCGTTATAATCATCCAATAAATTTCTAAGATATGAGCAAATCAATGCGGCTGCCTTTGTTATTTCACATATTTTTACCATAAAAACCAAATATAGCATAAAATATAGACCGATTTGCTAATATTTATAGATATAATATGCCTTTAGGGCTATACATCTAAGTTTTTGGACAAAGCGGTCACTAATCGGCAAAGTTATAGGCAAAGATATTTTTAAAAACAAATTTACATATTTAAGCTCCTTAAATATATCATTCCTAATTTTGGAAACGCCAATGACATCAAAACACAAGCTATAGTCTTGAAAATTATTTCTAAGACTGAAATCTTAGATACTAATGTTACGTGATTGGAGTTACGGGAGCCTTCTCGCGAGGCTCAATGTATCGGCTTTTTTTTAACCGCTGATGTCCTTCGAATAGCAAGAGGTCCCTGGCGAGAGGATTGGGATGGACCGTCAGTCTGTTTACATACTTGCGCGAATGCTTTATTGTTTCTTTAGAAACAGTGGAAATATTTAGATCTCGGTGAATGTAGGTGTTACGTACGAACCACGGTGCGCCGACAATTTGTCTGAGTATCGTGGACTGTCTTCTTTGAAGCTTTTGGATATTTGATGCACAGGCTGTGCCCCATAGCTGGATGCCGTAAGTCCATATTGGCTTTATAATGGTCTTATACAAGAGGACTTTGTATTACAGAGCAAATGATGATTTTTAGACAATAGGCCAATGTAGCTTTGAGGTTTTGAGTTTCATAGGAGATATTTTAGCCTCAATGTGAAGGGACCATGTTAGGAGACGATCCAGGTGAATTCCCAAATACTTAACTTGATTCTCCACCGGGACGGGGATGTTGCGTAAAAGTCACGTGAGCACATTTGGACGGATTAACTTTAATTTTTCATAGACTCAACCATTTCTCCAGTTCATTTATATGAGTCTGTAATTATTTAGAAGCAGTTGTTGGGTCACTGTTTACACTTATAAAGGCGGTGTCATTGGCAAACGTTGACGTGTATATGTTCGGGCTCGTTGGCATATCTGCCGTAAAGATAATATATAACAGTAGGCCGAGTATGCTGCCCTGTGGTACACCAGCAGAAATATTCTTGATGGAGGAAAATTGATCCTTACATCTCACTGTACACGACCTACCCCTCAAGTAGCTCTGGAAGAGTTGATGTGTGTTTTGTGGAAGTTTTTCTGATATTTTTACGAGAAGTTCATCATGCCAAACTTTGTCGAATGCTTGAGAAATATCTATAAACAAAGCTGAACAGTATTGTTTTTTCTCGAATGCCTTTTTAATCATGATGACAATTCTGTGGACTTGTTCGATGGTGCCATGTCCCTTCACGAAAATCAAACTGGTGATCTGGAATAAGGTTTTGCATGCTAAGGTGAGGAGTTAAGCTCTGTAGAAGCATTTCTTCGAGTTGGTAAAGTATAATACATCATACAACAATTCAAAATCCATAATGACCGCCACTACAAAATGGCGTGCAATAAGTTTATTTATGGGTTAAATCTAGTAATTAAAAGTATACTCACTTTAACTCTCTCAATATTGGTATCAACAAAAAAGCTGGAAAAGTTGAAGACTAGAATACAGTAAACTATAAAGAATTTAAAATTCAAGATGGCGTCCGAAATAAAATTTCGGATATATGGGTCAAATATAGTAATTACGGCTTTGCCAACTTCAACTCGAACAATATGAATATCAAATGAAAAGTCTTGTTTAATAAAATGTAGTAAATATGAAAAAATTGAAATCCAAGATGGCGCCCTAAGCAAAATTGCTGATAATTTATTTTTCTCAACCCCATCAATATGGGTATCAAATGAAAGGGCTTGACTAGTAGAATACAACTATGTAAAAGAAAAACCAAAATCAAAAATGGCGTCTAAAATAATAATGTAAAATGACGTTTAATATTAAATCTGAAATATAGTCTAATCAACGTTGTGGTCAATATACCTATAAAATGGTGGTGAAGGGTATTATCAGATTTGGCACGGCCGAATACAGGATTCTTATTTGTTTTGTTTTTTATTTCTTTTTGCTTAAAACAAGAAATCCTTTCAAAGTATTTCAAACATAAACTCATGCATATGTAAATCTGTAATACTTTTTGTGTTGGTTGTTTAAATCAACATGTTTTAAATAATATATTTAATAGGGTAGGCCAAAAGTCACGCCTCTATAGAAAAATCAAATAACTTTTTTTCATTATTTTTTATTTTTTTTTTAAATATAATATTAACTTTGTGCACAATAAGTCCAGTTAACCCATTTCCCTCCGAAATTAAATCTGTATATATTTAAAAAAAAGGTTACTTTTTAAGGTAATAAGGATCCACTGATTTCAAAAATCTGGTAAAAAAAAATTTTTTTCATTTTCCATTTTCCCATAAAAGACTGTTCGAAATTTCGAACACTGGCGCTTAATTTATATAACTTTGTATTCAAGTGAAATGTTTGGATTTATTTGCTGTTTTATTAAGTTATTTTATTTGCTTCAAATCAAATGATACAGAAGTGGTTAAATTAAGCAGAAAATCATATTTGTAATGTTAATATTTAAAAATAAATATAAAATAATAAATAAAAAGATTTTATATGTACGTAAGAATGTTGATCGGCTCATGGTCTGTTTCACCATTGGAGTTCCCAATGATGGCTTGGAAGATCAATAATCTGACACAGATGGCAGAGTGTGATATATTGATAATAATAAAATACCGGTGAACCATTTAAGTATGACGTCATCCAAATAAAATTATTTCTTGAATAATATGGCAAAAAAATTCGTCATCGTAAAATAAATGAAACAATTGTAAAGGAGAGTGATTGACCAATCTTGAGCAAATATTGTTTCTTAGTTCAGCCAATGATACTGTATTTGGCGCAATGTCAAAATGACATTCCTTTTGGATGCTTTTTGACCATTTAGGGTATCCAAAATAACTAAGAGGCTTGTGTTCGAGTTGAGGCTTCTTCGATGTTGAAGGTCCCGCATCTTCGCCAAATTCAGAATAGCCATTGTCTTCTATTTCTTTTCTTTCATTTTCAATTTCAATTTCGATAAAACCAGCAACCTCGTTCAAAGGATTCGTATCTACATACAAGGCTATTTCATCGTCATTAATTTTTTTTTCATCTAAACATTCGTCGACTCGATTAGAAGGAAGTATATTCACACAATTAATATCCCCGTCATCATCACTGCAATTGGCTATTATTTCATCCAACTTCTTCATACACAAAACCTTTTTACGTGTACTCATATAACACATGAAATATTTACCTTTTCTTACAAAAAAATTAATTATACAAAGTTAGAATAATCGACAAACCAATAATATAACCAAGAGACATCTGTTTCTATCTAATGCGTGTCATGTAATAGATAAATAATAAGAAATGTCAGTTAAGTAACATTGTCAGTCAGTGGCTATAGGATGAGCGTCAGTGATCGAAATTTCTAACAGTTAAATTTACACATAAATGGAGTTAAGCATAAGAATCCAGCACGTTTGTTTTATAGTTTATAAAATACTTAAAAATAATAGCAATAATTCCTCATCATTATTTTTTCATTTTACTTTTTTTTTAATATCTTTAAAAATTAATTAAAAAAGTGCCTAAAAATATGGATTACGGAAATATACCTCTAGCATCGAAGAGGGAGGGGTGGGTGTTCATAAGGAGATAGTTATAATATTAAGATATACATGAACTTTGACCTTTTTCATACATAAATATTTTTTTGAAAAAAGACGATTTTTACTGTGCGAAAAATTAAACAGCGAAGCAAAATGGTTTAAGAGTCCAACTGGGCGTAGTTTGCATAACTGTATATAAATTTTCAGACTCTATTGTCCTGATCTCAGCTTCAATAACGCGCTTTAGCTGCTCTATAGGTTGCGACATGTTAACATATTCTCTTTTCTTGGGATAGGAAATAATCGGGGGCAGTTGGGGTGAACGTACTGGCCAATTGAATTCTGAATTTCTTGACATAACTGAGTCTTTTAGTTTAAAAGAGTAATTGTTGCTAGGGCCCTGTGTGCTGTTGCTCCATTTTGCTGGAACCCCTTGTTGGATACTACAGGACGTAGAAAATTACTAATCATATTACAATACTGTTACTGCATTACTAACTTCATTCTCGATGAATTAAGGCCCTATAGCTCTTTGTGATGTCACTGCCCAACATACCGTACTCTTGAGCGATTGTAATTGACAGTGGTGAACAACTGAAATCCTATAAATTGTTTTTTTTTTTACGCATGAAAATGTACCGCATCACTCATTATTAAATTGTTAAGAAGTTCGTTATTTGCTGCGCACAATTTCATGAAACGTGGTGGTCATTAATGGAGTCAATTGATAAAAAATCTTGAGCCAATTGTATCTCGTTTGGATGCCTGTGTAAATAAAGCATTAAAAAAACGTTGCAGTGATGTTCTAGAGTTACCAAGTTCTCCACACCGTCTTTAAAATTGAAATTTCTAGATATTCTTCAATGCTGTCCCGTACACCAACAATGTTCACTTGGTGCTTTACTATTCTCCGGTCTTCCTGATCGTGATAAGTGTGGCATCGCATCTTGCTTTCGCAACTATGCAATTAAACGACTAGTTTTGATTTGGCCAGCTGCATTTCTGGTATAGAAAAAGTTTCGATATGCTCGTTGCGTCAGTAAAATTTAATGCCCATGGGAAAAGTCAAATTCTATTACTTTGCTTAGTTGCTTGGTCTTTAAATTTTGCATGGTGTCGTAACACAGTTTGATAAAATAAAATCTAAAAAAAATTATAATAAAAACTAAAAAGTTTCTAAATTCCTACACGCAGGCTTAACTTTTGACCCACCCTGTATATTTAAAAGAAAACAAATTTAAAATTTATAAAAATAGAATTTACACACATACATAGCTATTTATGTATAACGAACGAACAACCTCAAAAGCAAACTATAATCCCACTTTACACAGTACATCGAAATAGTAGTAGTAAAACAACAACAAAAAGTCCAAAGAAATTATAATTATGTAAAAACATTTTGATTTGGTATGGTTTTTACATATTTTTCGCAAGGCGTTTTTTATTTAAATCCTGGCTGCAAACTTTATTTCACTATTGTATACTAGAGACAAGGAAGACATTTTTTTCTATCCCCTAAGCGACGTTTAGATATTACTCTCAATATTTACAAAAATCTTTTATATAAATGGGCAAAGGGCGTTTTATTCTCTGCATTGCAATTGATTTAAAAAAAAAATCATACTATTTGAAATATATTTTCTTAAACCAGTGCAGTAGATGTAATTTTATATCATTTGCACTTTGGAAGCTAAAAGCGTTAAAATATTTAGATATTTACGGTTTAAATGCTTGCTTAATTACAATTTAGTTAATTTTTTAGAGCATTAGCTTATATAAATATATTAAGGCACAAAAAAGTCAAATGAAGTCTGTGTGACACCATTTTCCCAAGACAATATCAATCGCCAAATTTGGTATCTCTTAGAATAAGCCTACAAGGGGGTACTAGTTCCACCCGTAGCCATGAGGTTTCTCAGCTACGTATGTATATCTTAGAGAACTTATCCTTATCCTAACTTTCTGTATCTCTTGGCCGTCTGTGCAGAACATTTGCAGACAACATAAAAACCCATTTCTCGTACTCCAAATCCTGGCAGCTGCGATAATGGGCCTTCGAGGAAAGTTCGAGTCGGCCTGCATATTTTCCTAATATTCAATGACCTGTCAATACCGCCAGCAACCTCGAGTTAAGCCAAAAGTCCACACCACGCTTTCAACGCTTTTTCGCGTCGTATGTTGAATCAATGTAGTTATCTGTTGTAAGTTACAGAGCACAAAGCGTAGGACGCTCTCACGCATACACCACAAATAGTAGGTTTACTTACTACTTTTTTAAGGAGTTTAAATGCCAAAGATGACTAATTATATAAATTTTTTTTTAATTTTATCGATAGTTATGTTTGTAGTGTGTATTTATGGGCCTGTTCGTAAATGTATCACAGCTCTTCATATTATGCGCACAATTTTCGTAAATGCAAACGTTAGCAACACTGCAGCTGTCATCTGTTCGTAAATGCAACATTGAAGTCTATTATGCGCAAATAAATACAAAATACTTATCACACAAATTGCTGATGCAATAGATGTGTGAGTATAAAGAATGTGATTTTTTATGATTTATTTTTGATTATTTTACTTTTTAAACATTTTTAGCCTCGAATGTGAAATATATGTCAGATATTGTATTATCAAATTCACATATTAAATTTATAATAATTTTTTCCATTTTTCCGCAGTGTTCGCTCGTTCGTAAATGCAGCAATAAAATAAGCAAAAAGAAGCATCAGCAACATATGATTTGCAGTGGCAGCGCAAAGTAATCATATTGTGCAGCGCAGTGATGCGCTTACGAGCAGGACCTATTTTCTTAAATTTTTATAGAAAAAAATTTTAAAAATAAAAAGTGATTTCGTAAAAAAGTTTAAAACTATTGGCAAGAATAAAATATGCCATTTAGAAAATGAGTGCCATCTCTCAACTTGTGTTATTTGATGCGTAAAAAGCATGGTATGTAACTTGAAAAGCAGAAAGCGTATGAGGTATAAAATGCGTAGAATGTGCTGACACGATAAAGTGTGGTATGAACTTTTAGCTTTATACTTCAGACCACGGCCTGTAACTTGCCATGCATGTCTGATATAAAAATAGGGACACGTAAGCCTGAACTGGTTTAAAATTTTAAAAAACTTTTAAAAGAAGTGATGTTTTGCTTTATTTGTATCAACAATGAAAATTCCTGTTGCTTTTGTATGGTTTTAATTAGCCACTACAAAGCGGTGTAAAATTAAATTATGGATGAAATTTAGTTATTAAAAATTTACCCACTTCAACCTCCTCCATGTTGATATCAGACGAAAGGACTTGGACAGCGAAAAATTATTGTTGTTCAAAAAAAAATATAAAGGCAACAGTTGTCCCAAAATAGTTAAAAGTTTGCATGAGGGTAGTTTTGAATTTCAGAAGTGCAATGAAGTGATAATCTCAATTTCCTAAGTCGACTTAGTCAGTTTCTCATTTTTGCAACAGATTTCTTTACAGCTCTGTACCCATCTTCTCTAGCTTTAGTGAGAACTTTTCGCGTCGAAGAGTCATGAAACAAAATATCCAACCGTTTCTCGAAGTGTGAGAAAAAAGTTTATCTGTAACTCATGACGAAAAATACCAATTATGATTACGTTGATACGTTAGAGCTATCAAAAATTATACTTAATTATAAGAAGAATAGAAAAATAAACGTAAACAGTGCGGAAATAATAATAATACATACAAAATTTAGAAAATAAAAGTGTTTAAAATTTAAATTTTTTAACATAAAGTTAACAAATTTTTTTTGTTGTTGCTTTAAACCCGCATATTTTTCTAAACGATAACCAATTTATGATATAAATATTCCCACTTACATATGTATGTATTAATAATAAAAACATTTAAACTTAATCTTTTCCATGTTTTTGTCACTCATATTTTACTTTTTATATTTTTTTACTTAAAGTTTTTGCAAACTCGCGGTCTTTTTGTTTATGACTTATTTTGATAGTTCAAAGTGAGCAATTCTAGTCTAAAACACTTTTTTATGACTTACGAGTATTTTTCGTACGTGACAGGTATTTCTCGCATGAATAGTTACAGAAACAGAACAGTGAGAAAAAACAGCAATTTGTCTCGATTTATTGTATTTTTGTACCAATTTACATGTTTCAAGTGAAAAGTTTCTCATAGCGAGAGTTACAGAACATGGGCATTGTTTTACATTAATATTACGAACTTCGATTTGTCATGTGGTACATGGGGACGTATGAGCATTATACATCATAGTTACACCAATAATAATACGCCTCGTGTTCCCAACCTAACAAATTTGAAAGCATGAAGCATAAAGTAAAATTACATATAAACTTCATCTAAATCAATAGAGCAAAATAATTCTTTATAAATGCTTCATGAAATACCCAATAATGTGTGCGAAATCATGCAAATTGTCTTTCTCAATGCATGTAAACAAACATTGGATAAGATCATTCAGCTCAGCTTGTGTCATTTTGTCATTTTCATCACAATGGACCGTATTGGTCTCTGGGTGAGGGTGTGAAGATTACTTCACACCGGCCTTACTTACCTTGTGTCACCAAATGGCGTTTATCATCAGCCTCATACGAACTACCGCTGCTGATGAAAGATTTTTGGACTCACTGCTCGTAGCACTAGGAATAACTGGTAATGGATCATTTGGTAGACGTTGAACTGGGTTGGAAACCGCCGGAAGCAATATTTTTTAAATTTTTCATATTGAATCCATTAACTTTTGTTAAACAGGAATAACAATCGATTTGGTGGTTACTTGACTCTCTCCAAAGTACTGGAATTAAAAAATCTATATAGATCTTCTTGCCATTTGACCACTTGTATAAAACAATTCTCCAACTATTGCAAAACATTGGCGGTGTCCACGGTTGACAGCAAAACCAAAATAATATAAATGTGCATATTTTAATGATTCTGATATTGCATATACTTTTTTCCAACCAAATATTCACCACACACAAAGCTGAAATAGCTTGAATCAGTAACACACAATCTCCCTGACATGCTTAAATGGTACTTTTATGAAGAATTAGAATTAATGTGGCCTTCTGTCAAACTAAAAGTTGTGAAATTCTAGTGTCAGTATTGATTGTTTACCAGTCTTGCTAACAAGGCGTATTTATACAGGTGAAATTATCAGCCCAGCTGATGGGGAGGCATTTTATCAGAATTTGTTGAATTCATTTAAGCAGAGATGGAAAATGAGATTTTAGTTTCAGTATTAAGAAATTAACTTAAATGTACTTTTTCGATAATAAATGTATCAAATTTATGTATATTTATTGTTTTGCACCATTTATAATGTGTTTCACAAATATATACATATAATTTAATTAGTAAAATTTTATTAAATTAAATATATTACAATAAGTTAACCATCCCCTAAAAAGTTGCTTTGTTGTATCAATTCGCCGTTGCATATACATACCTGTATGAATATGCCTTGATTAGTAAAGCCCTGCAACTGTTGCACTATACAACATAGCAACATGTGTCACATAATGCAACTGCTAATTCATGCAATGCCGAAAATGCATGTTTGACAAAGACATATAAAGACAGTGTATAATTAGTTTAATTAAATCTGTACATAGTTCTAACAGTGATATTGCATACATGAGTATAGAAAATTAGAAAGTCAACACATGCGACACGTGTTTTTTATAGTGCATTTTAATCATTGCAATAGAACATTTTATGCAATAAAATCAGAAATTTATTTAATATAATTGTAGTTACATACTTTAAGGAAATTTATTTTAAAGATTTATTTAGAAAATATTTAAATAAAGTCAATTTGTTTTGTGTCGGGTTTGGCTGTTTTTTTTGGGTTTTGGGTTTGCCTTTATTTTCCGCAAAATATTACGCTCGTCCTGCTCATTAAATATTTTATTCGGTGCCTTCCTGCCTTTGTTATGAACCCGATTTTCATGTATGAAACGCTCAATGATTTTTTGGATCGTAGAAGAATTCATGTTAACCATTTCAGCTAATTTTCGCTGTGAGTGGCCATTTTTGAAATGGTTTAAAACCAATTCTCTTTGCTCTAAAGTAGTATGCGGACTCATTTGAATTTTTGTAAATTGACACTCCAAGGAACGAATCTAAACTAACAATTCAACAAAAAACATTGCTAGAATTAAAAATACGAAAAACGAAACCAAAAACAAAGCTGCATTGAAGTACCGTTTATTTCTATTATTTGGATTCAAAGAAAGACATGGTATTAAACACAACAGCGTACAACAGCTTGCCTAAGTTGCAATGACATGCTAAGACAGTATGAGTGAGTTGGCATAACATGTTATAACACCTTGTTTAAATTCGCATGGCATAGCAAAGCATGAAATCTTTGAAAATGGAATTTTTAAGGAAAATGTTGAATTATGCAGGAGTCTATTGATTACTAGCATGTGATAAAAAAAATTAACAAGACGTATTGCCAGATTTGAATTCAGCGCACCCAGATTAGTTAAAAACCATGCTTGGTTTACTGTATTCTCTCCAAACTTACAAATCATTGTTATTAATCGATAAAGAAAATTAAGAACAAAATTAATTTAAATTTTCATTGAGATCTGTCTCAATCTAAAATAAATATTTTGTTTAAAAAGTATTATCATAAAAATAAAACTTTTTAATAAACACTTTTAGTCTATAAAAAGAATAAATTATTCTCACATCTCCACCAAAAGTTACTAATAAACTACCTGACTTTTGCTTTAACTTTAATGTTTTATCTTTAGCTCGCATCTGAAGGTTAATGTTGAATTTACGTGTAAATTGTTTTGATTGTGATATTTGCGTGTTTATTAATATTTTTAAATAGATTGAAGATGATTGTATTTTGGGCTACGCCTTGTAAAGAAATTAAATGAGATTTTTGTAATGCATGTGATGAAATCAAAATAAGCCCCAATGAAATGAAACCTGCCCAAGTTATATAATTTAATTTTGTTACTTCGCCCTCACAAAAAAGAAAAAAAAGTAGATAAAGCTTTCTTTATAACAAAGTGTTTGGAATTAATTTAATATATATTTTTTTATTATTTTGTAATAAAAAGACTTGTTGCTTTTTTATAGGAATTTATTTGCATAAATAAGTATTTTTCCGTTTCTTCTTTTTTATAAAAAGATTTTTTGGTTTTAAGTATTTGCAGCAGAAAAGTTTTGTTTTTTTTAAAGCTAAAAGTAATTAACTTAAGTTTAAAAATAAAATAGAATAAAAAACAAGTAAGAGTGCTATCACCATTCATCTCATATAAAATACGTACAAAGATACATATAAAAAACATAAAATATTGTAAAATTATAAATTTACGTATGTGTGTTAAAAAAATAAAAATTTTCAAAAAATAAAAAAAAAAATAAAAAAAAAATAAAAAAAAATAAAAAAAAAAAATTAATAAAATATAAATTATAAATATAAAATAAAAAAAACAATCAATAAAATTAAAAAAAAATATTAAAAAATTATTAAAAAAAATAAAAAAAATAAAAAAAATTAAAAAAAAATTTAAAAAAAATTTAAAAAAATTATTTAAAAAAAAAATAAGAAAACAATAAAAAAAAAAAATTAAAAAATAAAAATAAAAAAATTATAGAAAGAAAAATTTAAAAAAATAATAAAAATATAAATAATATATAAAATAAAAAAAATTTTTTTTTGGGCTCAGCTGGGGTTTGATGCCTCGTTTGCTCTAACCAGTATACCACGTTTGTATGTATGTTGTTGTTGTTGTATGTTGTTTTTGCGTTAAAAAAAACGCAAAAACAAATACAAATTGAATTTTTATTTTATCGAACTTTTTTTGTTTAAACTAATATTTAAATTTTTAATCAGGCTTGAGTTCATATTTTAATATTCTTTATTTTTACAAAGAATTTTTCTAATTGTGATAAATGAAAGAATAAATTTAAAAATTATATTTTTACCGACACTAGCCGAGTGGAATGCATTTTCGAAACCAGCTACGATTTCATCATCAGCACTCTCTGATCGGTGGTTACATGTTGGTTGTAAATACCATCTATTTAACTCCCGCGACTTAAGTTAATTGAATTCGGTAACTACTTGAGTTTTTCCTTTTTTTTCATATAGATTTTTACCACAACGAGTTAGATTGAAGTTTTAACCAAACAGCAACCCTTTTACTTTTGTTTGTTATTATCTTTCATTTTATCACAATTTTTGTCCTGCTCTAGCCACCAGTTAGGTAGCGATAAGAACCTATATATATTTTTTTTTATATTTTTTTTTAATATTTTTATTAGTTTTTTTTTTATTTTTAATATATTTTTTTTTTCTTGTAATTTTTTTTTGGTATGTTTTTTACATGTATGTATATATGTATGTTGTTGTTGTAATTGTGAAAAATAACGAGGTGGTCGTGGTTTTTTACTCATATCTCAGAAAGTTATGGGGCGATTGTGCTGAATTTCAATAGCGATTCATTCCTGGATATTGATACCATATACAGATCTGAGGAACATATAGTTGCTTCTAAAAGTTGATTTCAACCAACACACGGACAGACGGGCAGATGGACAGACGGTCAGGGCTTAATCGACTCCTCTATTCATAAGCTTTCAGAAAATATATACTTTATGGGGTCGGAAATGAATGAATTGTAGATATTACAAACGGAATGACAAAGCTATATATATATACCCTTGTGCACCGCTGGTGAAGGGTATAAAAATAATATTGTTGCTTGTAAATTTTAAGAAAAATACCGTAGAAGCCGTATTTTGTTGATTTTATCTCGACAGTCGAGTTTATTTTCTCATTTTTTTGGAAAGTTTTGGTGCAGTTGATCTGATTTGCAATACTGATCAGTTTTCCAATATTACTGTTATTTTGATATCACACACGGGTCGTATCGAGGGAAATTAAAAAAACTGATTTCAATATACACATGGACAGTTGGACAATATTCTATCGATTCCCCTTTTCATAAGCTTTCAGAAAATCTATACTTTATAGGGTCGGATTGACAAAACTATATATACCCTTACACTCACTCTGAAGGGTATAAAATATTAAATACAAATGTGTTCCATTTGATTTCTGTGAGATTTTTTTTATAAATTCTACTAAATATTTTTTCAGATTTCTCTCGCCTAATAATTCTGAATTTCCCTTGCTTTTTCTATAAAATTTCTATTTGACACATCGAAAAAAAAAACTCAGAATTTTCCACGACATTTCTGTCCGAATTCGATTCAACCAGTTCGTTTATTTCTCTGTCAGAATTCGTATAGAATTCTTACTTGTTTGCTATACTATTCTTAGAGAAATCTAATGGATGTCTGATAATTTTGCAGGCTGGGTAGTTACAGACATACAAACTTTTGAATAATTTAAGTCATACGTTTCATCTGAAGAATTTGTTAAAGTTTTCCTCTCATTTTTATTTTATTTTATTATTTTTGTTGTTGGTAATATTACATGGACATAAGGACAAATCTAATTTTTATAATATAATCGACAGAGTTTATATAGTTGTTATGACAACTACATATTATTGCATATTTGTAGGACACATTTAACTACAATCTTGTCACATAAGTTGTTAAAGTGTTCGTTATTAAAAAAATATGTATTTTTTTTACTGCGAGAACGTTGTAAAGAAAAGTGATGTAGAGGTGTAAGTATGATAATGATAAACGTTGAAAAATAGCAAGATGGCAGTGAAATTGTTTTTCAAACTAAATTTTTTTAAGGTCGAACTTATGTGATAATAACCATTGACCTTTAATGAAATGTTGTTTCCGGTTCTTGGTATGAACGACAATATAAAATATTTACATTGTTGTTGTAATTATACGTTTATATGAATGAGTACAATTGAGGCTAAGATAAAACAAATGTTTTTCTACTTTTATACCTATAAAAAATATATGGATTTTTTATTTAATAATTTCTTAATTAATTATTTAATTTCTTATCAAGGACTTAAAACAAATTTTGAATTAAAGATTACTGATCATTGATCATTAAGGGACATACATATTTTACAAAATTTATAAATTTGTTTCGTCAACTTCTTTAAAATATTTTTTTTATTCGTGAATTTCATTTCAATACAAAAATACAGTGTAGTGTACAATTTCAACAAAAACTACCTAAAGACTTGCTATTACTAAAGGTAATTATACTATTATTTTGAGTATTACGACTTGTCATAAGCTAAAATAAAAGGAAAAAGTGTAATAGTGTGAATACAATTTGTTATGAAAAGTCAAAAAATACGATCAAAAATTTGACAGTCATATGGCTCTTTTCTTTTTTTTTTTTTGAAAATTTTCTAAACACTTAGATTTTTCATTTTATCCAAGGCAAATTCAATAAGGTGAACTTATTAGGTCAGCTGATCATCAGCTGTTGACTACTTCTAGGGACCACTTGTCAAATTTTTGTGTATTTTTGACATACCGTTTTGTTTTACACTAACAAAATACACGTTTGTATTTTTTCACTTTGTAGTTGTTTTAGCGATGAGTTCACCTTATTGAATTCGCCTCGATTTTATCAAAGTTGTGTTTTTATAGAAGCACATAGTCAATATCAGGTATGGGAAATAAAAATTATCAATATATTTTTTATTACAAGAATTTTTAGACAATGAAGCAGTAAATATAAAATTCTAGTAAGACAAATGCAGGCAAGACTTTTAAAAAGGTTGGTAAAGCTCAAGGCGAATTCATACGGGTAAAATTATTAGCACATGATGATGGGGAAACACAATGTCTAAATTTGTTGAATTCTCTTTGATTCCATTTAATAATGCAGGAATGGAATGGAATGAATATTTACCAACTTTTTGTAGTATATTTGTTGTTCTTACACCATTTATAATGTGCTTCACAAACACATATCCTTTTTTTTAATAAAATTTTATTGAATTAAACATATAAAAAAACTGTTCCATCTCTGTTATACAAATTGGCATTGACAGAAAAAATCCCCTAAAAAGTTGCTTTGTTGTATCAACTTGCCGTTGCATAAACCTGTATGAACATGCCTTGGTAACGCTTATAAAACGTATATAAAAAACAAAACAGTCAGCTGATTGGATACGAGTACCTTATGGACAGTCGTGATTCAGCTCTGGTCGGGTCAAGAGCTCGCGCGTCATAGCCATTATCTCTTAAGGGCAATCAGACCGTCCTTTTTATCCGGCTTCGAGAGTTTCGCGTCTCACTCTCGCATTGGTTAATTGCGTGGCCCCGGTTAACTGTACTGAGGTACAGTCACCCGGAGTCTCAATTAACCTTTGCAAAACTTTTTAAGAAAATAATATTCGCGTTCAGCTTCGACTTCATATATGAAGGTATAGGTCGACTAACGGATACTGAACCTGTGTGGAATACTCTGGCTCTATGGTTTTAAAACCTTGCCATTAAAAGTAAAAACTAAAAAAAAGTACCTTGAAATCGTGCAACCACAAAAATGTCCATAGAAAATTTTTTTTTCCAAAAAAAAAAAAAAAAATAATTCGCATTTAGTCACATATTTTCAAGACAACAGCTTTTTAAAAAATCCAGATAAAAAAATTTTAAAAATCTTTTTGCTGATTTTTTTTTTTTTTTATAGGCAAGAAGCATCAAAATTCAAAATATTCCCATATTTTTAATTAAAAATAACTATTTGTTAAACCTACTTGATCAAAAAGTTAAAAAAATAGTTGTGTATATTCTTAAATAAAGTCTTCTAAAAAAATCGAGTTAAATTTTAAACCTTCATATGTGTCATCAGTTTCAATACTTTTGCTGCACACTGTTACAGTTTTACATTCCGTTATTAGTTTGAGCTACTTTTCCGTATTGTTGCATTCATCTGCTGCAGCAGTATTTCAAAGTGACCAATCGTATGACAGGAGTAACATAATTTATGTCTTTCTTTATTACATGTCCCTGTTTTGCTCAGCTTCTGAGAACATACGAGTACAAATCATTTTATTTGTTTATTATTTGTTTTGTTTTTCTCTAACAATTGTCCTTGAATAGAAAAATCACACAAGCG